>OY744527.1:90886260-90926260 GCA_963556195.1 Sepiola atlantica | reverse complement strand
AGACATAAGGGTAGATTCTGTATCATGTCAAATGATCAAGAGGATGATGTCAGCCATTAAAATGGAAAACATAGATTCTTTGTTGACAGTGACTACACACACACACACACACACACACAATCTGCCGTAAGTAAGTATATGATTTTATTTCAACATAATAAATTGAACATGGATGAAATATGCAACTGCAATATAGAAACTAAAAAAGGGTAAAACACTTAAGTATTTGGCAACATAAAACAGGATGTTTATTAAAGCTCCATGAAGCTCAATGCACTTTGGTAGTCTTTCATGGACTGAACGGCATACTTTGATGCACAGCTGCAATGGCACTTGAGCAATAACAGCTCAAATTTGTTCCTTAAGTTCAACGATGCCGTGGGACTTTGCTAAATAGACTGTCTTTAAGAACAGCCCACAGAAAAAAAATTAGGAGGAGTCAAATGTGGCAGTTCAAGACTGCTGATTCATCGACCAGGCAGGTTTTTGTTCAGCCAGTTTTGCACAAGCGCAGCATTATAAGCTAGTGATATATTCTGCTTAAAGTACAGACCCTCTGTACTTTCCTGCTGTTGTAATAACAGCCAAAGTTGCGGTTGTAGCATAGCCAAATAACTATATATATATATATATATATATATATATATACAGGGTCGGGCAGCTAAATTGGTACTTTTTTTTATTTTTACAAAATTCATAATTTAAAGGATTAAATATGGAAAAATGTCATTTTGACATTTATTTATTTAATTATTACAGTCTATTGAACAAAATTATTCAGTATGAGCACCCTTTGCATCAATTATTTTGGAGATTCTTTGACGAACCCGTGAACAGCTCCTCTTTATTTTATTGGGATCGAGATTGCGAAATGCTCGTTGAATGACTGTCTTCAATGAGTTTATATTTGGGTGTGGATGGACATTAGTCTGTCCCTCGACGACGACGAATAGATAATAGTCGCAAACATTTAGATCTGGAGAGCTGCTGGGTCAAATATCTTTCGGAACAAACAAGGGAAGATTCTCCTTCATGAAATCTTGGACTTTCTTTGATCCATGCGCTAGTGCCGAGTCTTGGATGAGCATGACTTTCGTAGGGTCGTAGTTTCTACGGATCCAAGGCAATAAAACATTATTAAAAATGTTCAAATACTCGTCTGTGTTGATTTTAAGACCCGCTTCGATGAAATGAGGAGGCATCACCTTTCCATCACTTGCCACGGCTGCAAAAAACATCACAGAAGCAGGATTTTTGCTCTGCATCACAGGAGGAACTTCCGAAGGGTCACAGGCAATAACTCGAGTGTTCTGGCGATTTGGAACCTCATCCACGATGAACTTTTTCTCATCAACAAAAATGTGCACATGTCCTCCTTTGTGTTTCAGATGGTTTATAAGCTTGGGGCATCTTTCAACTCTGATAGCTTTTGAACGGGCAGTGAGGAGATTACGGCGTCTCCTAACATAGGACTTCATCCCAAGGTCTTTGTTGATTGCTCTGCTGATAGTTCTGCGACTCACATTGCGCTATTTTGACAGGTTCGACATCGACTGATTTGGGTCTGCCTTTATCGACCTTTTTAGTCCCACCAGGAAAGAGTACTGTGCCGACTTCTCTCAACCTTACACTCGGCATCAAAATTAACCACAACCCGATAGACAGTCGTTTTTGCATAGCCGGTGCTCTTGACAATGTCCGAAGGAGAACTCCCGGCGCGTCTCATTTCGCATATAGTTATTCTTTGCGCTAATTCCGCCATATTAAAACAAATTTGAGTAAATATAATTATGCTATCTTGCAATAAAATGTTTAAGGATCCTTAGTAAAAAAACGTTATCATATGATCAAAAATAAAAAAGATATTAGCATTTTAAATTAGGTTCAATTTATTTGCCCGACCCTGTATATATATAGTTACTTATGCCAGATCCTATATATATGCACACACACATATATTTATACGTGTGTGTGTGTGTGTGTGTATACTAGATAAACCGTCTAGAACCAGAGGATGAGGATCTATTATATACTAGAATTATCAGACAAGTTATCTCTGGCAATTCACATTCAAACGTTACTTTTTAAAATGAACTTTTTTTAAAGTATGTTTAAATTTTAAACAATTTTATTCGATTAATGTAATGACCAAAATAATTCAATTAAACTTCACAAAAATAAGATATTTTTATAAAAAAAAGGAAAAGGAATGGGCATGGAACATCCGTTTTAAAATAATATATATGAAATATTTTTTCTAGCTAGATTTATGTATTTTTATACATAAATAAAAAATAAATAAAAGACTGAGTATATTTAAGTAGTATGTTTTTAAAATAAAATCAATCGTTATTTAATTAAAAAGATTGTTAACTTGTTTCATTTTAGATGAATTATGCTTATTCTGAGTCAGTTTTAATTTTAATGACTCATTTAATGTTTTGTCCAACTGAAGTAACATGGGAACGGTTTGCAACAAAAGAATATTATTATTATTATTTACTCACTAGGAGTTCTTACGCAGGCCATCAGTGATTGCTCACTGACAACCGGTGGTATTCCCTGGGGTCTGAGTGACAACAAGTCTCCCCAGATTTCCAGTATTCCTCACCTCTTTTCGATGGCCACCACAAATAAATTTGCAGTCCCACAACAGCCGTTTACCATTGATTTCTTGCTGGTAAAGACCATTGTTCTTCTCTGGGATTTGGGTGGCAATAAGCCTCCCCGAGGTCTCAGCAGTCTCTGCACTTCAAGTGGAGGTCTGGTTTGTTCTGTCTCTCCTCGGTCTTCTCATCCTCCTTGACCCTATGAGGATATTTTGTGTGGTGTCAGCCTAGGCTGGTACCATTTTTTTTTTTATTATTATTATTTTATTTTATTTTATTTTTTTAAATTTATTTATTTAATATTATTTAATATTTTTTATTTATTTTTTTTGGGGGGGGGAGCTGATGGTGTTTTTATTATTATTATTATTATTGAAGCACTATTTGACTTTAAAAAACGAAAAAGGAAAAGTTAGAAAAGAAACACAATGTGTGATAAAAACATTCAAATTTGAAGTTATTGCTCTAGGGCAACGCCGGTTTTGCTTGTAAATAAATAAAAAGGTTCCCAAATATACTTTTTAAAATGTTTCCTTCATTTAAGTTTAAAAAAAATATTTTTAACGTCTTCATGTTTTTGTTGATTCTTCAGTTGCAGCTAAGTTTTGATGATTTTGACAACACCCTAAATGTCTTTGTGATCCAAGCCAGAAACCTTCTCCGTCGTGACTTCTCCGGACTTTCTGACCCTTTTGTAAAGGTTTATCTTTTACCTGGGAGAAGGTGAGTTTATTTTAAGTTAACATTTTTCATTATATAATATATATATATATATATATATATATATATATATATATATATCTTTGAACTCCATTATTTGATTTGTTTTAATTTCGTGAGTCACTGATTTGAATGAACTCTAACGACCTTTTTAGACAGAAAATAATTAATCCATGTCAATGAAACCATGGTACGTTTCTGAAATATGTAACGTATGGTTTATAAATAAATATGTATTTTAGCTTACATTTTTGTATCATACCTCGACACACTTATATATATATATATATATATATCAATGGCTTTAATATTGTTCTAATAATTTTTATAAATTTATACAACAAAATAACATGTATAAAGTTTGAAAATCATATAGAAAACATGTTGAGCTAAACTGTATGAGAGATTATTTGGCTCTTAATTGATTATGATATAATAAAACCCATTATGTATATAAGTGTGTGCGTGTGTGTGAACATGCATTTTTATTACAGAGAATATTATATTTAGTGGATACTATTATTTAAATAAAAATACACTGGCCTTTTATTCAACTACTTAAATGCTGTCTATGGATTTGAATACTCAAATTCTACTAAAATAAATTAAAAAATACAAATCTCTTGATGGGAATTGAATACACAGTAATATATATAACTGGTTCAAAACTTAATGTTGTATCCTTGAAAAGGGTTACAATATACAAGGTTATTACTCGAGTTGAAGAAACAACGAAGACGATATTATAATGAATAAAAAAGGTTCATCGCAATACAGAGTAAAATAATAGATAGACAGAGATTAGTAAGATATTACTAATCTCCAAAGATCGTTGGGTAATCAATTGAGTTGATATGCATGTATTTAACCGCCCCCCCCACACACTTTTTAGGAGAACCCCCCCCCCACTTTTATAACTGTCCCGCCGGCCCTGGTAATGCAGTTCTTACTATATGCAGTTCTGTATTCATAAGTCTACATAGGTAAAAGGGGGTTAAGGATATTCTATTACGACAATTAAAATGAATTTAATCCTGTGTTTTTCACTTTATTTATCAGTTTAGTTCAGTTAGTTTGAAGAGATCCAGGCTAACCGTTCAGTTAGTTTGAAGAGATCTTGGGGCTAACACTTGATTTCCTTATGAGTTAAACTTATATCCGAGAGCTCTCTTAAGGATAGATGTTGTGCCTCTTAGGGCTGCTATCTGTACTTCCCTACAGTTTGGTCTTCCAGGGATTGTATTTAAGTACTTTATTAGATTTTTTTCATTAGACCAGTTGCCCCTACCACAACCGGTATGATGTTTATTTCTTTCAGGAACAATGTTGATGTTAAATAATTCTTGAGGTCTTAATATTTGGTTATTTTTTTTCACGTTCGGCTCTATTGAGGTCATAGTCATTCGGGACGGTTACATCAATGATGAGAGCAGTCATTTCAGGTTTCTTCCAGATGACAATGTCTGGTTTGATGGTGTTCTGTGTACTAAATATGATGAACATTTACACATGACCAAACAGAATGATTAATTTTGACAGAATTTGAGTTTATTCCTCAAGAAGATCCAGTGCTTTGGATTCTTTTCTCTAATCCTTTATGATGACACATCTACAGTCTGCGACTTTCCTGGCTTTGATTTCCAAGTTGATCATGCAAAGACCAGACTTTTCGCAAAGCTGTTTACTGTCATCAACTTTCAAAAAGTTAATTCCATGTTCTGTGCAAAGAACCTCGATCACTTTGGTGCAATCAGATTCAGCAATGTTGTGTGGTAGATGTTATGAGCAAGAATCAGACTTGAGTAATGGAAGTAACCTTACCTTATTGCCATCATAAAAGAGTTGGTCTCTGCCTGCCGTATAGCACTTGGATATGGGAAAGAACAAGTTCACGCTGGAACAAGAGTATTTATGCATATTGACTATGTGTGACTGGCATGCTTTTCCATGTATAAAACAAGAAGTTGTCAGTTACATTTTCACACTTGAAGGGCGAATCAATCTATTCTGATTAGTATCGAAAATGGTCTTATTGGATAAGAGTATACTATGTAAGGAAGTTCCAGTGGCAAGTACGTTGTTTCCATCTTCTTTTTGTTTCCTTCATGTTGTTAGCCAAAATGCACAAGTAAGCCTGACACATCACTCAAGCTTTGTAGCATTTGTTAAGACCTCTTTCAAGTCTGTCATGAATCAGAAAAGTTTTCAGGACTTTCTGAAGACCAGTGTGAAAATGAAGACACCTAACAGAGGCAACTTCCTCTTTTACCATCAGACATCCTTCCACATTTTCATGTATAAAATTCCAATGCACAAAAATCAACTTTTCTATAATAATTAAAAATAAAATGTAAGAAATTAATATTTGAAAGCGAAAGAAAAATCTTTAAAAAGCCAACATAGATCCTACTTTATAAATTAATCTTATAAGATTACGTAATATTTGCAATTTTGGTGCAGAATTTTTTTTAGATGAGGATTGATAATTTGAATTATTCGAACTACTGTTCTCATCTTGAATGTTATTCTCACAATGTTTCAACCGATGTAACCTGACATTCAAGTGTGCTTTGTCGAACTCTGAAATCTGTACAAAATTTTGAACTGAACCTTATTTAAGCAACAGGAGTTCAGCTTGAAATTCCATAAAGATTTCCAAGTTCGACAAGAGACACCGGAAGAAAGTTGGAGGTAACATCAGGCGAAACGGGGAAATAACATCCAAGATGTGAACAGTTTTCCAAATAATCCAAATTTGTCATTTTTTTTATTGTTAACATTGGTTTTTCAAGTTTATGCCCACCTTCAACAAAAATAAAACAAAATTTCTAAAACAATTTATTTAAATTCATGCTAGTATTTTATTTTGACATTAAATTAAAAATTACGAAATAAAGAAATATTTTCAAACATTAAGTGATTATGAACATCAATATATATGTGACAACATTTGTATATGCCACTAATTTTATAAAATCGGTTGAGTAGTTTGTGCATAATCTTATTAACTAACAAACAAAACTACATACAAAGATAAGTAAAACGAATACTTGCAAAGTCACAAATACTTGCAGAGTCACAAATACTCTACATAATATATTTAACATTATGGAACTGAAAGAGTGTATATATATATATATTGTTAAAATATCAACTTTTACATTTGTATGCAAGTAAAATCTTCATTCCATCCCCCAAACATATATTTTCTTTCATTAAAATCCCAACTTTGAACTACCCATTAAAATCTTAAACCCCAAATCTATTTTACATTCCTAAAATACAGTCTAGAATCTTATTGATAACAAACAAAAATACATACAAAGACAAACATATCCAATACTTGCAGAATCACAAATACTCTACATTATATACTTATCTTACATATAAAGTGTAGTCTATTTTTCCACCTACATTTATGTTCAATAGCATTATTAACATATTCACTCGTGTTGTTAGAAACAAAAAAATTACTTTCGATAAATTTCTTCAATTTTTATATTTTATCCTGATCAATATTTTATTTTTTTTAGTCAGATTTAGAGAAGTGGGGAGGATCTACTCCCACCGGGCTAATTTACACTGGGAAAACGTTGACATTGTTGCTATTCGCTGATTTAAAAAGCGGTTCTTGCACCAATAATTAAAATAAAAGTCTCCATTGATCTCTCTCTGTTAGCATTCAGATAATAAACTCCATTTGTTTAAAATAAATATTAAATTATTAGCTAAACTTGTACATTATAAAACTTTAAGATTATGTGTGTGTGTAAGTGTATATATATATATATATATATATATATATAGTATAAATTTTTATTTATACCAACATTATTGGTTACATATGTGCATACATGTTTCGGTTGTACTCTTCACAGAGAGTCAACCTCTTCAGACCAAAGAAAGTATCTGAAGAGGTTGACTCTCTGTGAAGAGTACAACCGAAACATGTATGCACATATGTAACCAATAATGTTTGTATAAATAAATTTTATACTTAAGAACAGCTCTACTTGTTATTGAGCACTTTTTATAAACACTTGCGTTTCAACGGATTTACATCTACATAAACTAATACAATACATGTACTATATAATATATATATATATATATATATATATATATATATATATACACACACACACACAAGCTGGCTTTGCCGGCTCGCTATCACTTCGCTACTTGAAATGTCAATTTAAAATAAACATTTCATTCATAAATATTTTTTTTGAATCTTTTGGAATGTTGTGTAAAAGAAGTTATTTACCCCTCAACACAATAGACGCACCATCTTTCTTATATACTGCTTATGTACATGCATATATATAGATAAATAAATATTAACATTTTGTTAATTTGGATACAAATTTATTTATCTTTTAATGTGACCGTAAAGAAAGGAAAAGAGAAAAATCTATTTGTCTTTTCACTTGCAATTCAGAAATAGATCGCAACTTGTTGAAAATCTAGTCAGTCTCCATAAAGAGACATTTAAAGACAAATGCTAAATATTTGTCCAGGAAATAAAACAATATTGCGAAACAAAACTATTTGTTGTACTAAAATCAAAGCAATCATTGAATTAAAAAACAATAACAAATTCTAGTCAATTAATAAAATGTCCTTTTTTCAAAAGCAATAAGCAAATTAGTTGACCATGCTACTTATAGCGCATATACATACGCAGTATGTAAGAAAGATGGTTCGTCTCTTGTGTCAAGGGGTAAATAACTTGATTTTTTTTTGTTACACAACATTCCAAAAGATTCCAAAAAAAATGCAGAAGATTCTGGAAGATTCCGAATGATTTCAGAACATTCTAAAAAATATTGGGTTAAAAATATCTTTAGCTTTTTTAGAAGTATATTAAAGTCTTTAGACTAAGTAACAGACAGAATAACAACAGAAAAGGAAAATGTAATTTATCTTGGACCCTTTCCGAAAATCGAGGGGGTGGGGTAATGAAAAAAATTAGAATTATTGATGCTAAACTGTCCTAATGACACAATTATGGTTTTTGCCCTACTAAATTGTGTGTCTGAGTTCTTGAACGATTTCTTTATGAATGTACTACTTTACAAAAGATTCCAAAGATTCCATGCAAAGTCACATGTAAGTTGGATTAACTTGAAATAGGCCATTTTGACTTTGCCGTTCGTACGAGAAATGGGTCCAACTTTCAATTTGTTCATTTAGGTTTATGCACACATTCAGTTTTTTTTTTTTTTTACAAGATTCATAGCAATTCTTTTTTTCTTAATTAAAAAAAAAAAGATTGGTCTCTGGCTAATTTCGTATTTGCAAAACTTATAAAACTACATTTAAAACTACATTTAATTAAAAAGAAAAAGATTGGTCTCTGGCTAATTTCGTATTTGTAAAACTTATAAAACTACATTTAAAACTACATTTAATTAAAAAGAAAAAGATTGGTCTCTGGCTAATTTCGTATTTGCAAAACTTATAAAACTACATTTGATGAAATAACATTGGAATAATTTATTTTTCTTTTCTTTTGCAGCCCTGATCACAAGCGTCGTACCCGATATGTTAGTTGTACCCTAAACCCTGAATGGCATCAGAATTTAGTCTTCCAGAACCTCAGCCGGGATGATCTTAGGAATAAAATTTTGGAAATGACCGTGTGGGATTATGATCGTTTTAAACCAAATGATTTCTTAGGTCAAGTTGTTATTGACCTTAATGGTAAGTGTATATAAATTATTTTTTTCAAATTTTTATTGGATCATCGAAGTTAAGCCACACTGAGTGAGGTCAGTACTTAAATGAGTGAACACTCAGAGTAACAGTGTTAGTAGTAATATACTTTTAAAGTAAGTGATAGTTATCCAGATGCAACTGTTTATTCAGTATGATTGATGAGGGGTCCTCCTAAGGTCATCTAGAATTTCATATAAAAAATAGACAGTTAATTGTTTAGCTTCACCATATGCCAAAAGATTAAACTGAGTTGCTACGTGAACTTCAGCCCAGCCACACATCATGTAAGGTCTTGAGTAATAGGAGATGCTAAGATTCTGCTTTCTCCTTATGAAATTAGTTCAGAAGCAACTGGAGCAATATTTCGTTAATGTTAAATGGAAATCAAATAATCCATCTAGAAATATTTTTATGATTAAAGGGAGATAACTCTTTTTGTACCTTGAATAATAATCCTGTAATAACCAATATAAGTAATGTTATGTGTGTATATATATTATATATATAAATATATATATATATATATATATATTTACACACTTAATGACCTATTGTATATTAGTGTATATACTTACTGCCCTTGTTGCCATGGTAACTCACCAGACAGGTAACCCTTAATGAGTTGAACCATTTGTTAGTATATGTTAACATTCAAATTTATTTCACTTTATTTAAACTACTCTTTTTTCTCCTCTTCTTACGTCCTCTTTTTTGTGTTTAATACATCTCCCCCTTCTTCTGTGACTACCACTACTCATCTCATTCACCCCTCCTCCTATCTAAAACATTTAGTGTGCAAACAACTAGGCTAGATTACAAAATTTTATATCTATATATAAAGTTAAGTATGTGTATATATATATTCCTATATACGGCATAATCACATTGACACACAAGTTCTCATTAGATCAACGAACTTAAGCCACGTTGAGCCTAGTCAATACTAAATAGGTGACCATTTGAGAAAACCGGGTGCTGTATGTACTCTCTCTCTGCTTATCTTGGCATTGTTTCCAGTTGTCCTGGATTTCTCCTTGCTCCTGGAATCAAGCAGTGCCGACTCAGGAGAGGTGTGATTGGGATTGCGCAACCCTTGCTTCACAATCACACGTGCAGTCACCCTTACAGTGGGTATCACATGTCTCTCAAGACTGAACGGAGGCCATGATATATTCCTATGTATAGGATTCACTTCTAAACTAATGAACCGATCATTATGAATTATGGAATATATATTCTAGGCAACACAATGAGTATGTGGGCACATTATTTTTTTCATTATTAAAATTACCATTTAGGGGTAACTCTCACTTCACAAAAAAAATATTTAAGTACAAAAGATTTAATCGAAAAAAGAATTGCTCTACATCAAATTGTGAGTTATATTATGTAATAATATGCACAAGTGTCCATAATATGTATCTATGGGTTAAACTAAGGAACTTATGATGAATTATGGGATATGTATTCTAGGCAACACGATGAGTAACTTGGACACATTATTTATTTTTGTAAAAATTACTATTGGGGAAAGGGCAGAAAACCGCCTTTTTTCTTTCATATGTTAGCTACTGCTGTATTTCTGACCTATTTTCAATGTGTGTGGTTATAATACAATTAATTCATAGTAAAGTTTCTGTTGTACTATCTCAATGTAGTGATTTGGGATACATGCAGATTTAATGATGGTAACTGTGATGGATGGTATAAGTCCAATTAGGTAATGATCTTTGTAGCTAATATTTATCATTTTATTTAAATACTACACATTACTGCATCTGCTGGAGGTACCCAAGTTTCGTCGGTCTGGTCATCCTGGAATTAAGAAATTCTACTAGCAACACCACCTACAAAGATCATCAGCACCATGACCTAATTGGACTGAAACACCACCTCATACCTATCAATATATAGATATTGTCTTATCGTATATTTCTTCTTCCTTTGCCACAGATGAATATTTCTTAGATGGAACCCCACATTGGTACCCACTCTGTCAACAAGATGATAATCATAGCAGTACAGATTTGCCCAAACCAACAGTTGGGCCGCACAGTCTACGTCCATTATCAATCACTGACATTCAACATGCTCGCAAAGTAGGAGATTTCTCCTCACTCCCTCACAAAAAGGTTGCACGCTCTCATCACACTCACCAGGTAAGATAAATGTCTACGCTCTTTGAGAACTCCCTTCTCAAATCCTTGTGTCAAATTTCCCCTACGAGTAACCACATTAGTGTTAAGAGTGGGAAGTAATATACTTTCTTTCTTTTTTTTTTTTTCTTTTTCTTTTAACTACCTTTGTTCACCCCAAACAAAGAATATTGCCACTGAAGGGCTATTGCGATTAGAGACCTGATTTATAGGGGGTGCGACCTGGGTGGGAAGTTGGGCTGCAAGATGTTTGTTCATATTACATTTGAATTTCTGCAGGTTGGTATGGTCGTGGGAAACAGTGAGCAGGGAGGGAATTCCAAAGTCAAGCAGTCCGAGGAAAGGCTATTATAATAGAAAATCTTTTGGAATCTATGGACTTCTACAGGGAAGAGGTGTGCTTCTGCTCATCGTCAGAAAGTTGAGTGTAGAAAACCAGTCACACCTAGCAAATGATATTTGGTATAATTGACAGGAGCATGACCTTTAGGGTCAGATGTTGCACCATAACGGATTGGTTAGCTTGTAGTATATTTGACACAATAAAAAAAAACATTTAAAATAGGTTACTGTCTTCCCTTCCCTTTCTTTTCTGTTAAAAGCTAGGCTCAAATAAAAGTGAAAATGGGAGATACTTATGACCATTGTAGTGTCAGAAATTTATTTTCTTCTTCTTCTTCTTCTTTTCTTTTCTTCTTCTTCTAAAACCCCCTTTTTTAAGAACTTGTAATGAATGACTGCTGCTGATGGCACGTGTCGGTGTCTGAAGCGTGGGCGTTTGACGCCGGAAGCCGTTGAAATAACCGCGAAATTCAAGTTAGTTGCTGAAACGATCTCGAGGTGGAGAGGTCGGTCGACTCAACTCGGACATGAAGAAGTCCTAAAAACAAGAATGTTAAAACAGGAATATGTAGAGAGCATGCCTGTAAAAATCTTCAAAGAAGTTGGAGTTTCAACTAGTGTTCGAGGTTGAATATTTACGTTGGACGGAGAAGTCCACTGAATTCTAAAAACAGAAACAAGGAAGTTATTCATTTGAAAGGCAAATGTGCCTTTGGAAAAGACAAAACGAAGTGTGTTCCGAAAGATGTCTCCAAATGAGAGTTGACGTGAAAGAGTGCCACTATTCTCAAAAGGAGTCGATCGAAGAAACGATGCGATGTCAATAAAAAAAATGAACAATCAAAGGAAACAAACAGCGCGAACAAAAAGGACTTTTCTATATTCTTCTGGTATTTTTTTATTTTACTAACAAAATTCTTACAAGTAAGTTTTCTCTTTTTCTGACATGTCTTTCCTAGCAAAGTTAATAAGCCTTCGGGCAGCATAATTAGGACTTTATTTATGCAGCCTTTCCGTGTGTCCATCGGAACTTAAATTCAGTCTATGAAGTGAACTTTGACCCATGAACTTTCTGCCGAACTCATTTTACCTATTTTCTTTTTCTTCAATAAATTATTTGTTGTTTAAAATAGCTTGTTTTTTTTCTTACTGTTTATTTAATTGTCTAGTTATTGCCCGAGGTCCTTACGTGTATCGATTTTGGCCTGTACGTGGTTGAAATTGCGATATTCTGCATAAATAAAACTCTAGGTCTCTGTGTTCTATTCTGTATCTATGTTTAAACACAGAGGCGTTCGGCTTAATGGTCTCTACGCTCTGAGTTACTAAGAATAGTGAGCGAGACCATTTCTATCTGTCTATCGTTTGGGAGTGGTTCTATAAACACTATTTTATTGTACTGTAAAGGTAGTCGTTTGTGCCCAAACTGTATATAGACTTATCAAGGTTCACTGGACTGAAGAAGCTGCTTTTATAGTCAATTAATGATTTTCTGTTTTATCTTCGTCGCTGCTTTGAGTTCATTGTGTAATTTATCTTGCGCGCGTGCGTGTCGCCATTTTATTGTCTCCACGTGGTTAGTCAGCCATCTTGTCTTGTTCAGTTTAAGTTGGCGGGAAAATTTGGCGCCAAGTGTAGGTGTCACTGTCTGTAGTAACCCCCCCCCCCTCTCTTAGTACATGTAGAAAGGAGTCGGTGGGGAGGGATTTGAAAAATGGCGAGTTTAACAGCAGATGTCTTGTTGAAAAAAATAAAATACGCTAAAGATAAAATATTAGTCGTATTTGAAGTGTTAAAATCTTCTAGTGAGATAGAAGAATCTAAATATATTTTGTGTAAAGAACAGATTGATGAATATCTGAAAGACGTAGTTCGGTTGGAGGAACAAGTTATAGATGCTTATCTCTCTGATGGTGTAGACGATGAGTTAGTGGAAAGTTTTAATAAGGGAGCTGCCTTATTTAAAATACAAGTGATAGAAAAATTAACTACGTTTAAGCCTTGTAAAAAAGACGTTGACGAGAATTCCAGAATTAGTAAGGGGATAAAAGGCATCGATTTAACCCCTAAAATAGTTTGTCCCAAGTTTAGCGATAGGGATCTGGAAACGGATAAGTTAGCTTATCTAAACTTCCATAGAGAATTTTTGAATTGTGTAGCTAATCTTGATAGTGACGCATTAAGATTAGTGATATTGAAAAACCATCTTTCTGGTTATGCCTTTCATGTGATAAAACATCTGTCTGTATCAGATGAAAATTATCGAGTAGCTTTGGACTTGCTATCGAAAGAGTTCTTAGACGAAAAGTGTATCGTCGACTCTATATTTTCGTCCATGTTGAATGAAAATCGCATGTATAACAATAATGTCGTAAAGAAATTCCTGACTAAGATGAAAACCCAATTGTACGAGTTAAAGAACTCGTTCGGTTTGGATTTCTTTGAGAGTAATTCTCCGGGAAATCGTTTGTTAAGTCACATTGTATTCAATAAACTGACAACTTCCTTTAAGTCAGAATTAATACATAAGGTGAACGGAAATTATCCTTCTTTGAACCAAATTCTGGAGAATAGTGTTGAGATATTTAAAACACTGGAATTTTGTGAACACGATTCGAGATATCGTAAAGTTGATTCCTTTAAGGAAAAGAGTAAATTCAGGCCTTTCGAACCTGAAAAGAAACCTTCCACGTTGAAAAATTTTCATGTTAAAACACATAAGGTTAAGTTTAAGTGTTGTTTTTGTAGAAACGATTATCATCTGTCTCGTGACTGTAATAAGTTTCCCTCTTACGAAGAAAGACTTAAAAGATGTAGCGAATTAAAGTTATGTGCTAGGTGTACTAGCTCTTATCATCTGAAGAATTTATGTCCTTATGAAAAAAACGATAAGATTACGTGTTGGTCGTGCGAACAGTCGGGACACTTGTCCGCCTTGTGTCCGAGTTTTCTCAAACCTGTGGTGAAGTCAAATATTTGCAGGTTGAAGAGTAGTTCTTCATTGTTGCCTGTGATAGGTATCACAGTTAAAGTAGGTGGCGAATTTCACACCGTAAATTGTCTGCTAGACACTGGTAGTGAACGGTCTTATATGGGTAAAAGATTTTCTGATAGATTTATGAAAGAAGAGTTGTCTTCCTTGCATCGTCGAAAATACGTAATAAAGACCTTTATTGGTAGCCAAGAGAAAGACTTGAATGAAGTAACATTGAAGGTGTCCTTTCCCGATGTTGCGAGAAATATCAATTTTCTGATGGATGAACAGTTGGATTTGTCCTTCAAAATGAAAGGGTTGGAGGAGGTGATCAGTAATTTGAAGAAAAGCGACGTTAAACTTGCTGCTGATTTCTCCGAATTGAGAAGTGATGTTCTTGAAATATACGGTCTGATAGGGATTGATGTGATTAGATTTCTGGGACCCTTAAGATTAACAAAGATTAAAAATGGTTCTGCTTTTGAGTCCTCGCTAGGTATGATATTATTTGGCGACCCCTCTGATTTTGAACCACATATGGAGATTGGTTTAAATTATAATCAAGTCATCGGTGAACATGCTTCTTGTGATGTGACCCATGTTTACTTTGCTCTAGAACCTAAGTCCAACCATCTGGATCCTTGGAATGGTCTTGATGGAGCTTCCGTGGACAGAGGTATTGAACAGATGTTCAAATTGGAATCATTAGGGATAGTTAATGAAGTTAGTAGTGATTACGACAGAAAGAAAATAGAAGAATTCAGCTCCTCTATTGAATACAGAGATAATAATTACTACATAGGTTTGTCGTGGGACTTAGATAAATTAAAGAAAGTACCCTCTAACCATAGAGTATCGTTAGCTGTCCTAGATAAAGTAGTGGACAGATTATCCTCTCAGAACTTATATTCTGAGTATTGCAAAGTCTTCCTAGACCAGGAATGTGAGGGTGTGATTGAAAGAATCCATCCGACTCCTTCGGATTTCTACAAGTATACGTGGATACCGCACCGGCCAGTCTTTAAAAATGATGTGCAGTGCACGACTAAGATTAGGCCTGTTTTCAATTGCTCGTTGAGGGTAAATAATAAACCTTCTCTCAACGATTGTGCTTATAGTGGCATAAATCTGTATACTGACATGTTGGAACTTCTGTTCAAGTTTAGAACAGATAATTATGTATTATTGGCTGACATCAGAAAGGCGTTTCTGATGATTAGACTAAAGAATAACTTTGACAAAAATAGATTCTGTTTCTTTTTAAAAATAAAAGATGAATTAGTGTGTTTTCGATACAAAACTCTGATATTCGGGTTTGTGTCTAGTCCCTTCATCTTAAGTTACGTAGTGAAGCACCACGTTGAGAAGCACTCATCGGGACCTTGTAGAGACATGTTGTTAAAAAACTTTTACGTAGATAATCTAGTGAAAACACATGGGTCTCCTGATGAATTGTTGAAACTCTATACCGAGGCTGTGAATGTCATGGAAAAGGGAAGCTTCTTATTGAAAACGTGCTGTAGTAACAGTAAATTGGTGTCTGCTCGCATTCGAGCGGATAACAATTACTCTTCTCATGGAGTGCCCTGTGAGAAAGTACTGGGGTATTGGTATGACCCTGAGTCAGACGAAATTGGTATCTCCAAAGGTGAAGTTAAAAAGTCAGTCTCCACAAAAAGAGATATGCTATCCGTTAGTTCGTCTGTATTCGATCCGTTAGGTTTAGTATTGCCTATAACTATAAAAGGAAAAATTATATTAAGTCAAGTTTGGAAATCAGGAGTGGCATGGGAGCAGGTAGTTCCTGATAGCTTGTTGTCTGTTTGGAATAGTTTTCAGGCAAATCTCCGAGATGTTCAAAAAATTGGTTTTGAAAGATGTTCTGTACAAACCAATTCGCCTGTTACCTTGATCGTGTTTTGTGATGCTTCGAATCTTGCTTATGGCATAGTCGAATATATGTATCAGGGAGGAGAGGCCAGGCTATTTTATGCGAAAGCCAAAGTGGCTCCTTCTGTTAAAAGAACTCTTCCTACGTTGGAATTACTAGCTGTATATCTGGGAATTAAGCATCTCCTTATTTTGATTGAAATGTTTCCCAAGCTGTTTGAGGAAATTATCATTGCTGTAGATGCACAGGTAGTGCTATCTTGGTTGTTGTCTGAATCTGTACACACTAAGTGCCAGTTCACTAAAAATCGTTTGAAGGATATAAAATTCATTATGAATGAGATAAGTTGTAAGGGTTATACCTTAAAGTTCAAGTATGTAAGTACTAGTGAAAACCCTGCAGATTTGTTAACTAGAGGCGTTTCCTTTAGTAAGTTTAAAAAGGATAAAAACTTTTGGATTAGAGGTCCAGTATGGTTACAGACAGCAAAGTTGAAGTGGCCTGACTATAAGTTGGATTGCATTAGTGACAAATGCAAGACCTTGGTAACTGCTTATACTGGCTTGAATGGGGATTCTAACTCATGTGTGGTTGAGTTGGAAAGATTCTCTTCTCTCAAAAGGTTGATAAGTACCTTAGAGATTGTGTTTAAATTTATTGCCAAGTTAAAGGGCGATAAGCGTGATGTCAATTTTACATCTGAGGCAAAGTCCTATTTGATTAAGGTTACTCAGAGTGAGTTTTTCGCTGAAGAAATAAGTTTTCTGAAAAGTAAAGTTGAAAGTAATATTCCTTTGTTGGTGAATAAGTTGAACCTAATTTTGGATGACAACAATTTGTTACGTTGTCGGGGACGTATAGAAAACTCTGAATATTTTTCCGAAGAAGTGAAAAGTCCTGTTCTGCTGCCAAAAATGTGTCACCTAACCAGTTTGTTGGTGATGGAGTGTCACATAAAATGCAAGCATTTGGGGATTGCTGCTACGCTTGATAAGGTGCGCAATTCTGGGTTTTGGTTACCCAAGGCCAGGCAGGCCGTCAAGATTGTTCTTGCTAGTTGTATGGTATGCAAGAGGTTTAACTCCTTGTCTTTTCGTTATCCTAAGATGACAAACCTACCCAAGCATCGAGTTAATCTTATCAGACCTTTCTACCATACGGGGATAGACTTCACGGGTCACCTGTGGGTAGAGGACGGTAGTAAAGTAAAAAAGATGTACATATTGCTATTCACTTGTCTTAGTGTGCGTTCTATACATATGGAGTTGGTTGAAGAAATGAGTACTCAATCGGTAGTGTTAGCCTTTTTGAGGTTCTTCAATGTATATGGTGTACCATCACACATATACTCAGACAATGCTTTATCCTTTGTTGCTGGGTGCGACTTAGTAAAAGAAGTTCTTCTCTCTGATGGATTCAGAGGAGATTTGGAAATGTGTAATATAAAACACTGCAGGATTCCTTCGTATTCTGCTTGGTTCGGAGCAATATGGGAAAGGTTGATAAAAACTGTCAAGTGTTGTCTATTCAAAACAATTGGTCGCAAGAGGTTGGATTACTTTCAACTGCTAACCATTTTGTCTGACATACAAAGAGCGGTAAATGATAGGCCTTTGACTTATCGTTGTAGCGATGATGCTTCCCTGGAAGTCATCTCTCCTAGTGCCTTTATGCGTTTTTCTCCTGGGAAGACCGTGTTCTTGAACCTTGAAAACAATTCTTGTTTAGAAGTGCCCCCGAATCGAGTGGATTTGATCGAGAGTTTGAAAGGTAGAGAATGCCTTTTAATCAGATTCAAGTCATTGTGGTATGAGCAATATTTACTGAGTCTGAGGGAATTGTCTAAGGATTTGCATCAAGCGGAATTTGGTAACAAAATTAAGGTAGATGATATAGTCCTAGTTAGGAATCTCGTTAAACCTAGGCCCTATTGGAAGCTAGGTAGAGTTGTTAGGCTCACTCAGGGGTCTGACGGAATTGTTCGCTCTGCCTTGATAAAGAAGGGAGAGACATGTAGTGAGCATTCTATTAAGCATTTGTATCCTATGGAGCTATCTATATCTCATTCGTACCAAGTGAGACCTGGGAAAAATAAGGATTCGTGCAGTGATGATGATGGAGCTGAGAATTCTAAACCTAAGAGAGGTAGAAAATGTGTTAAGAATAAGAATCCTGACTATGTTTACTATTAGACTGTAAGTGAGCGATCTTTTTCTTTTTCTTTTTTTTGTTCGGGAGAGTGTCAGAAATTTATTTTCTTCTTCTTCTTCTTCTTCTTTTCTTTTCTTCTTCTTCTAAAACCCCCTTTTTTAAGAACTTGTAATGAATGACTGCTGCTGATGGCACGTGTCGGTGTCTGAAGCGTGGGCGTTTGACGCCGGAAGCCGTTGAAATAACCGCGAAATTCAAGTTAGTTGCTGAAACGATCTCGAGGTGGAGAGGTCGGTCGACTCAACTCGGACATGAAGAAGTCCTAAAAACAAGAATGTTAAAACAGGAATATGTAGAGAGCATGCCTGTAAAAATCTTCAAAGAAGTTGGAGTTTCAACTAGTGTTCGAGGTTGAATATTTACGTTGGACGGAGAAGTCCACTGAATTCTAAAAACAGAAACAAGGAAGTTATTCATTTGAAAGGCAAATGTGCCTTTGGAAAAGACAAAACGAAGTGTGTTCCGAAAGATGTCTCCAAATGAGAGTTGACGTGAAAGAGTGCCACTATTCTCAAAAGGAGTCGATCGAAGAAACGATGCGATGTCAATAAAAAAAATGAACAATCAAAGGAAACAAACAGCGCGAACAAAAAGGACTTTTCTATATTCTTCTGGTATTTTTTTATTTTACTAACAAAATTCTTACAAGTAAGTTTTCTCTTTTTCTGACATGTCTTTCCTAGCAAAGTTAATAAGCCTTCGGGCAGCATAATTAGGACTTTATTTATGCAGCCTTTCCGTGTGTCCATCGGAACTTAAATTCAGTCTATGAAGTGAACTTTGACCCATGAACTTTCTGCCGAACTCATTTTACCTATTTTCTTTTTCTTCAATAAATTATTTGTTGTTTAAAATAGCTTGTTTTTTTTCTTACTGTTTATTTAATTGTCTAGTTATTGCCCGAGGTCCTTACGTGTATCGATTTTGGCCTGTACGTGGTTGAAATTGCGATAGTATAGAACTATGTCAGCAAAACCTGATCACATGACCAATTCACAATTAAAAAGTAATCTAGTGTCTATTAATCAATTAGAATGCTTCCTATAAGATTTTACAACACATGAAGAGCCTCTCCATGGAGATAAAAGAAACAGCCCGCTACAAGGAGTTGCAATCAAGCAGCACAAGACGCAAGATGTGAAATAACCAACGTCATCTTGGATCGACGTCGACACCACAAAATGTTGAAGACAGCGAAGACCTTTTAGTCAACACTATAACATAACTACTTCAGAATGCTGGAAACGACATAGCTAAACACACACACACACACACTCGTGTGTTGGAACTCACACATTAATGAACACTAAAATAATATAAAGCCTTGCAAAATAATAAAATTCAGCTGTTTCGTTACTCTTTCCATAGTCGTCCTGAACACACTGCTTTAAGCTTGGCCATGTTATATCAGGAAAGATTTGAAGTTTGATTTCAGTTGCTGAAGAAATCTTAGTGAATGTAATATAAGGTGCTGCTGAGTAGGTGTATTTAAACTCCTTGTGCTACCTCTTTTCCCGACACTAATCCAGAAGCAACCGATAGTTGAAGAAATGGATACCCTTTTGTATAAGTAAATAAAAAAACGTCTTTTCCGACATAAATATTCCAGCTACCCAAAAGAGAAAGGATCAACAAAAAGGCTGATAATTCAAAATATAAACAAAGTTACTTCATTTTAAAAAATTACCAAAAGAAAAGAAAAAACTCAATGGCATTTTCACTACTTATTACTGAAACTATAATAATATACTTTGTGTCTATTTCAATATATATATATATATATATATATATATATATATATCCATGCTACACTTCATCACAACAAAAACCTCAGCACACCCTCCCCTCTCGCCCACCCTAAGACAAATTCACTCACACTCTCACTCCTCCCCTTTTTCACTCACAGCCATCCACATTCATTTCACTCCCTGTCACCGACTTCTCTCAGCCCGGACCTTGGTCCTGCGCTCCCAGTAGTGGCTACTACTTCTTCTCATCAACCCATTATGTCAACCCAATATTTCTATGTACTTGCATGACATTTTTCTTAAAATTATCATCTTGAGGAAGTCTTACAAATAAAGACGAAACGTTGATGAATACATAAAAAAAACATCTTTTGGTTTTTCCTTTTTCATTTTCCATATATATATATATATATATATATATCTTTGTGTGTAAAACTAAGAGGAGGTAATCTCTATATAAAGTTAGGTACGCATATATATTTATATATACAGGATTCACTCCTAAACTAATTAACTGATCATTATAGATTTTGGAACACAGCTGCTTGGCGTAAGGCTGGTTAATGTTTCACACAAAGGGTGTTAAAATAGGCTGGAAGCCCTTTGTGAAAATTGAGACACCTTCGATTTTTGTGAAATTTTAACGATATGTATTAGACATCGATTAGTGTTATAAACCATGTAATTTAGGTTATGATAATTAATAACTCGTAAAACAAAATGGATGACTTTTCAACAGTAAGGTTTAACATATTTATTAAAAGTGAAATTAGAATGAAATGAGTTATTTAGCCGCTGTAACGCGATATGGAATATGAGCCAGTCTGATCCGTGGTGAATGTTTACTTTTCACTCCGGCAAGCCACTCGACAAGGGGGGGATAACTTTGACATGGTCCAAGGGACATAATTGCGTTTTCTTTAGTTATCCTAACATCTCCCCGTTTTAGTCTTTAACTGTATCGAGCACACCTGGGGTCAACTTGGAGGTGCTTTACTCTAGTGCGACTGCGCTTTGGCCAAGTCCTGGGAGGTCTTTGATAATTCTCATCTTCTAATTTCACTTTTAATAAATATGTTAAACCTTACTGTTGAAAAGTCATCCATTTTGTTTTATGAGTTATTAATTATTATAACCTAAATTACATGGTTTATAACAGTGGCGACGAGGATGAGATAACTCTGACATGGTCCAAGGGACATAATTGCATTTTCTTTAGTTATCCTAACAATTAGTAAATATTCCTCAAATTTCATTTTCTTTGGAGTATTTTAAGGCGTTTTTAGGGGGAATAATATGAACAAAACCTCCCATTTGAAAATTCAAATATTTCAGATTTACATTGAATTTAATCCATAGTCAGACACCAATTAAGCAAGATTCTCTGTATTTCAATTTTAAAAAAAAACCCATTAAGCTTGAACTTTAAATTTTAGACATTTTCTAGAATCAATATCATGTAATAGATTCTGATCAAAATTTGAATAAGGATTCTAGACATAAGGTTTAATATCATTATATCTTCATAAGGGGGACATAAAAGTGGTGCAAATCTCTTCTGTTTGGGGAATTAATTTTACCTGTCCTGGGACTGGTATTTAGTATATATTAAAGCAAAATTAAGCATCAGGAGTTGAAATATTAGTTGTCTTATTTACAAATAGTTTTAATACTGTTTTTATTCCAAGTAAATTCTAATAGTTGTAGATAAGTTGGGAATGAAAATTTCTAAAGGAAAAATGTGCCAAAAGAACACAGCTGCACACATTTGACAAATTCTTTTTCATTAAGTGGAATGTAATTTTTATTGCAAAAAACATGCCATCATTTCGTCAGCACTGGTTTATTTAATACTGTACATGTTCTTTTTATTATTAAAAATATTTTGCAAACATTTTTGGTCATTTTCTGCTCTCACCCACTTGCTTGACAAAACTCACCCAGATTTTTCCCCCCATTTCTAGAAAAGAAAATCCTGAAAATATCTCACATGTAAAACGTTAGAAAAAAAGATAGCCAAAACAGAAAATATATCCTTGAAATTGGAAAATATACTTTAAGAATTTTTGTAGAGATTTGAAACATCATTTTTAAATTTTTTAAATGCTATCTTCTTTAGATATTTATCAAAGAAGCTGATCTTTGAATATTATTTATGATTTAATAAATTCACTTTTAAATTCATCGGGAGATTTAAACTAGTTTGAGATCTTGCATGTATCTAAAAACAATTGAACCTCCATGCTAAAGCTCTTTCGTCTGTCAAAATAAGCATGATTTCTTTAAAACGGAAACAGTTTGTAGTGGCACCTATTTCATTCTTAGTTATAACTCAAATGTTATTACATGAATTTAAATATATTTTGAGTTTTTCTTGTCTTTAAAGTTTTGCCCATTTTATTTCCAGCATCATGAGAGCGGACCAGAACCAGAACTTAGACGTCGAAAATCACTGGGGACCTTACCAGAAGATCGTAAGTAGTTATATGATATTAAAGCTCTGTTATTATTACTAGCAAATATGTTCCCTCCAGTCACATATTTTTGCTTGCCTAGGATGATAATATCATGGCAAAACGAACATATACTACACTGCCTACCCTCCAAAGAAGAGATAATGCCTGGAAGGATGATTTCATGACAATAGAACAGATACTACACTGCCTACCCTCCAAAGAAGAGATAATGCCTGGAAGGATGATTTCATGACAATAGAACAGATACTACACTGCCTACCCTCCAAAGAAGAGATAATGCCTGGAAGGATGATTTCATGACAATAGAACAGATACTACACTGCCTACCCTCCAAAGAAGAGATAATGCCTGGAAGGATGATTTCATGACAATAGAACAGATACTACACTGCCTACCCTCCAAAGAAGAGATAATGCCTGGAAGGATGATTTCATGACAATAGAACAGATACTACACTGCCTACCCTCAAAGAAGAGATAATGCCTGGAAGGATGATTTCATGACAATAGAACAGATACTACACTGCCTACCCTCCAAAGAAGAGATAATGCCTAGAAGGATGATTTCATGACGATAGAACAGATACTACACTACCCCAAATTGAGCATTGAAAGATAGTATATTAGTCTGAAATGGTATAGTAAATTGAAGTTAGCATTAAAAGATTTTTTTTTAATGGAAATCGCTCCAGACAAGGCATGAAGCCACTTGATGTAAGGAGCTAACAAGAACAAATATGATTATCGCAAAGACAGGAGATGCCTATTGGCCTTAGTCTTCAAAAGACCAAGGTTATAAGTAGAAGGAAAACAGTCAGCAGGAAGAGAGTTTCACAAGCCTGCAGTTCTTGGAAAGAAGCTACTGGAATAGGAAACTGTATTACAATGAGGTATCAAAACAGCGAATTGATGGAGACCACTAGACCAACGAATCAAACGAGCTGGAACAAAAGAAGCAGGGAATAGATCACATAATTCTGAAGAACATTGATAGACATAATAGTATAGGTTCGGCCTCGGACAGATACTAAATCTCCATTAGACAAGGAAATTATACAGAAGAAAAAAAAATACAAATATTTATTAATACCAAGTGTTCTAAATGATAATCGAAATCAGAAGAAAACAAATTGAATTAAAATAACATAAAATATAAAGACTTTTCTTTTTCGTTTACAGATGTGTATTTATTGACGCGATAAGAATTGGATAAGTACAAAGCGAGAATACATAAGTTTAACTAAATAAAGACACAAGTAATACAAAAGAATAAGTGAATTAGATTCACTTACCACTTCTGCCTGTCTGTATCAGAGTCAGATATGTCCTAAGATGGAGTAAGGCTGTCACATCTGAAGAGGTGCTGCTCAGAGGACTCTTTCTAGCATTGGCAGAGTAAAAAATCGAATCCACAATCTAGTGGGGGGGGGGGGGGGAGAGTGTTTTCTCTACAACCCCTTTCTCATAATCTACTGTATCGTTATTTTCATGGTAGGTGTAACAGCAAGCAATCTGAGGCAAAAAATCTCGAAAGATGAGTAGTAAAAAGACCACTTCTGAGCAAGCAGGCAGTGTTGAGGCAAGACAGTTCCCCATGCGCATATCTTTCGGAAGAGGACAGTGCTGAAGACAAAATGTCCCCTTCCTGAATTTTAACCGGCTAACATAGAAAACTCTTGCATTCACAGTAGGTGTTCGATTGAGCTCCAATATCTGATTACACCCAAAAACCATTCACATTAAAAAAAACTTGTCTAACTACAACTACTACTACTAAGAACTTCCCTCTCTTCCTCTGTGTACCTAAAACACAAACGGAACTTCCATGAACAGAGTTTCTTTTCAAGAACTTTCTATCTGTGGAACACAATATCGCAAGACTGCTTTCCTACTTACTACAAGATCGTTTTCTTCAAGTCCAATGTCAAATACGAGCCGTCCTCTTGAGTAGTCAAATTCTTTCCAATCCTCTCATAGTACTGTTCATCATCCAACTGATAATCCAATTGACCCTTATCCTAGGGTGGCTTTTGACCTTGGAAAGTAGTGACACATTAGTATAAAAAAGGGGGGGGGAAAAGACGAAAGTGTGTCTCTTTATGTCAGTCTTGGTTTCAAAAGGTCACAAGAATAGTTACCAGGCATGAGGAGAAAGGACAACATAGGAAGCTCTGAGATGAAAACTGACCTAACTAAGGACGATAATTCTAGCTGCAGCAATGTCATGCTGCCAGCCACATTGCATATTACCCAAGTTAACATTAAATAAAGATTTGACCAGAGATAGGTTAGTTTGGAAGTCAATTTTTAAAAGCTGTACAATGCATGCCAGCATGTAAAACAAACGTTAAACCGAATATGATGATTATGATAATTGTTACACCGGCCGTTCTTACACAGGAGAAACTGCACCGGTTGTCACTATAAATAGTGCAAGTCACCAGAGACACAAAGAAGACAAAGCACAGTCTTGTAACTGTCTAGCCAAGTGCTAGTCACTTTCTTACTTTGTTAATACACTTGTTAAACCAACCCTCGACTTGACTTCCTTTATTTATTATTTACTGTTGGACAACTTCACAACAATAATAATGATGACGACCAGACTCTTGACATTTTGAGACAAGAGCATAAAAAGCCACAATTTTCCTATAGAACTTAAAGCAGAGAGTTAGGGTCCATCTCTGATGACTGTAGTGATACCATAAATTGAGGGAACTGATGTCTTGAGTTTGTAAAAGTGATTAACATCCGCCACTGAATTGACCCTGTGTCAAACTTTCCCTCTTGTAGAGATGAATATAGATTACTACTTATCTTAATGTGCTTGTAACCTAAATCAGTTCTTTCTTATAAGACAACATTGTCATAGCAAAATGATGACAGCACAATCCGGCCTTTAGAAGGAGACAATTGAATTTTTTTTCTGAATTCAAAAGACATTGTATTGATTTATAGAAAAGTCTAAATATGTATTTTGTTATTAATACAGTAATTAATTTGATCAAATCAAATATCTTTTATTCACAAACGGATTTATTGATTACATCACATTAATGGAAGGCTAGCTTCAAATTGTTACATAGAGTAATTGATTTTATCCCCACTAGAAAAAGGAAGAGGGAGAGAAAATAACTATCTTTCTCTCTCATAATTTATATATAACGATTCTTTGGATTATCTCCTATGAACAAAACATTCACCAATATATATATATATATATATATATATATATATATATATGGAAGGCGAAAAACTGTCTGTCCATCCACTTTTCACATTATCCCGACCTAATGTAAACCTAAATTACTGTAGACTGAAGATTTCTAACATAACCTGTTGTGCCATTGATAAATTTTCAAACTAAACACGAGACTCTTATTTTAAGTTCATTAAAGGGTAAGGGAGATAATTCTCTTTTAAATTATGCACAACAAATTATTTTTTTAAATATTCAAGAAATAATTGATGTTTCATATTTAAATTTCTAACTATATTTTACAGTCCAATTTGATCAAGAAAGAAAAATCTAAAGAAAAATCTAAACTTAAAAAATACACACCACTGTAGGGCCGATACACAGCAGTTATTTATCTTCAGAAATTTCATTCCAAAATTGGATTTAATTATATATGATGTTATAAATCGATATGTATATATATATATATATATATATATATATATATATAAACTAGTAGAATACCGGCCTGAAGACTGGTTTTAGTAGCAACGGTGGCTTTAGATTTAAATTTTTATGTTATATTCTTTCTTTGGAATATTCTATGGTACAGTTGCGTTGGCAATAACCATTAAATAATATATATATATATATTACAGTCCAATTTGATCAAGAAAGAAAAATCTAAAGAAAAATCTAAACTTTAAAAATACACACCACTGTAGGGCCGATACACAGCAGTTATTCATCTTCAGAATTTTCATTCCAAAATTGGATTTAATTATATATGATGTTATAAATCGATATGTATATATATATATATATGTGTGTGTGTGTACGTATGTATGTATATGTATATAATTCAACCTTTATCCCCCTCTCTTTCACTATAACCACACGCCTGTGTGTGCGCGCGCATGGGTGTGTGTGTGCGTGTATGTATCGCTCACCTATTCACAAGACTCAAGATTAGACCACACGCATACGGGCGCACACACGCACGCAGACGCAACTTCATTCTTGGAGACAACAAAAAGCAATAAAAAGTATTAAATTTCAAAAGAAATTCTCCGCACCCTAGGAGGCTGGGATGACCGATGGGTCATGGATGGGTAACACGCACTTGACCAAGAGAAGCAGGAAAAATGGCAAATAAAAAATAAAAAATAAAAGATACCCACACACCCGCAAACCCACGCATGCGCAAAAACAATAACAAATTCCTCAAATGAAACAACATTTGCTCAAATCGAAAGACATTTCTTCAGATGGATTTTCATATCTGATGAAAGCGGACCACCGCTTGAAACGTGTTATATATAAAATTATAAAATGGTAAAACAACAAAATAATAAATAAATGTTGAAAAAAACAACAAAATAATAAATAAATGTTGAAAAAAACATTCTACAAATGTTGGTAGCCTTACTCCTTTACATATATATATATATATATATATAGGCAAACATTAAAATATGTTTTTGCTTAATAAGACTTTAAAAAATTTTTTCAATTTTCCGAATAGTCCATTTAGTATTTGTAAGTTCTGTAGGTTTCTCGTTTCATTTCTCTTCCCTTTTTCTTTTTACATGCACCAATTTGACCGAAATACGAAATTAACAGAAAATTTTAATTTCAAAAAACAGTCTTATCCAGCAAAAACACTCAGTGTTAATTAATGTTTTCCTAAATGAAAATATGCTGCCTAAATACACAATATATATAACCGCCTCAAAAGAACTTTTAAAATAAATAGATACAAAATATTTAAAGGAGAAAAAAAATTGCTCTTCATCAAATTTAAAAGGATTGGTATGTGCCTGTGAGCATCAATAATGTGTATGTTCTTGGTAAAATCCTAAACTTTTTGAACTTATTATGAATTATAGAATATGTATTCTAGGCAACAGGGCGAGTAACGTAGACACTTTTTTTTTGTAAACTTTACAATTTAGGGGGATGCTACTGAAACCATACTTCTCAAAGAAAGAAAAAAACATTAAAATTTAAAAGCAATGCTATATTTTTGCTTATGCCCGTCTTAGAATGGATATTTTACTAGTGTTATATATATATATATATATATATATATATATATATATATATATACATATATATATACATATATATATATATATATATTCCGTTGTACAGAGTAAACTTCTAAACTAATGAACCAATCAGTATGAATTTGGGAACACAGCTGCTCAGTGTTAGGATAAGTAATATGGGCTATGTTTAGTATAATTTAATTTTAAAGTTCGTGAAAATTCAGATACTTCAGGTTTTAGTGAAATTTTAATAGCATAAAACGTCAATTGATAAATATTCCCCAAATTTCAATTCTTATTTTTAGTATTTTAAAGTGTTTTTAGGGGGCATAATATGGGCACAGCGTCACATTTGAAAATTCATATTTTTCAGGTTTGCATTAAATTTGATCCATATTTATTAGATACCAATTTTAAACAAGA
Source organism: Sepiola atlantica (assembly GCA_963556195.1). Taxonomy (NCBI): domain Eukaryota; kingdom Metazoa; phylum Mollusca; class Cephalopoda; order Sepiida; family Sepiolidae; genus Sepiola; species Sepiola atlantica. Next base: position 90,897,760 of record OY744527.1, on the reverse strand, counting down.
TTCCCTGAATTTTAATTTCTCCTCGAGACCCTTTAAGCTTTAAATTTTAGACATTTTCTAGAATAAAAATAGTGTAATGAGGATTCTAGACATAAGGTTTATTGGCGCTGATGCTGACCTTGTTAATCCAGGGGGGATAACTAACTTTGACTAAGAAAATAAGCATAAAATAAAAAGAGAATTTAGGACGCTGAAATAATCAATCGAACAATGAAACAATGTTATGCAAAAACTGTAACATTATTATTTTTTTAAATACGCGAATTATTTTAGGGAAAAAAATTATATCACATATTGATCCCTGTACCCAATATTTAACCGTTATCCTAATGGGGGGGGGGGGCTATTTTTTAAAGCAAACTTGGGATAGTTTATCAATTAGGAGGTGGGTGGATTCTACTTTTTTAGGCAATTACGTGTGCTTTTACAACCTGGAACCACTACATATTTTTAAACGTATCTTTATTTTTAATCAGTAAAAACATAATTTTCGAACTTATTGTTATGGCAGCATTTTTTGTATCCGCCAGGATTTGTCTCATGTACAAAAGGCCAGATAAATTACTCTTCTGCTACCTGTATAAGTGTATTTGTTTTTTTTTGTTTTTTTATAAATGGTCTTTTTATTTATTTATTTATTTATTTATTTATTACACTAAGAATGAAGAATCTGTCATTTCTTTTTTATCGTTTTAAATAGATTTCTTTTTATTAATTCAGAAAAAAAATAAATCTTTATCATTAAAAAAATGATTTTTTTTAAGTAGGTAAACATTTTTCATTGGCTAATCGGAAAACAAGTTCTTCATCATTGGAACTTCAAAAGATATACAAATTTTTCATTGGCTATTGGAATTTAATATTTTGTCCCTTTCAGCTATGTAATTATTCATTAGTAGGATTTCTTAAAGCCGAATAGCATGTCAAATCTAGGACATCCTCAGTTCAATACCGAACATATAGTGAACCATGTCTTCACTCCTCTCGAAATTACAAGCTTAAAATTAACATTTAGTTCAATTTTACCCAAGGTAACAGAATACGAGGTCAAATTCGCAGCTTCTCTTGGGTTGATAAGTAATGCTAGCCGGTGTGCATTATGTGAAATACCTAGGATTTTGACCAGAAGAAGTAAACTCACAGACGAATGGCAGTGGGTATGCCGTACCTGTCGGTCAGTGGTTAGCATGCGAAAAGGGTCTTTCTTTGTAAAAAAGCCGTCTGCATATGAGGCAGATAATAATGATAGCTTTTTTTTTAGTATAGAAATGAAACAGCAGGCAATTGAGAAGGAAGTCTTTATTGATTCACACATCGTAGTAGATTGGAAGCAATTGATCAGAGAGGTGTGTTAACAAGTCATCTTAAACAAGCTGATATTGCTTGGTGGTTTAGATGAAGATAACTCGGGCAAGGGAGTGGAAATTGATGAATCTTACTTCTTCAAAAGAAAATATAAATGAGGTCGATTTAGAGACGGTATTTGGGTTTTCGGGAAGTGGAAAGGCCTAATAATAAATGTAACCTCACAAAGGTAGAATGGAGAGATAGAAAAACATTGCTTCCGATAATTCGATTGTGGATTTTGTCAAAAATGCGAATCATATCTGATAGTTGGGCTGCATATGAAGGTTTAATGGAGTACGAAAATGGGACCAAGACTACAATAAGGACCCCAGTTCATTAACACAACATGTGGAACATGTTCTGGAAGTCACTGGTTGACCTCGCAATACATGTGGTCGCTATTTACAAAACAACTTGTAAATAAACCTTTTTTTTATTTTAATAAATGCAGTACATTCTATATTTCGGATTTTTATTTTTATTTTAACATGTTAATATTTATTTTAAGGCAGAGGGTCCATAAATAAAACAAATAAAATATTAACATGTTTTCTTTTAAAACATGTTTTTGTGTCACTATTTACTTGCCTCCCCACGAGGGCAGAAATGGGGGGGGGGGTTATGAAATATTTATCGCCATGCTTAAGTAATCTTCCGTTTTGTAGGGAAAAAATCAAGCTTCCCAAAAAGGGGCACTCTGGATCTTACCTCAGTTTAGAATGTTTTTTTTCATACTACACTTTGCTCCTAGCCTGAGGAGGCAAAACGGTAGATTACGCAAGCTATTTTAATAAATAAACGAAATATATACGCTTTTTAAAAAATCGGCTGACTTGTAGTCTTTCGTTTTGCCTCCCCACGAGGGCGGTGTTAAACTTCAAAAATCAGTTTCTAAATGGAAGCAATTTAAAGTTTATGAAGTTTTTGTCCTTTTTTTTCTGTAAGCAACAAATGAAATAAGATTTAACAAATGCATAATTTTATTTACAAATCTTTTTATAACTTATTTCTTATTAAAAAACAAAACTTCACTATTTACTCGCCTCCCTATAAGGGCAAAGGTAGACACAAGGTAGGTTAAAATTACCTCGGAATGAAAATTAAAGTTACCTCTGTTTAGAAGGATTTCTTTATCACTGACCGCAGATAGGAATGATGAAGTGTAGTATCAAAAAAATAGATACTACACTTTTGCCTCCCCATGAGGGCGGAGTTAAACTTCAAAAATCAGTTTCCAAACGGAGCAATTTACAGTTTATGAAGATTTTTCCTTTTTTTTCTGTAAGCAACAATTATAAACAAATAAATAAAACTTCGCTATTTACTCGCCTCCCTACAAAAAGAAAAAAAAAGTATTTTCATATAGCCCTCAACTTTTTCTTAAAATACACAACACGAAATATAGAATGTTCTGTGTTTAAAATTTACTTTTATTTACTAAAAAAAACAAAAACAAACAAAAAAACGATAAATTGTGTTGTTTATTGCAAAACGAAAGATTACAAGTCATATACGCTTTTTAAAAAATCGGCTATTTCGTTTATTTATTAAAATAACTTGTGTAATCTTCCGTTTTGCCTCCTTGGGCTAGGAGCAAAGTGTAGTATGGAAAAATCCTTCTAAACTGAGGTAAGATCCAGAGTGCCCTTTTTGGGAAGCTTGATTTTTCCCTACAAAACGGAAGATTACTTAAGTACGGCGATAAATATTTAATACCCCCCCATTTCTGCCCTCGTGGGAGGCAAGTAAATAGTGACACAAAAACATGTTTTAAAAGCAAACATGTTAATATTTTATTTATGGACCCTCTGCCTTAAAATAAATATTAACATGTTAAAAAAAAAAAAATTCCGAAATATAAAGGTTTATTTACAAGTTGTTTTGTAAATAGCGACCACGTGTATTGCGAGGTCAACCGGAAGACGCCGGTGACTTCCAGAATATGTTCCGCGTGTTGTGTTAATGAACTGGGGTCCTTATTGTAGTCTTGCTCCCGAAAATGTCATATATGAACATGACACAGTCATCAACGAAACCAATTTCGTCAATCCTGATGATGACAGCATACATACGCAAACGATTCAAGGTATGGCGTTTCTTTTGAAACGTTTAAAAATAATTAACATTGAAATGTGTATGTTTAAATTATTTAAGATAAAGATACGTTTTAAATTAACGTTTAAAAATAATTAACATTGAAATGTGTATGTTTAAATTATTTAAGATAAAGATACGTTTTAAATTAACGTTTAAAAATAAATTAACATTGACATGTGTATGTTTAAATTATTTAAGATAAAGATACGTTTTAAATTAACGTTTAAAAATAATTAACATTGAAATGTGTATGTTTAAATTATTTAAGATAAAGATACGTTTTAAATTAACGTTTAAAAATAAATTAACATTGAAATGTGTATGTTTAAATTATTTAAGATAAAGATACGTTTTAAATTAACGTTTAAAAATAATTAACATTGAAATGTGTATGTTTAAATTATTTAAGATAAAGATACGTTTTAAATTAACGTTTAAAAATAATTAACATTGAAATGTGTATGTTTAAATTATTTAAGATAAAGATACGTTTTAAATTAACGTTTAAAAATTAATTAACATTGAAATTTATATATTTTTAACAATTATTATTTACAATTAACTAAAATAAAAAAACAACAATTTTTTAATTTTTAAATGAAGGTCTTTGCCAAAAGACACATACGAACAATGTTGGGGACCAGAACTGAAATGTTCCACCTACATCTCATGGAGTTTCTTTGGCAGAAAAGAGAAAAGGGAAAAGGGAGAAGTATTCCCGCATATAATTCCTGCAATCAGGGAGCAATATGTGATATAATTTCATTTTAAGTTAATTAACAAGTTTTATTAAATTTTGTATTTGGTTAATTAACATTGTTTTATTGTTACAGTTTATTTTTTGTGTCGTTAATTAACAAATTTTACTGTTACAGTTTATAATTAACGTTGTTTTTACCTAACATTGTTTCATTTTTAGTTCGTTAATTAAATTGTTTCATTTTTCGATTTATTAATTGATTATTACTGTTAATTCCTAATTTGAAATTGCGTCCTTCGTAAATTATGTTTTTACTGATTAAAGATAAAGATACGTTTAAAAATATTTAGTGGTTCCAGGTGGTAAAAGCATACGTAATTTCTTGAAAAAGTAGCCCCACCCTCAAAATAATAATGTTACAGTTTTAATATAACATTGTTCGATTGATTATTTCAGCGTCCTAAATTCTCTTTTTATTTTATGCTTATTTTCTTAGTCAAAGCTAGTTATCCCCCCTGGATTAACAAGGTCAGCATCAGCGAGGGTTTATTATCATTACATATTGATTTTAATCGTCGCAAGGGGGGCATAAGGGTGGTGCAAAACTGTTCTGTTCGGGGAATTAATTCTACCCGACCTGGAATGAGTATTTTATATATATATATATATATATATATATATATATACAGGACCGGCGACACAGCTATAAAAGTGGGGGGGGGGGCTCTCCTAAAAAGTGGGGGGGGGCGGTTAAACACATGCATATATAACTTCATTATTGATGACCGTAAAATGGGGGGGGGGGGCAAGTCAAAAAGTGAGGGGGGGCCTGTAGCCCGCCCCCTCCCCCCTGGTGCCGCCGTCCATGATATATATATATATATAGTCTTGGAAGTTTATCAACCATCAAAACTATATATACAAAATTTGTTTAAAAATATTTTAGTCCCAAGTAGTTCGGTGGAAAATTACTTTTTTGTAAGTCACTATATTAGTTTGCATCTAAGAATTTACGCTAGTCTTAACATTATTTAAGGGATCATCAGTCGTTTTCCATGAAAAACTGTTTCGGGAATTTAAAAACAAAACAATATTTTATTTCATGGTTTCCCAGCAGAGTTGATCAGACACCACTATAATTCGAAAAATGTATCATGAAACAAAACACGTCTTTTCTTTCAAAGTTCTTTCTTTTGTAATCGCCAATAATTTTGTAATCGTCTTTCCTTAATATTCAGTGTTTATATTTGTTATTTCTTTTTCGTTCAGAGAAGAAATAATTGTACATTTAAAAAAAGATAAAGATTTTACCACTTCTGCTCCCAGCATCGAAAACAACTGTCGCTTGTCTTTTTTTCCTCTCGATTTCTGTTATCGCCTTATTTCATTTAACATTTAAAACTGCGCGCTCAGATGTTCTCATTGATTTCTGTTGTGTCATAATTTTATTTTCTACAGTTAAAGGGGAGACAACTTGATTTTTAAAAAAAAAATCAAACTTGCCTCCCTTGTCAATATTTTAAAACTAATTCTCTAGATCACTAATTTTTTTTATAATTCTAATATTCCAACGCTATTGATAATGTTTACCTATTCATTTATTTATTTTTATAATCTCTTATGTTTGAATTCATGTTTTCAAACATGACGTAAATCATAAATCTATGACGTCATGCTAAAGCTATACTTGTTTTGTTAACGTAATGCTTTAAGCTCTATTTATAAGAAATTCCAAATAGAACGCCAGACTTAAGATCTGAAGTTTTCGGTTTCAATTTCCCTTCATGGCATCCGCTTTATTTGTTGGGAATTTAGTTTTTACTTTATTTGTTGGGAATTTAGTTTTTACCATTTCTAAAAGTAGTTATATTTCGAAATCAGACAAATTCCTCAATTTGTTTATTATGTTTAAAAGATTGTGACTGACTGACGGACATGCAGACGGACAAAATCTCTATTCATATAAGATTACAAATTTTATTTCAAAAAGTTATGATAATTAAGTTAACCAGAAAATTATTGAAAAAAAATGTTTGTTTTTTAATTTTAATTTTCACTTCCTTTCCAGGTCTTCAACTTGAAAAACCAGTTGATATTTCATCGACAAGATCCTCTCCAATACCACAGTACATACAAAGAGACAGCCATTCACCACTGATTAACCAAAACAGAAGTAAGTGATTTCTAGACGTAGGTGTAGATGAACACTTTGGTTTTTATTCTTTGCATTTTTATTCATTTATAATCTGCTTGGATTCTCATTAAATTCAATATTTTTTATAGTGTATTCTTGTTTGCATTAAAAAAAACTTTTTTCAATTATTTCCCTATAAAGTTGCATAAGAACTGACGCTCGTAAAATTAAAAACAGCAAGAAAATATTTTAGATTAATTTAGAAAAATAGGCGAGAGGATTTTTGTATTTTTCTTTATAAATAGTAAGAAAAGGCCTTTTTCAAATAGAATTAAATCACAGTGGCCACCCTTGTTAAAAATTTTGTTTTCGACTTTAATAAAACTAGTCAAATTACGCATCAGATTTTCAGATGAAATTTTTGTAACGGATTAGTTCAATTTTTAGCCGTGGTTTCAGTTTACTATGCAAGTTATGTTAAAAATCATCAGATAATTATAGCGATTAAACATCATGTTCTTTATTGTAAAAACGAATCGTGAAAAACTTACCTGCTCAATTTTTAGAGGCGATTCAGTTTGCCATACAAGTTTCATGTAAATGCACTTTTCTGCTGGAAAGTCTGAAAAGGCATGGGTAAACAGGATTCTTTTGAAAATCAAGTAAGAATACAATTTTACATTAGGTTTATGAGAAACTGCCCTCCACCTCTGCTAAAAATTGAAAGAATAACTTTTTCACTATTTCTTTTATAATCTAAAATCGATTACATTTTCACAATATGCTGCCACATCTGTTCCCAACTTGTAAATTTTTTTTAAAATGTATTTCGGAATTTTTGAGATAAGGATTGATAATTTGGATTATTTGAACTACTATTCTCATCTTGGATATTAATCTCGCAACAACAATAAACTACCCTCCACTCATTATCATCATATTCAGTTTAACATCCGTTTTACATACTTGCATGTATTTGACGGCTTTTAGAAATTGGTTTTCAAACTAACCTATCTCTGGCCAGGTCTTTATTTATCCCTCTTTCTCTCAAATCCACCATCATCACTTCCTACTATGTTTTCCTTGGCCTTCCTCTGAACTGACCCTGTTACTTCAACTGTTATACATCTACTAACCGAAGAATTCTCATCCATTCTTTCAATGTGGCTATACTATCAAAGTCTTCTGGGGTTTTTTTCATTTTTATTATTATGGAAATCGCTCCAGACAAGGCATGAAGCCACTTGATGTAAGGAGCTAAAAAACAAAACAAACAAATACTACTTCAAGGTCAAAAACTATCCAACTATAAGTGTTAGATAGATAGATTCCAATCCAGAAAACAGCAATTCTTCCCCTTTGTCAGAAACATCACTCATTGAATGTGAGGACTAAAGGACAAAATAAGGAAAGCGAGAGTTATGAGGCTGCCAAAAGTAAACCCAAGGTCCACTTTCTACTCTCCTTGATTATAATAATCATGCTCAGATTGTGCCCTGCATAACATTTTAGGCTTCAATGTGCAGCTGCAAACTCGACGAATGAATCCCTTCAACCGTGCTTCATCAGAAACTTGGTATCGGTGGGATTAAGGATGCCTTATACACTGTAACAAATTGAATTTCTTCTTGTTGATGGTTTAGAACTGCCTTAGCCTGTTTTCCTGTCTACATTATCTGTTTGTTCATATCGCTTATCAATTATCATCACTGTGGAAAAGGAAGTAGCAACTTTATTGTTTGTTCAAGATGGTAAAAATGTGCTTATACACCAAGCCTCTCTTTCTCATTTCGCCAATTCTGTTTTCTGTAATTTCATCCAAATCCTTACTTTTTTTTCTTAGATGACATTTTATATTAAGTATTAAGATAAATTTAGCAGCCCAGACACAAACCCCGAAAAAAGATCTGGTATCAAAAAAATTACTTGAAAACAAAGTATTAACGAAATTATTGAAAAATTAGCCAGGCTCATTCTTTTTCATCCGAGCGTTTACATCCATCATATCATTCTTATAGCATTTCTATCAATCCAACGCTTGTCCTCAATCCTCAATGGAAAGGTTTCACTTGCATACATGATCATACTGAAAGAAAGAGATCTGTCCAGAGATAGGTTAGTTTGGAAGCCAGTTTCTAAAAGCCATCCAGCACATGCCAGCATGTAAAACGTGATGATTAGCCAGGAGCAGATGGTACCAGTATTAAATCTATATTAACAAAACTATCAGACAATATATCATGTGTCAGTGCTTCTAGCTTTGATACATAGACATTGAATTATTTTTTATTCACTATTAATCGAATATTTATTGAAATCAAGAATAAAATAAGGGAAAACACATGTTTAAAATTCTTCTTTTTTTTTTAATTGTAAACATGAATATATTTTTAATTATTTTTCTCTAAACCCAGCCAGATGTTTCCACCCGGACAACGCCGGGTAAATAAATAAAAATGTGAGAGATTTATAGAAGTATTTTTTTTTTTAAATTAATAATATTTTTTTTACTTTTCCCCCCTTTACCTTTCGTTTTTAATCAGTAAAATTGTTACATAAATATATGGAAGTTATTAAAAAAAAATTATTAAAAATCGGTCATTTTTATTTTTTGTATAAAGCATTCAGTTTCCTTTTATAAATATCAAACACATGTGTTATATCAAATGTGTTATATATCTATCTCTAAAATTTTTCTGAGATTATTGTATTATAAATATACTCAGATACGTATTTTGCCTATAGATTAATATCCAAGCAGATTTGCTTTTTAACATTTTTTATGTTGGTTTGTTTTTCTTACATCTTTCAATATAGAATCAGTTTGATTTCTGTTGCTGATAACATTTTTTAATTAAGATCATGTGAAAAAGTTGACTAATTTTTTTTTCTATTTAATTTAAGGATAATTGCATTCCGTATGTTTTTTTTTCTTTTTCTTGTTTACCCGATGCCATAATGCAAAATGCCCTTATGCAAATGAAGGAACATGCTTTGATTTAAATTATTTCCCCCTGGTTGAGTGTATTTGTTAAAACAAACAAAAAAAAATAGAAAACTACTAAAGTTAAGCTTATTGAATGGGCCAAGTGATCTTGTCAAGCCCTGGGTTGTTATTACTTATCTCACCGAACGGTATGCTTATCATGTTTGCCATCATAGACGCTATTATTTTTCACAACAGCTCTCATGGGTCTGAGAACGATGTAGACCGTTCACACTCCAAGCTTTACCCCCTCTTGCACACCATTGATAGTTTTCATTGGTCTATCACAGCATTTCTTGAGATATGCCATTGTTACACATCAATAACAACACTGCTTATATATTATCTACATATATCTATATTCATACTTATCTATATATGCATGCATGTTAATGTCACCTTGATATAAACAAAAAGTATGGGTTATCCGAAAAATGATGGACAACTTTTAAAAAAAATGCATATCTACATAATCTAATTCTCACTGACTATGTCTATCTACATTAAGTTGTAAACTGGTTTCAACATTTGAATTTGTAATCAAAAAGGGAAAGCTAAAAAAGACTACTTGATCATTTCGGACACATTTAGAAAAGTGAAAATTTACTAATATAATACCAATCGTGCGCATTTATAAATTTATTTTTTTGTCCATAACATCGAAAATATTTCATAACGATGTTTGAAATAGAAAAAGAAATGCAAACAGTAAAATTCTATTACGACGTGTGAAAGAGAAAGAGAGAAAGAAATTTTTTTTTATTTTCATCTTCATTCTTAAGTGAAAAAAATCATTGGGGGGGGGGGAGTGGTTGCATAAAAATTCCGTACAGAATCCCAAGTTCAACAAGATATATCTGAAAAAAGTCAGAGGTTACATCGGCCGAAACGTTGTACGAATAATATCCAAATACTACAAATTATCAATGCCCATTACAATAATTCCAAAACAGAAGAACAATATTTCATTTTAGAAATATCATTAAGTTACATTTTAGTTTGAATCTTCATCAGAAATTTTCTTTGTAGAGGAATAAAACTAGTTCTTTCTTATTTTTAGTAACATCTATTCAATAAACTAACATTATATTTGTATTTGTACGTATGCTCAGCTTAAAGACCAGGTACCTCTCACTCCCAGAGGGCTTACTGTACTCTTGGACACCAATTCCACAAAAACATTTCTGTCTCGACACATCCAGAGAAGACTAACTCCATTATATAAAACATGTTGCTCTACTGAACAATATATCTTGCACTCTGCTCCTCTCTGACCTTCTAGCAAGAGTCGTTGTAGTGTTGTGCAATTCACCCTTAACATCCGTCAGTGATGGTCATGCTCTTTTAACGAACAGACATTCATCATATATGTCCACACTATAACTGAAGAAACTACTAACACCTAAATGCACCAATGACACAAAGTATCATACTTCATTATTTAACATTAACAGAATATTATGTACTAGAAGGGTAACCTGGCATTGGGTGGGATAACATCACATGTAATAGTATAGTAAGGATGAAGTTGTAACTTTTATATCTACTATCTATGTTCCAAATTTCATAAAAATCTTTCTGATAGTCTTTGAACCTATGGGTACATTTATTTTCAAGAGAAGATTCTGACCCCTTTGCTCCTCCAAAAATAAACCAATTGTCGCTCATTACACTACGTCTACTATCTATGTTCCGAATTTAATAAAAATAATCTGTCAAGTAGTTTTTCTTCCTATAGATGTACAGACAGATTCACTCAAACGCAGATACAATATCTCTTTCATTGATGCTTACTTTTGCAATGCTTTAAATTTCATAGAAAAAAAGACAAAAGGAAATTAATAAAAATTGGCCTAAATAAAACATTCTTTTAAAACGATTACTTACCAATGCTTATTTTATTTATTAACTTCATGCAAATCAGAGATATCTGAATTTTCAGGGGGTGGGTGGGGCGGTGCCCTTTATGCAGCCTCAAATCCTCTTATAATCCTCAGATGGTCTTGAGATTTTAGGCATCTTAATCTGTAGTTCAAATTTCATGCAAATTGGAAACATTTGGATTTTGAGGAGGACTCACTTATGACCCCAAAACTCCCAAATATATGCAAATTGTAACTAAAATGTGAGTAACATACCGATAACAAATATGGCATTGATTTTGTGAGATCAACCACTGAAAACTGATGTGGAGACACATGCAGACATCTTTGAAATATATATAAATATATATATA
>OY744527.1:90863760-90878760 GCA_963556195.1 Sepiola atlantica | reverse complement strand
GCAGGAGACACAAAATGCCCAGCATCCAACTGAGCAGTTTTTTATTTTTATTTTATGAGAAAGGAAATGTTAATCATCTGATGTAGCAGTTTTTCACACCAAAAAGTTGGGAATCCAACTAAGTATTTCTATCTAAAAAAAAAAAGAAGAAATGAAAGAAAAATTGGCCAGTAACAGATTATCTATCTACACAGAAATTTCATGATCCAATTGAGCAGTTTTTTTAAAAACCAAACTGAGTATTTTCATTTGCACAGAAAGGATAACAATTCAACTAAGTTATTTTTACAAACTAAAAAAAAGAAAAAGAAATTAAGTTAACAGATTTTTTTTTCAACCTCCCATCCCAAAATGTCAATCATCTCCACCACAAAAAAATAATATTGCCCATCAAAATGAGCTTTTTTGTTCACAGAAAAAAATCGAAAAAACTGAGCAATCCAACTGAGCATATTTCTATCCATGCTAGTCTTGTGCTATGTATGCGTTTGCCTGCATGAAATTTGAGTATTGCATGTTTATTCATTTTTAAAATTTTATTTTGCTGTTGTAAACCACTTCTTTGCATGATGCAACTGAATTATGAATGAAATCGTGAATTAAAAATGAAGCACCTTGAAAATTTAATTGCCATTTATATGGCCAACCCAGGACATTGACAAAGTATTTTTTTTAATATTTAGCAAGCCCCAACTTTTTCTATTTTGATGATCTGGCCAAATTAAAAAAAAAGAAAGATGAATACTTTTTAAAGCAATACCACACGTATTAAAGTCATCTTTTCCTTTGTTGAACATTTTGAGTTGTTCAGTTGATTAACTATTTATTTGTACTTTTTGTCATAATTATAACCCAAAGCATGTTAACTTCTGATGTAAAATTATGTTCCCCTTATTTATACTAAAAAAAGAAATGTAAATATTTCTATTCTAAATTGATATCTTAGTATAAATTTAAAAACGAAATACAAACATTTTAGTTTTCTGTTTTAACTTAGACATATTTGACTATGCATGTTTCTTTATGTATTTCATGTGAGTGAGGATATTTAAATATTTAACCCTTTTTGTTCAGAATAAACCTAGAAGTTTATAGCAATAACGAAAAGACAGAGTTTTTGGATGAGTTACAATTCATATCCAATTAAATCAGTCTTACCATAACAAAATTAGTTATAGTATAGGCCATTTGGTTCATATTGTTAACAGCAATAAAATGTTATTCTCTATAATTCCTTTCAGAAAATACTTTATCCAACTAGGAATATTTTCAGATTGATGCCATCTTTCTTATCAGCAGCACATTTAGTTTACAATGGACGCTTTCTTTATACTCAGCAGCAAATGAAACTGAATAGTAAATACTACTAATAATACATTATTCTATTTATTATTAACTAGTTGCCCCGACTTGGCGTTGCTCGGGAGTATTTACACTTCCATGTTTTGTTGTATTGCGATGAAAAATTGAGGATTATTACTAAATATAAATCTTCCAGACGTCTGACTAACTAGTGAAATTTAAACCGCATACTTAGTGTTGAATGTTTTTTTTTAGATTTAATAGTGTTAGGATTATATAAAAAAGAATTGCTTCCAATTCGTGTAAAACTTAACAGAAGAAGTCAATGTTGAAACCGAAATACATGTTCATATATTTGAAATACCACTTAAATCATTTCTATAAATAAAAAAATGACTACACACAAAGCAAAGCAAAAAAAAAAAAACGGGAAATTAGATGAAAAAATACTGTTTATATATATATTTACATAAATCCCGTGACAAATTGGAAGAGAAATATCAATTATCAAGCAATAGAAGCAGTGGCGTAGCTAGACCTTTTGCCGCCCGGGGCGGTAGTAAAATTTGCCGCCCCCCCCCCCCCCCCCCCCGGCATTTGGGTGCCCGGAAAATTCGTCCATGGAAAATTTTTTGCTAGGTAGGAAAACTGGTCCATTATTATTAAGTTAACATTATTCTTAATTTTCATACCTTGTGAAAATTAGTTCTACGGTATCTAATTTTCCTAAATTCAATTAAATTAAAATTAAAATATGAAAACTGATTTTTAATATTTTTTATTCATTTGGGATTTTATCTGTTTTCCTTTTGTTTTAAGTAGATGGTGGGGGTTGCCCGGGGTGATTTTGTCCGATCCCCCAGCTAGCAATTGTAAAGTTTACAAGGAGTTATAAAAAGTATGCTACAAAAACAAACGTTTGGACAGTAATAAAATTAATGAATTCAAACTTTCGCATCTAATGTTATTTCCTCTTTGATGTCGGTGTATATACACCCAAATATCCAACTTTCTTTTCGCACCTATTCGATAAAAATTTATATGAAAGTTCCCCTTTAAGTATGAAAAGAAGGAGAAAATGCAACCACAAGATCAGATGCATCTTTAATTCTCAACTCGGTACTATCGTTTCCGTTTCTTTTATTTCTGAACCTTTGGAAAACTATTCTCCCAGAAATCAATGATGCCCAGAAATATCTTCAAAAAAAAGGGCTGGATCTGCAACAAAGTTCTGTCAGGCTGACGGCGTTGAAAGATTTCCTTCTTCAGAATAGAGAAAAAATAGTGGACACTGCAATAGACGAGTCAAAAACACTCTGCTCTGAAATGGGGATAAGCATGGAGCGTCGTATTCGCAAAAAGAAACGAATGGATGGTGAAGGATTGACTGATGCAGCGCTGAGTTTTGATACTGAGTTGAGACGGGAAATGCTGTCTGTCATAGACAGATTGACTGAAGAAATATCTTGCAGATTTCAACAAGTTCACAATCTTGCAAATAAATACGCTTTTCTTATACCGTCAAATCTGCTTGATGATAATTATGATTGTCAGCTTGGTGGATTTGACGAAGATATAGAAAAAGAGAAATTCTTTGCTGAAAAGAAGAGGTTACAGTATGTTGTAAAAGCTTCAGAAAAAGACAAAATCGATGGACCTCTTGAACTTTTGAACTTTATACAAAGATACCAACTTGGGGATTCCGTCCCTAATATTGTGATCTTGCTGAGAATTTTCCTCACCAGAGCTATTAGCGTTGCTAGCTGTGAGCACTCTTTCTCAAAACTGAAGCTCATAAAAAACTACCTTAGATCAGCAATGAGCCAGACAAGACTTACAGACTTGGCAATCTTCTCAATAGAGAGGGAACTTGTCGAGGAAGTGAATTTTGATAGAGTCATTGATAACTTTGCCGAAAAAAAGGCACGAAAAATCTGTTTGTAAATTTTCAACCGACTTGATGCCTTGTGACAGTTCTCTCACAAAAAATAAATTTATAGCCTTATTTGCCATTCATAAATACATTTGTTTAAAATATATTAAAACTATTTTTAAAAGAGTTGAAACGTTATTAACAACAACAAATTTCTGAAAACCGAGCGATTACACACACGGATTTAAAAAAGCACCGATACAAGACGTTTTTTCTCTTCGGAGGGCTCGCCCTCTTAATAATAACATTATGAAGACAAAGAAAAGAAAACTACATCGGACTATTCTCTCCTTGATACATCCATGTTATTTGGCGAAAATTCGGACTTTAACAACAACGACAAAAAAGTAAATAAAAATGATTTTATCATTTCATAACATTTTCAGATTTTCAAATGTTCTCATTTAAATTTATTATTATATAAAATTATAATATAAAATTTCATATTTTTTGTTAACTTTTGTTTTTTTAAATTTTTTTCTCTACTTTCTATTTTTACCCTCTCAAAATGCCGCCCCCTCAGGTGTGCCGCCCGGGGCGGCCCGCCCCCCTCGCCCCCCCCCCTAGCTACGCCAGTGAATAGAAGTGATCTAAACATTATCCAAATATATTGTAAATAATAATGTTGCCATTAATAATCTTAAACGAAATGTTCCCATATTGTTAGTTCACAAATTATAATGAAAGGACGCGTTGCTTATGAAATATCTGTAAAATATAGGGGAGTTAACTCTTGATTATTAAAAAAATATTTATCTTCCATGGCTTCAAAAAATAGTCGGCGAATATAATATGCAAGTGATGTAATGGGTTGGAATTTCCTTTACATCATCTGAATAACACGAATTAAAAAATTCTGCACTTCACTTGCCAAACCGATTTTGCAAATCTAATGCTATTTAGGTCTGTTGACAATCCACAAGATAACTTTATGTTAGATAAATAGCAGTTAAATAATATTGTATTTTTATTCATATAGCAAAAACTATGGAAATTTTGAAATTTTGTCATCACATCAGGTGACGTCATATTTCTTTCCTCACTGGTGCTAACAACAAAAAAAAGAAACACCTAATTTCTGAAACTACTGCCTTTGTTTCCATTAAGTGTATGTCCGATCGCTTAAATTTCGGGTCAAAAACCTGTTAATTAAATTATTTAAAGAAAAATACTTAATTTCAAATATTCATTTATTTCTCCAGTTCTAAAACAATTATTTAAATAAAGATTTTTTTTTTAAATTACTGAACATTTCATAAGAAATTTGTTATAAATTATTTACTTACAAAAACCTAAGTCAACTTTTCAAATATTTATTTTTCCAGTTCTAAAACAATTATTTAAATAAAGATTTGAAAAAAAAATTACTAAACATTTCATAAGAAATTTGTTATAAATTATTTACTTACAAAAACCTAAGTCAACTTTTCAAATATTTATTTTTCCAGTTCTAAAACAATTATTTAAATAAAGATTTGAAAAAAAAATTACTAAACATTTCATAAAAAATTTGTTATGAATTATTTACTTACAAAAACCTAAGTCAACTTTTCAAATATTTATTTTTCCAGTTCTAAAACAATTATTTAAAGAAAGATTTGAAAAAAAAATTACTAAACATTTCATAAAAAATTTGTTATGAATTATTTACTTACAAAAACCTAAGTCAACTTTTCAAATATTTATTTTTCCAGTTCTAAAACAATTATTTAAAAAAAGATTTGAAAAAAAAATTACTAAACATTTCATAAAAAATTTGTTATAAATTATTTACTTACAAAAACCTAAGTCAACTTTTCAAATATTTATTTTTCCAGTTCTAAAACAATTATTTAAATAAAGATTTGAAAAAAAAATTACTAAACATTTCATAAGAAATTTGTTATGAATTATTTACTCACAAAAACCTAAGTCAACTTTTCAAATATTTATTTTTCCAGTTCTAAAACAATTATTTAAATAAAGATTTGAAAAAAAAATTACTAAACATTTCATAAGAAAATTGTTATGAATTATTTACTTACAAAAACCTAAGTCAACTTTTCAAATATTTATTTTTCCAGTTCTAAAACAATTATTTAAATAAAGATTTGAAAAAAAAGTTACTAAACATTTCATAAGAAATTTGTTATAAATTATTTACTTACAAAAACCTAAGTCAACTTTTCAAATATTTACTTTTCCAGTTCTAAAACAATTATTTAAATAAAGATTTGAAAAAAAAATTACTAAACATTTCATAAAAAATTTGTTATAAATTATTTACTTACAAAAACCTAAGTCAACTTTTCAAATATTTACTTTTCCAGTTCTAAAACAATTATTTAAATAAAGATTTGAAAAAAAAATTACTAAACATTTCATAAAAAATTTGTTATAAATTATTTACTTACAAAAACCTAAGTCAACTTTTCAAATATTTACTTTTCCAGTTCTAAAACAATTATTTAAATAAAGATTTGAAAAAAAAATTACTAAACATTTCATAAAAAATTTGTTATAAATTATTTACTTACAAAAACCTAAGTCAACTTTTCAAATATTTACTTTTCCAGTTCTAAAACAATTATTTAAATAAAGATTTGAAAAAAAAATTACTAAACATTTCATAAAAAATTTGTTATAAATTATTTACTTACAAAAACCTAAGTCAACTTTTCAAATATTTACTTTTCCAGTTCTAAAACAATTATTTAAATAAAGATTTGAAAAAAAAATGACTAAACATTTCATAAGAAATTTGTTATGAATTATTTACTCACAAAAACCTAAGTCAACTTTTCAAATATTTATTTTTCCAGTTCTAAGAAGTCACATCAGTTACTATTTCCTTTAAACTAATTCTTTAAATAGATTCGTTTCACAAAAAAACGATGTAAACATTTTATACACACTGATTTGCATAACTAAAATTTTAACAAATATTTGAATTACTACTTTTTTAGCTAAAAAAAGTTCTTCAACGTCCTGTGCACAGTACAATAATATTAAAATACATTTTTTTTCATCCATAAATAATAATATAACTCATAATACTTTTAGAGATATAATTAAATAATAATATCACTTGTAATTATGAAGTGACTGACACTTTTACGAAATTGTTTACGTTTGTTCTGCGAACCTTACTTATGGTAGCCATCTTGATTTTGAGGTTTTCACCTTGACAAGATGCTCATTTGAAATAAGATAATTACAGAATCACTTCGTACAAAAATGGTCTTTATGTTTATTACATATAATGTAAAGACGATTTTCCCCTATCATTTGCTTAGCCTGCCGCTGATTACATAAAAAGGGAAAGAAAAATGAAAGATAAAAAGGAACACAAGCATGTTCATATTTTTTAATGAAATCACTTCACTAAGAGACAGACATTGCTACTTTGAACCTCAGCTGGTGCATAATTAATTCTTACTCCCAAATTGAAATGAGTCATTTCAGTCTACAATATTAAGCAGAGTTTCTAACTTAATTTTGCTTCTTTTCTGTACTCTACTTAATTTACAGATATTAGGACCCGTGACAACACCAGTTACCCCCTGCTAGTATATATATAACATTTAGTCATCCACAGATAGTTGTTTGGCCTTTCACGACTCATTATACCTAATAAAGAGATTCAAAACCTGGACCCCAATAGTTGGCACCCGGTGCTCTACCAACTGAGCCTTCAAATCTATGACTAAAAATGGAAGGAATTATATCGTATTAAATAAAATTCATTTTGTTTACGATATTGATAACCAAAAGATATATATATATATATATATGTGTGTGTAAAGAAAAGTCAGTTGGATTCTCGAACTTAGACAAATCGATAATTGATTCTGCATAGCCAGTGAATTACAAAACAATTCAGTGTGTCCTTCAAAAACTGCATGTTGCAATTCAAATCAATTTAATCGATTACATACTATATCCAATCGGATATTTCTTTTCCTAATATAATTCTCAAAATATTCACCGTTTACTTTCATTGGATAATCAACAGAGATAATTATCCAATGAAATAACTGTGTTTTTTACAACTGGAAAAAGATTCATAAATGTCTTCCTCTGGTAAATAATAGAAATTGAAATACATAAAAACAAAACACTTCATCTGTACATTTCAGAACACTGTGATTTTAGTGGTCGTTCAAAAAGTGAAAGTTATTTTTATGTCAAACATTCACGGCGACCAAAAGTTTTGTAATTTTACACGTAAACAAACCTGCATTCCATCATAAATCAAACAACTTACTTAACTGATTAATGTAAGTCAATAAAGTGAGTAGTCGATTATTAACCTAAGTCTATTAAATAATTATTAACATTGGGCTTTACATCAGACTTTATTTTGACCAGTTTTCCCCCAAAGAAACCGAAATAAGGGTTTTCCTGTTACATGCTGTACTGCATTTCTAAAGTTACATAAAGTGATCTGCCATTTCTTTTAACACAATTACTTCTTAATCAAATTGAATAGCATAGAGATTAAAACATTACCATAACAACAAATACTTATAGTTTTATAAGATATTATTTCCATTATTTTTTATTGACCAAACTAAATAATTATATTTATGTTTGTAACTTTTATTTAAAAAACTAACAGCATGGTTAAGAAAAAAAAAACTTTACTTATTTATTAACCAAACGATGCCGTAAAGATGCTGTATTAAAGTTACATTTAACTTTCAACATTATATTAAAAAAAAATACTTTGGATAAAAAAGAAATGGCAGTGTTTAAACACAAACTAAGACTACAGATATTAGAAACCCTGCACATAAAAACTAAAAAGACATTGACAAAATTAATTTCGATAATAGTGAAAACATCCTAAAATTTATTTTACTACTAATAACAATACCCTATTAATACTATAACCAATCACATCGTTCCCGCTAAAACCATCACTGAATATTTAAAAATACACGTTCTTTACTTGGTAGCCACCTCAGAAGATGGCTTTAGATGGATCCGAAAATACTAGGATACACAACGAGTACGGCAAATACATCGGCCAGTTCCATCCCGAAACTCAGAAAACTGATATAAAAACTTAGAAACGATCAAAGAAAAGATATGCAGGCACAAGTTATCCATAATATTTAATGAAACATGTCAAAATATATATATATATAAGCTATGAAAATATATTTATGGCAATTAAGCTACACAGAGGCTCCCGCGTTTCATCCTCGGGGGGGAATCTTCAGGCTAAAATGCCTTTTAGCCTGAAGATTCCCCCCGGGAATAAAACGTGGGAGCCTCTGTGTAGCTTAATTGCCATAAATATATTTTCATAGCTTACTACCTAGCTCTACTTACGTATCGAGCACTGTTGAAGTAAATACTGAAAATTGACATATAAAAAAATTATATCTCCTTATAAAATTTTATGTGAATACATGAAATAAATTATATATATATATCTATATATATATATATATATAGATATAGATAGATAGATATTAGGAAGTTTGAAACATGTAATAAAATCTCAGACAAAATGGAATGGTTAATAAATTGAATTAGTGGATAACCATGGAAAAAAAACTAGTTAAAATAATGATATATCTAGAACATTCGAAATTTCGGTCTTAACGTCAAACATTATTCACGGTAGAAAGGACTTTATTGAAAAAGAAATGTCTATTTATATTAAAAACTGCTTAAGACTTCATATCTAACCTACTCTCTCCCCTTCCAAGTTTCTTTGAAAACACTGCACCTTCCACCCCTCACTGGATCTTCTTCAGTATCTTTTTGTAAAAATAAGCAATTCTTTTTTCAATAAAGCCCTTTCTACTATGAATAAGGTCTGATTTAAAGATCGAAATATCGGTGCTCTAAAAATGTGTCATTATTTTAAGTAATTTGTTTCTATGCTTATACTAATTCCATATTGATATATATATATATATATATATATAATATATAGATAATATTGTTTACTCATTACAATCTGTTTATTATTCTAAATGCTTAGTTATATAGACCAAAGGCCCAAGTGGTTCTCTACAAGAGCAATCTTTAAAGTCTATGTGGAACATGGCTGTTAAGCTGGTTTCAAAATATTCTGAGAAAAGATATGTGATCACTAAATACAAATGATTAGAAAAAGTCAACCAAAAAAAAAAAAATGACATGACCATCAAATCATGTCATTCTTTTTAGAAATGCAGACCTGAACTAATTTCAATCAACTTAACAGTCAAGAACTGTCAGATCACAGAAGACAAAAAATTGCGAAAAGAGTAAACACAAACTTTAGGAGAGAGAAAAAAAAAAGAAGATATTTTACTATTAGTTAGGTTTGTCAGTACCTTTTGTCAATGATTGATCGGTTGACTTGTTGGAGGAAATATTAACTAAAAAATGAACACTACAACAGGAAAGTAATTTCTACAATCAATTACTAATGGAGATTTGGTATCTGTTCGTCTGAAGCTGAAACTATACTATTAATATCTTTTAATACCCGATTCAGTTTACTATTGACAAACTAATGTACTATCTTTTAATGCTAAATTCAGGGGGTTGTGTGATGTCTGTTCAGTAGTCATGATACCATCCTCCCAGGAATTTCCTCCTATTTTTGGAGGGGCAGGTATAGTTTAGCATCTGTTCTATTGTTCTGAGACCATTCTCCCAGGCATTACTTCCTCCTTTGGGAGACGGACAGTGTAGTATGTATTAGTCATATATACTAACACAAACATGCGACTAGAGGGAGTCATATTTTTGCTCTTGAATAAAAATGGATAAACACAAGATGTAAGATTTGATTTGTCTTATGCTAAAGAATTTGCAACGCTTAAGGCTATGCCAAAAATAAAGAGGGAAGGGGGAGGGGCATGATTGATGCAATAGATACAATCATGGATTTTTGAATCGGCTACGTCAAGTTAATATCCTATCAAATCTATTGTGTCTAGTTACACACATGTACCATTGGAAAATGTATGGAACAAAAATTTCCCCTAGCTATGGATAAAATACCAGCTTGTATTCAATGAACGTATACAATAAATTATTTACAATATATATTGTTTCAGTATTAAATGACCCAAAAGGGTTGATATGCCGTAAAAATAGACAAACTGAATAAAACTAAAACTGTCCGATTGTAAATATGATGAATTAGTATTTCTCAAGGAGAAATTTTGACAATAAAAGGTCAGAACAGCTAGTTAATAGTAAAATACTAACAATAATACATTATTGTATTTACTATTAGTTTCATTTGCTGCTAAGTATAAGGGAGGTGTCAATTGTAAAGTAAAAGTGAAGTAAGACTGATAAATTGATTTGTCTCAATCTTTTAAATCACGTTTTATATGAATTTTTTGGAGAAGGAGTTATAATTATTTAAATTTTCTTTGGATTATTGTCTTCATCATTGCTTTTTATATTTTTACTACGTTTCAGCCAATGTACCCTCAGGTCTTCTTCAGATGTATTGTTGATTTACAGTGATGTTCCCTATTAAAATGGGATTGTTGTGTATTGTTTGTGTATTGCATATGATAATTTTCATTGGACTTGAATAGGCAGGAAACATCAGTCAAAACAATACACAAATAATCAAATCATATTTGAATCTGAATCTGGGAAAAAAAGATCACCATGGATTAATAATACATCTGAAGAGGAACGAAAACGTAGTAGAAAAATAAACAGCAACAATGAGGATGAAAAGAAACAAAAAAAAAACATTGCAAATAATTTATCCTTCATATCAAAGAAATAAGTTTACAAGTTTGTATTTGTATCCAACTAGCAAATATATGCTGCATTCGGTCGCATATGTTTGCTAGTTTAATCGTTTTGGACTATTAAAATCATTTCCAACGCTATTGATAATGTTTACCCATTCATTTATTTATTTTTTTATTATCTCTTATGTTTGAATTCATGTTTTGAAACATGACTTAAATCATAAATCTATGACGTCAAATCTATAATTATTTTGTTATGGTAATGTTTTAAGCTCTATTTATAAGAAAGTCCAAATAGGTCGGTTGGTAGAATCTCAGACTGAAGATCCCAAGATTTGGGTTTCCGGTCATGGCATCCGCTTTATTTTTTAGGAATTTATTATTTACTATTAATGCAATATTCTCTATTTCTAAAAGTAGTTCAGATCTCTATTTCAAAATAGTACAAATTCCGCAATGTATTAATTACGTTCAAAAAAAATTGTGACTGACGGACTGACAAAATCTCTATTTATATAAGATAATAAAAGTGTTATTTTTAGTATATTCATCAGTACAGACTGTAGAATTGTCAAACTCTTTAACTAATAACTTTGGAAATGTCTAACCTAATAGACCAGGCACTGTCTGCCAAGCTCTAGTCTCTGTCGCAGTGCTACAGTGTTGAATCCCTTCCGTGGAATGTGCTCCAATTAAATTACTGCACTTGTACCCCCCACCCTCTAGCAGCAAATTCCCACCCCTTCACTGTAAAGGACCCTAGATGCTGAAAGATTTTCTATTCTAATAGCTTCTTTTTTCTGGACTGCTTGCCTTTGAAATTCCGTCCCTACTACCTGTTTCCCCCGACCATACCAACATGCAGAAATTTAACTGTAATGTGAACAGACAATTTGCTGCCCAACTTCCCACCCAGGTTGTCCTTTATCACAGTAGCCCCTTATGCTTCAGTGGCAATATGCTTTTTTGGAGGGAAGAAAAGTGTGTATATATATATATATATATTAAAAAAAAAAGATATGCATCTAAATATTACTTGAAAGTATCCATCTCTTCTTAGGAGATTATAATCATAATTGATATCCATATAGACTATGGAATTGTTAAATATTCCTCTTTATCTTAATGGTTTTATCTGAACTCCACATGTTGAGCCGGGTTCTGGAACGACCATCGTAATATAACCAGGCCAGTGCACTGGAAAATGACGTCATGCTCTAACATAACAAACGGGAACTGTCGAACAGTCAGACTATGAGCATTTTGACCCGTCCTTCACTTAAAAATTGGATCAAAATTCAGGAAATCAACCAATTTTAATTACATTTTCAGTATTTATTAATTATAGATCACGGGATATAATTAACCCATTACTGTCTTAGAAACTTAGTGCAAATGTATTATTATGTGTAATTTGTGTAGGCTAGACAGCAAACATTAAATCAATACTTAATAATAAAATGGTGTTGTCATAAATGTTTTAATTTTTAAAACATGAACATTTTTCTTTGAAAAATAATTTGTCTGATTTAATATTCATTCTTTAGATAAGTTAATTCTTTTGCAAATTATTTTTAATGTTTAAGTTGATTGTTATGACAGCATCTCTATATCGAATGAAAAGACTATCCATTATGCTGCATGGAAATCTCTCACAAGAAGAGAATAAATCCTTATTCTTAGGCAGTTTTATTCTTTATATGAACATTTCATTATCATTAGTTTTAGCTGAATAATTTCATAAGAGTTGCTCTCATTTCCGAAAAGAATAAATGATGTTTCTTGATTCTTTCATTAATCCAGAATGAGTAGCAATTTCAATTTCTAGCAATTAAACTATTTTTGTATTTCTATTATACTAAACCCGGAACTGTCTAGCGACGTGATAGGTAAATGTACACAGGAAAAAGAATTTAAAACTTTCCCAAGACACGGAATTCTCTAGCGACATGATACACTGAAAAAAGAAAAAAATCTGGTCAGTAAAAAAGTTGAGAAAAGCGGGTGGTGGAGTATTACGAATAAGCCCAATCTTGGATTTTTTTAAAAACTTAAAACTTTGGCAAAACGAACAGTTTATTTGCAATATAGCAAATATTTGTAATAAATTAAAACAATCATGTTTTTTTTGTTTTTTTTTGGGGGGGGGGGGTCAAACGGACAATTTTTTAAAGAAATTAAAATATGTGAAAACGAAGTTTCTTTGAATATATGAATTTTTTTTTCAAAACGAACAGTTTACAATATATTATTATTTGCATATCTCGCTTATTTCGTTTGATTTTCACACATTTTGGATGAAATTTATTAATTAGTCTTAAATTGTATTTCCATCCCAAAATAAAATTCTAATTTATTTTTGAAAGACTTGAAAATCGAACTTTAATGCAATGCCTTAATCGTTGGCGGCCATGTTGACATTTATAAAAAGGAAATACATTTGAAAAAAAAAAGGAACAAGTTAACAATGATTTCCAAGTGAATGAATAATCCTTAGGGGGCAGTCTGCTCACTCTGATAACTTGCTGCAAAAAGATGAACTCTCATGCATGGGCATCGGCACTTCCGGTCTTCATTGATAGTGGTTATTACTAACCATTATCAATGACTTCACCAGAAAAACTCGACTCAGTCAACTGGCCTGGGTTATTACGACGGCCGTGGTTCTGGTCGCCATATTGGATTTCCTTTTTGCAAAGTGGTCAGAGTGCGTGAATGAATTGACGACCACAAACGATGTACAATATTTATAATATTCATTTATTAATTCTACAAACCATCTCCGGTCTTTTGGGTGGATTTTTAATTTGGCCATTCCCATTTTCAGGGTGGCTATGAGGAGAGTGTCTTCACAGTCCATCTGCTGCTGCTAGTTTTACATCTCATCAATTGACAACTGAATTGACTATTTAAAAAAATCCCCCCTCTCTAACCAACATAATCTCAACCAACCATTGAATACCAACCCAGCCTTAAAATGTGCATATGCGCATCTACCGCAGGTCCGCCATCTTACAATGTTGTCCTCAAAACCATTAATGTTGAACCCACCAATCTCCTCTTATGATTATCTTTGGCCCTCCACATTTTAACACCTGTCATCATTATATTCGGTTTAATATTCGGTTTACATGCTGGCATGTGTTGGATGAAGCAAACTGGCTGCCACAGACAAATGTCAATCTCATAAATCTGATTATGATTGGCTAACAATGAAGCGCCACTATTCCTATGCAAATTAGTCTCTTCCCCCATGCCTCCCCCCCCCCCCTGATGACAAACTAGTTTCTATAATCTCTCAACTACTGAAGAGGACATAACTCTTGATAGAAATAATTAACATTTAGTCAGACTTCAGGGAATTTATTTCTCCACTACAACGTCTATCAATATTTTCCCATCCTTAACGTTGTAGCAATTCTTCTGCAACCAGCACACAGGGTAGTCGTCTTCAAGGTAATATTATTTTCTTTAAAAAAATAAAATATATATATATATATATTATTTACGTAAAAATTAATATATATATTTAAAAATAATGACATGTCCTATTAAGGGCGACTTAATGCAATATTCTGCATACTCTTTACCGCTTAGGAAGTGGAATACAAAAACAACACTGTTACTATCTACGTTACATATATATATATATATATATAATAATTCTTTTAAATTCACGCAAAAGTTGGGATAATACTTGATTGCTCGAGCTTAAAATAATTTAGTAAATGTTCCAAATTCTTTAAAAAATCATCTTAATTCAAACAACTGTTTGGTGCAAGTTTAGAATTTGACCGATACAAAAAAAATAAATAAAGGAATATCTTTATGATGTACGCACCCGTAACGGAAATAATATATCGTATACTAAAAGTCACATAAATTGATCAAGTAGTTTTGTTTTGTTTTTTACAAAAGAAAATCAAATTTTATGGGTAAACGAGGATCATCGATATATCGACGCCATATTGGACATTGTGTTTGCCGAACAAGGTGGAGTTATCTCTTTTGACCACCAAACACAATGTCGACGATATATCGACGATCCTTGTT
>OY744527.1:90746260-90858760 GCA_963556195.1 Sepiola atlantica | reverse complement strand
ACGTCTTACTTGTGGGAGTAAGATAAAAACTGGCCTTGTGCCTAACTCCTGGAGAGGAGTAAATCAATACTCGTGAACTATGTGTATCTTAAAGATCTCCAACGACGGTTAAAGGGGGACTGAAAAGAGAGCAGTGATCTATTGAGAGTTGATTAGAACATATGGTTGAGGTTGGTTTTAGCTATGTAAAGTCAGAGATAAAGTGAAATTACTGTAACCCATGTCTGCTGGTATCTGAAAGGAACAAATTTAGCATGACACCATGTCTGATGTTACTGAAACATGCCATGCCATTTCAAGCGAACACATATTTTCAAATTAACTTGATCTCAGAATAACATTTTTCCATGAAAAATCAAAAATATTTTTTTACTTGTAACAAATTTATATATATATATATATATATATATAAATCTTACAAAAAATATTTTTTACTTGAAAAATAAAAATCACATAAAAATAACTCTTGTTTAATCACATCTCATGTTGATATATGAATTATATTTATCAACAATTTATTGCATTTTAAGATTTCATGTACAAATTATTATTTTTGCTAAGAAATATCAGTACTTCTATAGGAGAGGACTTATATCAACCGAAATATTTCCGATTGCAATTTACAAAACAGACCGGAAATGGCCGAACTGTCGCCAAACAGTTAATTAGAACAGACATTAAATCAAGTAACTTTTTTCATTTTTTTCTTTGACTTAAAGTCAGGGTTAGGGTCAATTAATCCCCACCCCTCAGTGTTAAGAATGGGTTTGATCATTTGTTTTTAAGTCAGTAAGTGAATAAACTTTATTTCTTTACTTTTTTAAAGATTTTTTAACCCTTATCTGTTTTAGTGTTGTCTGCCTTTTTACATTTTATTGGCAGCTTTCGAATCGTAAACTGCTTCAGCAATTTCCGGTTTATTCCATAAATCGCAATCAGAAACATTCACATCGATATGGGTCGGCTCCTATAGAAGCACCGAAATATCTTGTTTCTTTAAAGTAAGTAACACTTGCAACGTCTGAGATATTAGATTGAGGAAAAAGTTGTTGTGCCATGTTAAAAAAAAAAAGATTTATTATGCGAGAATTTATTCAAAAGCAACAATAATTCTTCAAAACCATCACTATCCACGACCTTCAAGCTTTTGGATTTGGCCAAGGTACCAATTCTTCGGCTTTGTAATTCTTGGTAACTTCATCGAAAGACTCAAATTGGCGACCCTTCATAAAGTGTTACATTGATTGGAATAGACCATAGACAGATGGAGCAATGTCTGGACTGAATATGGTGGATGTGGCAGAAATTCTACACCGTCCAATTCCTCAATCTTGTTGTTTGTTTTTCTGGTGGTATGCAACTTTGTGTGAAGCGTTACCAACTTGGCATCTTTCGATGAAATTGAAGAAGCCTGTCAAGAATTTTTTCATTTAATAAAATTGAAGGATTGGTACTTTGACCAAATCTGAAAGCTTATTTTTCGTTTCTAGTTGTTAACTAAAAAAATCGACTTCACAATCTAGTGGGTGAAGATCAGTTCTCTACAGCCCCTTTTTCACAAAAGAGACATTACTAGTCTTTCTCTACTCTATCGTTATTTCAATAGAAGGTGTTCGACTGAGCTTAAATCTCTGGTTTCTCCATGTAAGACATTTACAAAAAGAACTCGTCTAGTTACCACAAGTGAAAGGAATTTTCCTTTCTTCCATGTGCCTCACGTCAGACGGAATTTCCATGAACACAGTTTCTTTTCAAGAACTTCCTGTCTGTGAAACATTACCACGGGAGTGATTCCCTGCAGACTACAACTGGGTCATTTTCAAATCTAATGTCACCAAATACTTGTCATATCCGTCCTCATAAAATAATCTAACTTTGTTTATTCCATTCATCATTTTCAACCCTCTCATAGTATTATTCCTCATTCAACCGACAACCCAATTTATATCCTTACACTTGAGTGGCTTTTGGCCTTGATAAGCGGTAACTGATTAGTAAACAAAAAAATAATAGACTTATAGTTTTATAACAATTTTCTTCAATTAATAATTTAATAACCAAACAATACCATAAGGAGGGTAAAAAGTCGACGTTGGATTTACTTTCGGCAGCCTCATAACTCTCGCTTTAGTCCTCACATTTCATGAGCAATGTTTCTGACAAAGGGGGAATAATTGCTGTTTTCTGGGTCGGAATTTATCCATCTAACAGTTATCGTTGGCTAGTTTTTTTTTTACCTTGAAGTGGTATTTTTTTTTTATTTTAGCTCCTTACATCAAGTGGCTTCATGTCTTGTCTGGAGCGATTTCCATTAAAAAAAAATTAAATTTACAAAAAGAAAAAAATAGTTTGGTTAAAAAAAAAATGACAGTTTAAGATTTAAAAAGTTAAAATGAAGCAAAATAATAATGAGAGTAAAAAAAACAAAACCTTCCATTTTGTATTTTAAAAAGGTGCTGTTGTATAGACACGTTATAACAATAAACAGGTGGTTCGAATGCGTACACTTTATTGCTCACACAGAGAGAAAGAGAGACGAAAATTAAAGAAGACAACAGAAGATACCACGCGTCTGCTTCCCAACCGACTACAGCAAGTCTAATGTGAACAAATACATGTCGAGCCGTCCTCTTGGATAATCAATTACTTAAAAATGTAATTCTCTGCCCATTCCATCTACTATTTCTGATCCTGATGACAGCGGTCATCGTCCAAGCAACAATCCTTTCAACCCTTATCCTCCAGTGACCCCGGGGTCCCTTGATAAGTGGTAACTCATAAGTAAAAAAAAAAAAAGAAGAAAAAAGTTTAAAAAGTCTTCCGGACATGCCGGATAGGTACAGCTTGTATTTGATAACTGTTGGACATTATGAAATGTTTCATTGCAGAACATCAGATATAATTTAACTCCCCATCCCTCCTTTACTATTTATGTCTAACTTACTAATCAGCAGCTCTAGGATTCATGAGATTACTATTTACTAGTTTTGTGATTTAAATTTTGGGAAATAAATATTATTAAATAAAAGTTTTTAAACATAAAATAATAAATATTATTAAATAAAAGTTTTTAAACATAAAATAATAAATATTATTGAATAAAAGTTTTTAAGCATAAAATAATAAATATTAAATAAAAGTTTGTAAACATAAAATAATAAATATTATTAAATAAGTTTGTAAACATAAAATAATAAATATTATTAAATAAAAGTTTGTAAACATGAAATAATAAATATTATTAAATAAAAGTTTGTAAACATAAAATAATAAATATTATTAAATAAAAGTTTTTAAACATAAAATAATAAATATTATTAAATAAAAGTTTTTAAACATAAAATAATAAATATTATTAAATAAAAGTTTGTAAACATAAAATAAATATTATTAAATAAAAGTTTGTAAACATGAAATAATAAATATTATTAAATAAAATTTTTTAAACATGAAATAATAAATAGATCGACCATAGTGGTGGGTGACCCAAAGGTTCCTTTTTCATTGGATATTACACCGTGAGGTTTGAAAACTTTTTGCAAACAGTACATGCAGAAAATCCACAATGACAAATAAATAAGCTCGGACTCCTAACCAATTATGTATCTCACACGATACACAAAATTATTATGGATTGTACCACTTATGAAGAGGCTATTAAAACACTACAAGCCACCTACTGGAAACCCCAAAACGAAATTTTTTTGCGATACTTACTCGCTACATGCCGGCGAATCTTTGGAACAATTTTGAAAAGAATTACATACCCTGAGCAAGGATTGTAACTTCCGGCCAATGACTGCCGAAGAAATTTGAGACTAGCACATTATGGATGCTTTTATCAACGGACTCCAGAATGTTCAAGTAAGACAAAGACTACTCAAAAACAAATGTCTTAAACTGGGAACAGCCTATGAACAGGCTTATATGTTTTTAAATTGCTCAAAAAACAGTCTGTGTTCTACCTACAGCCGGATATGGTTGGTGCTGCTTTCAACAACACATTCTTGTTGTTCTCCCCCCCCCCCTCCTTCTTGTATGCATACTTCTTCAGATCCCTCTTCTGTGACTTCTTTCTCTAACCAGTAAATTCCGGGCACTGCAAATTCTTTCAGAGTTGCCTATCACCACTGATTCCACAGGTCGTAAATGCTACTTTTGTGGGTTAAGTCTACACCAGAGATGCTAGGTGTTGCAATTGTGGGAAGTTGGGACATTTTTCTAAGGTAGGTCCACATCTTGTAAAAATTCTACTGCCTCCTTTATAACAGCTGCATCTCCAGACTCCCTCCCGAAAAGTATAATGCGAATTAAAGTTAATGACGTTTCTATTGATGCATTAACACTGGCAGCTCTGGTAATTATATTAATTCTATCGTAACAGCTAATAACTGAAAGATTTTTCCCTGTTCTACTCGTGTGTCTATGGTGAATTCTTCTTTATCATAACAAGTGATTGGATACTGTCTGGTCAGCTTATTTTTAAAACATATTTCATATAAAAAAAAATCAAACTTTTGATAATGAAAAACCTTTGTAGAGACATGATACTGGGGCACGATTTTCTTCAGCATCATTTTCGTATTGAGATTCCTTTTGGAGGACCCAAACAAGCTCTTAGCATTTGTGGCTTAACAGCAGTCAATGTTCAGTACCCATCACTCTGCAATAATTTATCTCATGTCTGAAAACCTATAGCGATGAAATCTAGACGCTACTTACTTGATAAACATTTCATAAAACCGAGATTACAAGAATGCTTGGTGAAGGAATAATTGAAATTAATGAGTCTCCATGGAGGGCCCAAGTTGTAATAACATCTTCCGAGAACCACAAAAATAGGCTGGTAATTGATTACTCTCAAACCATAAATAGGTTTACCCTACTGGATACTTACCCACTATCACGAATAGATGAAATTATAAGTGAAATTGCTAAATATAAATTGTATAGCACACTAGACCTCAGAAGCGCCTATCACCAAGTGGCTATCAAACCAGTCGATCGACCCTACACAGCCTTTGAGGCAAATGGCCACCTCTACCAGTTTAAAAGGATACCATTCAGAGTAACGAATGGTGTTGCCAGTTTTCAGTGAATTATGGATAAAATAATTAGCGATGAAAAATTGGAGAGCACCTTTGCCTACATTGATAATGTAACAATATGTGGACACAACTATGCAGACCATAATCGTAATCTGAAACAATTTATGGTGACGATTGGGAAATACAACCTCACACTAAATAACGATAATGCGTTTTTAGCGTAGACACTATTTATTTACTAGGGTACACCATGAGCAAAGGATCTATGCCACCAGACCCAGAACGATTGAAGCCGCTGCTGAAATTGCCAATCCCTAATAATATGTGTGCCCTAAAACGATCCCTTGGTATGTTTGCACATTACTCACAGTGGATTGCTTCCTTTTCAATCAAAATTCATCCATTGGTACAAACGGACAGTTTCCCTTCTCTCTCATGCAGCAGTGGAGGTCTTTAAAAATATTAAAAAAGATATAGTCAGCATAGCAATTACGGCTATAGACTGCCATTCCTCTGGTGGTGGAGACAGATGCATCTGATTATGCAATTGCTGCTTCTTTTTTTCAAGGACCTTGTCGCGTTCAGAACAGCAACATTCAGCAATTGAAAAAGAGACTTATGCTATAGTGGAGGCACTCAGAAAGTGGAGACACTATTTGATCGGATGACATTTTAGACTAATTACTGATAAAAAATCTGTCGCATTTATGTTCAACACCAGGACAACAAGCAAAATCAAAAGTGATAAAATAGCGAGGTGGAAAATAGAACTCTCCTGTTTTTGTTTTGACACAATTTACCGAACTGGTAAAGAGAATGCTGCAGTTGATGCACTATCGAGGGTATGGATGAGCTTCGTATCTTACACAATGAATTGTTCCACCCAGGCATAACAAGAATGACACACATGGTACGAAGCAGAAATCTACCGTATTCGTCAGACGACGTAAAGAAAATAATAAAATTATGTAGAATATGTGCAAAACAAAAACCACAATTCTTCAGACCTAAAACTGGGACGCTGATAAAAGCGACTGAACCATTTGAGAGAATGAACATGGATTTTAAGGATCCCCTACCATCTAAATGTGGAAATTGTTACATGTTAACTGTCATCGATGAATATTCGTGATTCCCATTCGAATTCTCTTGTCCAGACATATCAGCAAACTCTGTGATACAGTGCTTATGCTCTTTATTTGCCATTTTTGGGGTTCCAGCCTACACCCATGTTGACCGTGGAGCCTGTTTTATGTCTGAGCAACTGAGACAATTTCTTCATGAACGAGAAGTAGCCACAAGCCGGACGACGCCGTACCACCCTCAGGCTAATGCCTGATGTGAACATTATAATGGCATAATATGGAAAAGCGTACAACTAGCTGCCGTGAATCGCAAATGTCCGATTACCCACTGGGAAGATCTCCTCCCTGAATCTCTGTACACTATTACGCCGCTCCTATGTACAGCCACAAATGCCACACCTCACAAGAGGTTTCTTCTATTTCAATTAAGCTCAGCAGGAACTTCACTTCCTTTATGGCTCTCCAACCCTGGAACGGTTCTCCAAAGACGTTTCGTCCATCATCGTAAGAATGACCCATTAATAAACCAAGTGGAACTGAATGAGGCGAATCCGCATTATGCCTTGATACGATATTCCGATGGAAAAGAATCCACTGTTTCCCTTAGAGACCTTACACCTGAACTCAATATAGCCCCCGAGGAAGTGCCTACAACTCAATCAAGAATCTTCCATCTCAGCTGAAGGTCAATTTGTCAGCATCAAACCATATGATTTATCTATGGACTCACTACAACCATCGGATATGGGGTCCATATCGTCTCTAAAAACTCAGAATGCTCAGAACGAACCAGAGGTGGACGGACGTCCACTTGCTCCGAAACAAGCTCATCCCAAAACCGATTCAGGATCCCTGTTTTCAAAATCTCAACAACCTGCACGCAGAAGGAGAGAGAGAGAAAATCGATCTCAACGTATCATCAGACCTGGAAACCCAGAGTCCTGATTCTACTCCCAATTTATGATTAAAATAAAATGGGAGCGAATGTAATAAGTAATTGAGAGTAGCTTCACTTATTTTGATTATCTCCCCTTTTGAGAACTCTTCTGTTTCTACTAATGTTAGAAATATGTAACTAACAATGTATCGACACGGTATGCTGAATAAAGCTTTCCCAAGTCTACTGCTGTTCCTTATTACATATATATTTGCTAATTAATGAATTAAACAGCAATGAAGAGGTACATTTTCAGTAAAAGAAACTACCTAAAAATGGGATTTCACTTTTTCCTGATTGCATGTAAAAAGATGTGCAAAAAAGTAATTAAAAGAACAAAATAAAAAAACATAATTTTAGAAAAGGGGTTCACTTTCTTATATGCATTTAACGTAAAATGATCACCTATTTCCAGACAAGATAGTGTAGGAGAGAATGGATATCAATTTTTTTTCCTCAACTTACATTCCTAACTTGTGTCAGTGTGAACATGTCTGTATGCGCGTTTGTTTGTCCGTAATCATCGCAAACGTTGTGCTGATCCAAAGATGTTGTTTGATCTTGTCTCAGTGTTGAACAAATACTGTCATGCCAAGTAAAATCCATGGTCACAATCTATGAACAAGTAACAAATTTATTTTCTGAATGTTAAAAAAAAACACTCGTATCTCTAAGTGGAATGGCAGAGCTGCAAAATGAGATCTCTATACCTCGTAAAAGTGGAAACAAGTCCCCCACAGTCCTTTGGCTAAGAGACCCAGATGGGGCATCTT
The DNA here is from genome assembly GCA_963556195.1 of Sepiola atlantica. Taxonomy (NCBI): domain Eukaryota; kingdom Metazoa; phylum Mollusca; class Cephalopoda; order Sepiida; family Sepiolidae; genus Sepiola; species Sepiola atlantica. Next base: position 90,850,917 of record OY744527.1, on the reverse strand, counting down.
GCCTCCACGGGCTCCAAGCTTCAACTGTCCCCAGCTATCCCAACAAACCTCCAGTCATGCCCAGTGGGCCAGATCTCCCATTCCATTTTTTTCTTTCCTGGCCGGGTCTTTCTACCTGGTCATAGACCACCAAGGCATTAACCACTTGAGATATCCCCGGAGATAAATGTCAGACAGAATTATCATGGCGACAATTCGGCCTTTTACATGATACTTAATTCACCTAAAAGGGAAATATACTTCTGAGGTGGCCCAAATGAAACCAAAGATATTTTCACTTTATCTTGTGGGCCCACTCTTTCCTCTGGTTGAGCATCTGACATTTGCAACGTCCACCATTCATATACATTACTAAAGAAAATGCAGCCTATTGCATTTTCACATCAGTTTGTAAATTTTATCCTTGTTATTGACATTAACCAATCAATGAAATCGGATCGACCATCACCTGGATATCTATGAGGTGAAATCGGACTTAAGGGCTTGTTTAAGTCCCCATCAAGTAAATTCCAGAATTTCCTCTTTTTTTTTTCTTTTTTTTTTTAAGCATCAAGATTACTGTTCATAATCATATTCGGGTTAACGTACTAGCATGTATTGGATCGTTTTTTTAGAAAATTGACTTTGAAAGTTATCTCGGGTCAAGTTTCTTTGGAAGTTATTTCCTTAATTGAGGCATGATTTTTATATGCCTGATGCCCTACCTGACGCCAACCCGAGTGAGGTGATGGGGAGCAGCATTTTTATTGAGATACCATCTCTAGGTGATTGCCCACCAAGTCTAAAGAGCTCTTCGTCTGCCCTAATATCTAAGTTTGAGCTTACTCTCACGTCCCCTCTCCAAATGGTTACAGTCTCTCAAAAACCAAAAAAATAAAACAAACTTTTAGACAATTAAACTTAGGAACCTGAAATTAGGTAAGAATTATCTATTTGTTTGTATTTTGGGGAATTAGTAATTTATTACTCTATATAAATTCCGAACTGGCTTCCTCACCTTAGTTTTGACCACATTTTGGCCACTTTCCACTGTCCTTCAGCTGCCTTATGTCAAACTCAAGAACCGTCGTAGAATTTTAAACCCAACATTTATTATTATCCTGGGAGTGGGGGAGGTATATTGTTCACATTGCCATTCTCTAAGCCTTGCAACATTGTTTCAATTTACTTGTTAAATCGTTTTGCTGCCTTAGCTCAGGATTGAACTCAGAACTTCAAGATAATCTGCAGACTTTAACCAACGTTATAGTTATCTCAGCCATGTGTCTCAAGGCACCTAAAGAAGATCAAAAAGCAAACTGGCTAAAACTTTCTGATCAAAACAACCATAATAATGGAATCGGTCCGAAAATTATAAATAATGATGATCTAGGTTTGCGTCATAAGAGTATCATATTTATCTACTTTTTTTTATAAAGGGTTTTGACCCCCTTCCCCCAACTGTAATTTAAATAACTTATTTTAATGAGTTTAAACGGTAGTTAAATCATGCTATATTCTATAGCTGAATGTATTTTTATCATTTTAGGACCATCTAATGTGGGCTAAAACTTGGAGCAAAATTTCAGTTGTGTAGGTGTCATTTTTACAGGATATTCACTACAGCAATACGTTCTTGATTGATTTGAAGTATTTTTGAGATCCGACATCCGACATGTTTTAAAGTGTCAAAATATGTCTCAGTATTTCGAATTGAAGCTTGTACACAATAATCAGTTGTCTTTGTTATTTATTGATGTCAGGCGTGAATGCTGACCCCACACACACACAAAAAACTATTAAAAAATTAATACCTCCATTAGATTCCCCGTAAAATGCTACTCCAGAAATGTTGTGTTTGATCTTTGTATAGGGTTTTGTTTTCAATCGCATCCTCGGACAGAACGACATTACAAATATAGTATAGACTTACCTTATGATGATAAAAGTGAAATAGGTTTTCTATTTAGATAGCATGAACCCGAGTTGTTGGTACTTTTTATGAATACAATGTTGAATTAATAATAGTTGTTATTTGGCTAGTCATTATTATTCAGGGGATTTATATGAATTAGTTATAGATTTGATGACCAACTACTTAAAAAGAGAAGGAAAAAAGCAAATAAAAGAATAAATTACAAATATATTGTAGAACACATTATTTACTATACTGTTTTTTTTGTGATGTATTCCCTTCACCCAGATAATGCTGAGTTATATATGTGTGTGATTGTGTTTTCTTTTGCATATATAAACTCTTAAAGATGTTATAATTTATAATAATTACTTAATTTGTGTTTTTTTGTTTTGTTTCAAGGTTTGTTTTAAAGCATAAATAAAACTCTTTTTTGGAATTTAAAAAAGAATTTTAATACAAAATGTTTGCAAAAAGATTCAGAGAATAAACAAAGTTCTTTTTGTTTATACAATAAACGTTGTCGCCAGGAAATATAAATCGCCTCTAAAAGTTTTAAATGGAAAAATCGCTGAGAAGAACACGATTTTAAGGGAGTCATCTGTGCAATAATAATCATACATCTTCATTGAATCATTTTTATAGAATACAGAAAGGAAAAGATTTAATGGGAGTGGGACTTACCTATTTGGTACTTGTCCGCCCAACTCCAATTTTTTGGGCATTCTTTATTTTTTTGTTTTTTTAATATTTTAAAATAAAAAAAGGAAAACAAACAAACTACAAAACAAACCTGTCAAACAAAATGACAGCAGATCGATAATCAATATACTACAATATGTGGTACTGGCACACCTCTCCCAAACTATTCACTAACAAATACACACACACACACACAAAAAAACAATTATTTAAACTTAATTAAAAATTCTACTTTATGGAACGATCCAAATAGACTTTATTATCAACTTGCAAAAAACATTTAAAGCTCAATATTTTATCATATGTCAAAATAGAGCCTAATATATTTTAAAGACTAAAATTATACTTAAATCCTGTTCCAAAACAAAGAGTCCATAAAGTTTTATGTTTGTCTACATTCGTTTCAGACCGTTTATTTTCAAATATACAAAAGAACGATCAGTTATTTCTCAAATGTTTACCTTGGTTGAACGCTTTAGATGTAATTACCGGTACGAATTTATAGTAAAACCGTATTTACACGTCTCAATTGTGCTGCTGACACCTGCTAGCCAAGAGGTTAACGATGTTGAGTTACAAGACCAAGGGTTGTAAGTTCGAACCCGTTGGTAGATAAACCAGAGTATATGGAAAATAATATACTTTAGTTGGAGGCCACAAGCATAACATGAGGATCCACCAAAATAATGAAGCAATGCCCTCTGTTTGTCATATTTGTGGCAGAGATAAAAAGATGTATACACCCTACACATGTTTCATAAATTACAAATATTAGGCTCTGGTAATACTCAAGCAAGTTACAGCTATTATATATACTTGCATATTTTTGCTAGCTTAGGAGGATTGTATCATGACGAACGGACATATACTACACTACCCCCTTAAAGGAGGAGGTAATGTCTAGGAGGATTGTCTCATGATAACAGAACAGAAACTACACTACCCCCTCCAAAAGAAAAGAAGGAGGTAATGCATGGGAATATGGTATCATGACAAACATACTCCCCCCTCCCCCCAAAGGAGGAGGTAATACCCAGAAGGATGATTTCAATACAACAGATACTGCCCCTCCCTTGATAAAAAAAAAAGATGAGGTAATGCCTGGGAGGATGATATCACGACAATAAAACAGATACTATATTACCCCCTCCCCCTCCGAATTGAGCGTTAAAAGATAGTACAATAGCATATTAATAGGAGTAATAGTATAGTTTCGGCTTCAGATGAATACCAAATGTTCATTCAGTCGTAAATCAAGGGAGGTGCGAGAGCGCTCTATCCCTTAATAGACTTCGAAAACGGCCTATGCTGGAAATCTCATTTCTTTGATCAATCATAATTCAAAAACCAATGAACCAAATTAGTTAAAATTTTGCACAAAATTTTTATTTGATAGGTTCTATAAGTGTGTAGAATTTCAGCATCATTAGATAAGGCAACCCAGAGATCTGTGTGTACGTACGTACGTGCCACCCTGTATCTCATCAACTATTTGATGGATTCAGCTGATTTTTGGCAGAGATAGAGGTTCTAGGGTCTAGTTGATGGCATTTTAATTTCAGTTTAGCATATACCTTAGTTTTCCAGAAAATTCCAAAAAACCTTAAAAATGACCATTGTATTGAGGCATAGCCTTTACAAAAGTAGTAACATTCCATGAAAAATGCCAGTATACTGAAATCATATGCCCTTAATAGGGTTAAGATGAAAATTCATATACACTAAATGTACAAAAGCAAGGAAATTCCCAAATGTTTACACTTTTAATGTCATTAAGGGTATGTGAGCACAACAGGGCTATGTATTTTACTGGTAGGAATTTTTCTTCAGTGCACTTCACACACTCATGCATAGAGATTTATACTGTAGTGATGTGATAATGAAATGGTTTGGTTGATATGTAGTCATACCCTTAATTAATGACAATAAAAGTGTAAAAATTTGGGAATTTCTTTGCTTTTGTACATTTAGTGTATATGAATTTTCATCTTAATCCTATTAAGGGCATATGATTTCAGTATACTGGCAGTTTTCATGGAATCTATTTAGTGATCAGCACAAAGAAGGTTATAGAGTTGTTGCTGAACAATGTTTGAATTCAAAATCTTCTGTTGAGATTAGAATGACTGCGCGTATGCACATATGATGGAATCTTGAGACGTTCATCCTATATCGTCAGATTTTCACAGGCATTTTTAATCAAATAACTTTTAATCAGATAACTTTTTTTCAAGAACAGAAACACTACTTAATGTCTGTATCACGACACGGATGACTTCTTCACAATCTTGAGTTCTACTTTGTTAAATTTTAATTCAAAAGGTTTGGAAGCTATCTATATTTTTTTATTGAATATCTTTGTGTAAAGAAAAGAATTTGTTTATTTATTGAATCTTCTTTATGAAAATTATAAGGATTTCATTGAATATATAATTTTGCTGTTGTGTTCGATAAAACTTAACGACACTCCTCTGATGAATATTAGTCGAAAGAAGATGTTAGGAGACAATTTACTAATGTGAACTCGTTTTTAAATCTTCTATCCAGAAACAATTACTTAAACAGATTATTTTTTTATTTGTTTTTTTTTTTCTTGTCTTTTTTCAGGATTTTGATCTGCAATTAATTTGAGATTTTTCTTGTGAGAATATTTTGATATATGTTGTTCTCATTCCGTTTCTGAGGTGTCAGCTTCAAGCAGTTTCAGATAAAAAGGTAAATATTTACATCTTTTATAATTGTTTTATTCATTTTCCTAAACTCAGTCTTAAAAAAAAAATGGCTGGATTTAAGGATAGATACTAAATCTAACATTTAAAAAATTTTTTTACAGTAATAAAATCAAAGACTAATTTGGCTATTTAGTTTGGTTTTTTTAAATAGCTAAAATGTAAACTAACGATCTTATATATCTTTGACGACACTTTAAAAAAGGAAACATTTTTCGGTCAAGTTTTAAAAAGGTTAAGAAAATTTTAAATCATAATTTTGGAGGAATTTAACATTTAACAGAATATTTGTTTATCAAATATTAAAGTCTTCAGTTATATATAATACAATTAAGATTTTGAGTAATTTTTTAACAATATTTACGAAGAAAGCATTACATTCTGTTTGATACTTCTTGAATTCAGTACACATACTGAATGACACGTTTTTTGTAGAATTTCTATTTAGTCATTTCTTCTATAGACACACAAAAAAGAAAATATAAAGTAAAGAGTTACTTCCCATGCTAAGTTATTTCTACTTATCTCCCTTAGATTGGTTAGACTGCTTAAGTAGCAATGAATATAAGTGGTGGACTAAAAAATTAAACATCTATGTTTAATAAAATCTTTTTTTTTTATTTATTTTTAGAGATTTCGAAAAAAGAAAATAGTACATTATTGATAATATTTTGAGGCACTTTCAAAATTGGAATATTTTCCTAATTGAAATATACAGAGTAACATAGATATGCAATACAGGTGTTTTGTAAAAGTATTGTCTCTACAATCATATCGTCATGAAAAATGTGCGTTTTTTATTTTTTATTTTTAAATATGCCAATTTTTTAGCATGGATATTCAAATAGCAATAAACATAGAATCTTTGCATTTCGGTAACAAGTAGTTTTTTCTTTTTTGTTGTTTAATTTTAAATGTTATTTAGGCACTAGTGCAGTTTAGCGATTTGAGCAAATTTATTTGTTTTAATTTCTGAAGAATGACATTCACGACAAGGGCAGACGATCCCGGAATTTATTGAAGTTAGCGTCAAGAGATGACAATCACGGAATTTATTGAAGTTTATTTACACTAGATTAAAATAATTTAATAAATTAAAACAGTCCTTATGTGAAAAATGTGTTTTTGTTTTTTGTTTTTTTTGTAAACGGAAAATTTCTTTGCAATAAATAAACTTTTTGGGGTAATTTTTCTTAAAACGGACAATTTCTTTAAGAAATTAAAATTTTTGAAAACGAACAGAATTTTAATTTCTTAAAGTAAGAAATTAAAATTCTGAAATGAATGAAAACAGTCATGTGTGAATAAATTCCGGGATTGTCTGCCCTTGTCGCGAATGTAATTCTTCAGAAATCAAAACAAATAAATTTGCTCGAATCGCTAAACTGAACTAGTGCCGTTATTTATTACATGATATTATTACGGCTGTCATCATTATTTTACCTGTCACGGTCTGAGATTACAGTAGTTAAAAATGTTAACTATTTTGGCGATTATGCGTTTCGTTCTTTCGTAATCTCATACAGAGTCTGGTAAAATAGTAACACCTATACTAGTATCATGTAAGGAATAACATTTTTAATTATAAAACAACAAATTTTGTTCATAAAATTTATGAGAAGTCTAACAGTTTATCACTATTGGAGTATTCATTACAAAAATTAATTTATTTAAAAAATAATAAGGCACATATTTCTGCGAGAAAGAGAGAGAGAGAGGAAAAAAAAAACATCAAATGTCCGTAGGTTTGACCATACGATGACGATTTGAGAGAGAAACTCTTACCCAAGATTGTATGTATCGGCTCTTCAAACAGACAAAGCCATAACAGTTTATGGCTTTGAAACCCCACGATAGGTGGACAGATTTGCTATTATATACTTTCAATGAAAATGTATATACATGTTTCTTTTTTATCCAAGCATCTCTATACAAAGGGGTGTCTCATCACTAAATGGATTGATTGAATGCCCCCTTTAAATGGGTAGATTGAATGGCCCCCTTTAAATGGATAGATTGAATGGCCCCTTTAAATGGATAGATTGAATGCCCCCTTTAAATGGGTAGATTGAATGGCCCCCTTTAAATGGGTAGATTGAATGGCCCCCTTTAAATGGGTAGATTGAATGGCCCCCTTAAATGGGTAGATTGAATGCCCCCTTTAAATGGATAGATTGAATGGCCCCCTTAAATGGGTAGATTGAATGGCCCCCTTAAATGGATAGATTGAATGCCCCCTTTAAATGGGTAGATTAAATTGCTCCCTTTAAATGGGTAGATTGAATGGCCCCCTTAAATGGATAGATTGAATGGCCCCCTTAAATGGATAGATTGAATGCCCCCTTTAAATGGGTAGATTGAATGCCCCCTTTAAATGGGTAGATTGAATGGCCCCCTTAAATGGGTAGATTGAATGCCCCCTTTAAATGGGTAGATTGAATGGCCCCCTTAAATGGGTAGATTGAATGCCCCCTTTAAATGGGTAGATTGAATGCCCCCTTAAATGGGTAGATTGAATGCCCCCTTTAAATGGGTAGATTGAATGCCCCCTTAAATGGGTAGATTGAATACCCCCTTTAAATGGGTAGATTGAATACCCCCTTTAAATGGGTAGATTGAATGGCCCCTTTAAATGGGTAGATTGAATACCCCCTTTAAATGGATAGATTGAATGCCCCCTTTAAATGGGTAGATTGAATGCCCCCTTTAAATGGATAGATTGAATGCCCCCTTTAAATGGATAGATTAAATGCCCCCTTTAAATGGGTAGATTGAATGCCCCCTTTAAATGGGTAGATTGAATGCCCCCTTTAAATGGGTAGATTGAATGCCCCCTTTAAATGGATAGATTGAATGCCCCCTTTAAATGGATAGATTGAATGCCCCCTTTAAATGGATAGATCGAATGCCCCCTTTAAATGGATAGATTGAATGCCCCCTTTAAATGGATAGATTGAATGCCCCCTTTAAATGGGTAGATCGAATGCCACCTTTAAATGGGTAGATCGAATGCCCCCTTTAAATGGGTAGATCGAATGCCCCCTTTAAATGGGTAGATTGAATGCCCCCTTTAAATGGATAGATTGAATGGCCCCCTTTAAATGGATAGATTGAATGCCCCCTTTAAATGGATAGATTGAATGGCCCCCTTTAAATGGATAGATTGAATGGCCCCCTTTAAATGGGTAGATTGAATGGCCCCCTTTAAATGGGTAGATTGAATGGCCCCCTTTAAATGGATAGATTGAATGCCCCCTTTAAATGGATAGATTGAATGGCCCCCTTTAAATGGATAGATTGAATGCCCCCTTTAAATGGATAGATTGAATGGCCCCCTTTAAATGGATAGATTGAATGGCCCCCTTTAAATGGGTAGATTGAATGGCCCCCTTTAAATGGGTAGATTGAATGGCCCCCTTTAAATGGGTAGATTGAATGCCCCCTTTAAATGGGTAGATTGAATGGCCCCCTTAAATGGATAGATTGAATGGCCCACTTAAATGGATAGATTGAATGGCCCACTTAAATGGGTAGATTGAATACCCCCTTTAAATGGATAGATTGAATGCCCCCTTTTAAATGGGTAGATTGAATGGCCCCATTATATTTTTTAGAGATTTCCAAGCATCTGTCATGCTTAAATTTGAAATAGAATGTTTGTTATTTGAGAATTTTTTAGATGAGGACTGATAATTTGGATTACTATTTGCATCTTGGTTGTCATTTCCGCAACGTTTCAGCTGATGTAACCTCCGACCTTCTTCAGGTGAATCTTTTCGAACTTGGGAATCTTTATGTTGAACACTGGAACCTATACGAAATTTCGAACTGAACCTTTTATCTAATCCACGGGAGTAGATTGTTCTCGTTCCATCAGACATGGCTGGATAGAAGTGTTAATTATGGTATTCTTCAACATCTAGAAGACCGTCACTTAGAACTGATTGTTAATCAACGCCTTTAACCATTGTACCATGGGTTCATGTGGACAATCAGTTAAAAGTAAGTCTTCTGGAGGTTGAAATTGTATATGGCTGATGGAACGAAAATAATCCACCCCGTGGATTAAATAAAGGGTCCAGTTCGAAATTTCATAGTTTCCGAGTTCAACATAAAGATTCCCCAGTTCAAATAGATTCACCTGAAGAATGTTGGAGGTTACATCAGCCAAAACGTTGTGAGAATAACATCCAAGATGAGAATAGTAGTTCAAATGATATAAAGCATTTTCATTATTAAACATGTAACTTGAATAGATGCATCTTACCTATGAGCGTTTCTGTTAATTATGTGGTCATTTTATATAATCACTCCTGTTGTGAATTAAAAAAAAAAAAAGAAAGAAAAAGAAAAAAAACAACTCCCTTTACTTTACCATTAACCTTACGGTCAAGTGGCCAAAGAACCCCCCCTACCTAAAAAAAACGGACATAGGGTTAGTGTTAGTTTTTTGTTGGGGGAGGGGTTCTTTGGCAAACTTAGGGTTAAGTAGAATATTCTTTGTGGAGATGAGAATAATTCTATACAATTACCAATTACTTTTTAGATGCATCCAAGCATGTTCATGAAGAAACTGTCCGTTAGTGTTAGGTTCAAGTTTGAAATAGGAATTTTAGATATGCTTATGCATGTCTATCAGAAATTCTGTCCATTAGTTGGTTTGAAGTAGCATTTTCATAGCTCAATATGCAGATTGAATAGACACATCTTAAAAATATCACTTCTTATTTGTTTGTTTCAAGTCAGATAATTTAAAGTCTTCTTTTTTTTTTTAAAGTTTGTAAGAATTAAAATGGAATTGAATGTTCTTTCTGGTTTAAAATTATCAATGGAATCTAAAACAACAATAATAATGAAAAAAAAAAAATCCCAATTTTTTTTTTTTTTCTTCTCTTTCAGATACAGAAGTCTTGTGTGACGCATGATTCTTGTTTATGAAGTGGCTTAAAGAATGAATTCTTCTACCAACACTGCCGATCAAGACGAAGTGCATCCAGGATTCTTCTTACATACATTTTCATATCTGCCTCTTTTTTTCTTCTTTTTTGCAAAAAAAGACAAAAAAGAGAGAAGAGTTGTAGATGTGAAATACAAGAAAAGCATGTAATGAGAATCACATCTTACCATACACTTCAAACTGAATTTGTTTCTATGGTTTTTTTTTTTTAATTTCTATTTTTTGTTTAACAACAAAACACAGGAAGAAATATTAATCTGAATTACTTTTTTCTTTTTTTTTTTTTTTTACTTAACATCAATTCAGATGGGTGTGAAAATATTGACACCAACATCATTTACCTTCCTCCTTTGCCCCAAGAAGAGGAAGAAAAATATAAAAACAAACAAAAAATAACAATAATAAAAAATATTAAATCATTGAAACAAAATAGCAAAAACTTTAAAAATACCTCAAGATTGGAATTTGGGATTTTAAGAAAAAAAGACTATCATTTTAAATTTTCATGAAATATTTTGTTTAACATTATCATTTTATCAATATTTCTTGTAAAAATGACCCCCCCCCCCCAAAAAAAAAACACCCAAAGATTCTTAGTTTTTTTTTGTTTTTTTTATATATCTTTGGAATTGTATTTTGTAAATATTCAGCATTTAACTTTTTCTTTTTATACCTGATATTCTCATCAGAAACTTGTTTTTCTTTTTTACTTTAATCAAAATTTCTCTGTGGCTGAAAATACGTTCATAGTAAATGTTTTTAATTTTTAAAAGATCAACTTCTGGCTTTGGAATATTTATAAAACAAATTGAAAGAATGGCATACTTGCTCCAGTGAAACAGCCGATTTTAAAGTTCACTTGCAAAAGTTTGTGAAGGGATGAGACAATATCTTAATCATATGGAATCATACAGAAACGTTCTTCTACGATAGTTTCATATTAATAATTGTCAATGTTATCGATTCAGATAATAAAAAAAACAATTATTTGGGAGATAGAAATCACTATTTTTATGGTAGTGTTAAATGCCATAAAAATATATTTCTTTGCGAGTTTGTTTAGAAAAATAAAATGCCATTTGATTGCATATGGATGAAACATTTTGAAGAAAACAAAACAAATAGATCATCTTTGAAATTTAATTAAACTCTTGATTTTTTTGTTATTCCTTTGTACATCAATATATAAATCCCGGCAATACATATTCTTCACTGGTTCTGTTGATTATCTCCACAATTAGTTTTTAATTTGATTGATACAACTCAGAGTATTATCTTTTCAAATTCTTCCCAAATGAAAGAATATTTCAGTAGTAATGCCGAGAGAATGAAAATGAAAAATTCATTGATTCCATTCTTGTAAATTTAGGAGCCATGTTTGGGACGTACAAAAGAAAAGGGAGGTCGAAATTTAAAAGAAAAAAAAAGAAAGAAAATGGTCATTGTCAAAAGTTTTTTAAAAATTAATAAAAAACTAAATGGACTTTTAAAAGTTAGCTTTTATGCTGTTTATTCAAATATATACAGATAAAAGTTTTGTATATTGTTGCATTAATATTTGAAATATGAAACAAAAAAGCATTAAGCATTTCTCAGTGAAATTGATATTGTTCCATACTTAACAGAAACCACAAAAGGTGCTATCATATAAAGAATTTATGTGTCCAACCCAACTGTTTAACCATTGGTGCCCAGCGAGGTGATAATTCCTGAAATTAGGGAATACTTCAGGGCTAACCAGATATAATTCAAAGATTCTTAAATCCAGACTAAACTCCAATTGAAATATCAAATGATATATATATATATATATATATATATACTTCAGATAAACAAAGCTAAAATGTGCATGAATAATTATATATATATATATATACACATATGCACATATGTGTATGTATATATATATATGTATATATACACACACAGACAAAAACAAAAGAGCTTTGTGATAAATATTACGGATTGAAAGATAGGTAGGTCATTTTGACTACAAATGAAGAAAGGTGGTGTGGAGCTGTACCACATAGGTTGGAAGGGAAATTTCAAGAATAAAATGGAGACCCCCCCCCCCCATTACTTTAAAAAAAAAAAAAAAAAAACTCTGGCTAAAAGAAAAGACTCACATAACTGAATAAAAACAAAACCAGCTGATTTCTTTAAATAATTAACTAAAAAAATATTTTGAATCAGTTCTGCCTATATATTTCAATACTACTAATTGGATTGTCAAGATTATAATTCTGTATGTCTATATATCAAAACAGTGCTGGGATTTGCTTGATTATCCGAATAAGTTATGGGCCTTGAACTATTAAAATAAATAAATAAAATAATTTAAGCATTAAAAAATAAAGATAAAAAAGTAAACAGCGTTGATGGTATATGTCCAAAACACTTATAAAAACAAAAAAAAAAACAATCAACCATATATAACAATATGCAGTTGAAAATAAAATTTATGAAGTCATTAAAACTTAATGTAAAAAAAAACTGTCATTTTGTCAAATTTATTGTGTTTATTGGTAAAATTTGATTTTTTTTTTGCAGTAAATGTGCAATACTTAAAAACAAATCTCTCAGTATTGAAACTATATTCATGTACTGAGTCAGGTAAAAAAAAAAAATTGGAAAAATTGTGACATTATCCAATTGCGAGTCTATTGAAAATAAAATAGTTTCTTTTCAAAAATACTAGTTATAAATTTCAATCTTCAAAGCTGAGTTAATTTTAGTTAAGAATGCGTTGAATTAATCAGTTTATATTAATATTTATACATATCTGCATAATATTATCAATTTAAATGGGAGTAAAACTGGCTAATGTTATGCAGGTAGATATAGATATAAACAAGGGGTTTTACTAAACAAACTTAAACATGTAATAATATACAATTAAACTTTTTTTTCTTTTTTTGGCAGGACCTTACATTTTTTTAATACACATAAGTTTCCAAGTGTGTAGTAATTTTAATAATGAGTTATGCATGAGGTTTCAGGCAGTGTTTTGGATTTTGATAGGCCCTTAGTGAGTTCTTAATTCATGGGCACCTAGTGAGAATTAAAGAAAAAAAGTTAGCACACATATTGCCTTTTGTCACATGATGTCTTACAAGGACCGTAATTGGTTTTCTTTTAACCAATCAACATCTTTGTTAAGTTTTCAGATGGTAATCAAGAAGCAGAAGAGCTTCACTTTTGTTTTTAATTACTTTCCTTTAAATTGAATGTTGAGGAATGTAAATTTTCAATAATACTAATTGGATTGGAAAGATTATCTTTTCAAATAAAACATATATTTCTTTGCAAGCCCGTTTAAAAAAAAATGGTGTTATTCTTAAACTTCCAATGAATTTTCTAAGTTAATTCAAAAGTTTGGTTTAAATTACAAAAAAAAAAACGGAATACATACATACATATATATAATATATATATATATATATATATATATATATATATAATCCGTTTCTCAGCTTAAAATAATTAATTTATTCACATTTGTCAAATAAAAAATGTTCCTATGGAAAACATAAAAGCATGTAAAATTATAGGTGCTATTATAATTTTAATATTTTGAGCGGTTTGCCGCTCTTTATAAAAAAAATGACCGCTTAAAATATTAAAATTATAATAACACCGATAATTTTACATGCTTCTATATTTTCATAAGGATATTTCTTATTTGTCAAATGTGAAGAAATTAATTATTTTCAGCCAAGAAACGGATTTTAAATTACAACAAAAGCAAACAGATTTATTGTATCATCATATATACATATACACACACAATATGTATGTGTGTGTGTGTGTGTGTGATCATTTGCTGCATCTTTACAGACGATAGCCGTCTTCTCTAGTGTAATTCCTTTCTCCTCAGTGACTTTGTAGATGTTTTTTTTCGACCATCTACAGATCTGCAAAGCCTGTAATGCCAGACACATACTTTCCCTGGCATTTATGAGGTTCTCTGTTTTCTGTATACAAGTGTCATAAGTCTAGAGTTGGGTTTAGAAACCTTATTAAATATCACTCAGATTATCTCGCCATGGCCGTGGGAAATATTTTGGATGGTTGTTGTTATTTCATACTCTTTTCGAGTGATTTACATAACCAGCCTCTCAAAGATTTAGCTTTTGACAAAATTCACACCCAATTTATTATGTTTAGAATATATATATTATTATTATTATTATTTCATGTATTCACATGAAATATTATAAGATATAATATATTATTTTCAGTATTTACTTCAACAGTGCTCAATACGTGAGTAGAGCTAGGTAGTAAGGTATGAATATATATATATATATATATATATATATATATGAAATTAAAGCACTCGGTGTTGCATTCGTGTCAACTAGAAATGTGTTTTTATTTATGTTTTATGTCCTACCAACACTTTGAAATACAAAAGTTGAATTAAAAAAGAAATGTAATTTTCGGAGATTTTATCCCCTCCCCTCCTTTTTGAGAAAAGAAGAAATTAAAAAAAAAAGTTTATTTGATATTGTGTCATTCAAACACAAAATAGTTGGGTTGTCAACAAAAACGTTAACTCCCTTGGACAATTTAACGGATAAAAATAATAATCACAAAGATGAAAAGTCATTTTTTAAAAATTCACGTGAACAAATTGAAATATGATTTTTGGAAATTTTATCTTCCCCACATTCAAAATCGATCGTTACCCCTATGAGGAGGCAAGTAAACAGGAAAAAAATAATTACAAATATTGAATTTGAATAAAAGATATAAAGTAAAAATAAGTAAACTTAAGATATAGGCCTATCCTAAAAAAAACAAAAAAACGATTTGCATGAATCAGCAAGTTACAAATATTTTGGCTTTTTTCTGCTGCTTTTCTGGCAATGGTTTCCAGATAGAATCAGATCTTTACAGGAAGAAACCACGTTAAGATTTCCAACATTCCTAGTAATAGTAGTGCGATGGATCCGACAAAACTAAAACAGCATACCAATATTTGCTGCCACAATCTCCCAGTATATCATTATAAACACTATAAAAAACATCCTATAAACTGTGTAATATGTAGAAAACTAGTATTCCAATTCTTTCAATAATGACATCGTGTTTTTTAAGTAGAAATTTATATATAAAAAAAGTATTTTAAAGTAAACATTTTTTTTACAGTTTTAATTTTTAATTTTTATTTTTAAATGTTGACATTAGATTATTGATTAAAGTAAGAGATGCCCAGTGAGACAGAATAAATAATGTAAAAAATGTAAAATATTTCCTTTATGAAAATTATGTTTTTCATTAAGAAATCTTAAATCTGTTAATAATCTAAGTGGCTAGAAAATAATTTTATTTTAATAGTAAGTAAAGAAAGAGTTAAAAATAATAGTAATTTAGGCAAATCATGTTTTATTTAAATTGTGGAAATGTTTTTTTCTTATCAATATACATAATTTAAAAATGCTATTTAAGATTTATAAATTAAGCCAAACTCAAAAAAAAATTCATTGGATGTTAAATACAAAAAAAAAAAATTAGTATTATCGAGCATTTACATTCTGTAGCATTCAATTTAAAGGGAGATGATTTAAAATAACTTGATTTTTACCACACAAAGGGTTAGACAAACTTGACAGAGTTGTTCGGCCTTCAGGCTAGGCTCAAAGTGTAATATTTCTTCTGTCATCGGCCAGGAGGAGAAGATATCCTGATAGACCTAGGCAATTTTGATTTTTGTCCCAATCTAGAATGCTCATCTTTTGAGGACGCTGGATTTTCACCATAGTAAAAATCGACTTTGTGTCTAACTTTGCCCACATGGGGAGGCAAGTAAATAGGGATAAAGTAACCAGAGCTTGATTCACGACTCAGAGGGGAGGGGAGGGGGGGTCGAAATCTAATTTAAGATATTTTACAAATATTTTTATAAATTAGGTATTACAGCCAAAGTATGGCACTGTAACACGTGGCATTCAAGAAAGAAAATGAAACCGGAAGTTCCTGTATTTAAGAAAATAAATCCATTAAAGGGGAAACTACTCTTTTAAAATGAAAGTAGCGTAACAGCAATAAAAATGATCGGAATCATTTTACTCAGGTTTATTGATCATCAACCTATTTTCCCCCTTTCGGGTGTGGCATGTCAATCACAAACACATTGTACCTCGACTAGCCTGATTTTGTATGTATAGGTTCCACCGCTCCTCTCTTTGAGGGGGTCTATCAGTGCAATAACAGTAATAAAAATAATAGTAAATCTGTTTCTCAGTTCTATGAATCACCCCCTTCCATTTCTCTTTTGACACATTGCATAGCGACTCTGATGTTGTTGTACCTTGAATTAGCCTTTTTCATTTATAAGTGCTATCTCCCCTCTAAGGTCGTGTGAGAATAATAATTAACAATTTGCTCTGTTCTATGCCTCAGTCAGATTATTACAATCGGTTGCATAGGTTTGCTCGTCAATTTCAAGCTTACTTTAAATTTACTAGCATGTCTCCATTTCGAAACGATCTGTTTGTTATCGAAATGGATTTCATCAATAAAAATAACTTTCATGTAATTTTATTGTAAGATATGAATCGTTTGACCAAAATCGATCCGACTGCACAGAGTTTTAAATATTAACACCTAAGACGAGCAATTAGTTACATCTATTAAAGTTAAGTTTTATACGTGTATATTAATTAGTAATAACTAGTATGTATTTTTATATCGATTCAAAAGAATAAGCACAGTAGAAAAAAAAATGACTAAAATTTAAATTACAAACAAATCTATTTCCAATATCTATGAAAAATGAATATTCACTCATATTATGGTAATATACAGAAGACCATATGAGAGGTAAAATGGAACATTAGCTCTATATTGCCAGTCTGAGTCGGACCTTTTTACCCTATATATAATTTTACAAATGAAAGGGGCTTATTTAAGTATAGTTTATTTGAGCATTCTGTTGATCTTTCCTGTCAAATTTCTAATAGAATCACGATGCACCATAGTTTGGTCAGATGAAGAAACGGATAAATAGCACCATTCCCAGGAAGAATGTCTATGATTGCAAATAAGCTGTAATCTAAAAATATCAGTTCTTCACTCCAACTGAAAAGTGGCATCAATCTGCCTACCATGTAGAAGGGCCATAAGTAAGATATTTCTTTTGAAAATACCTTTTGGATCAGCTCCTCAAAAATCAGAGAAAGCCCATATGTTAAAAAACACTATGACAATAATAGTTTAAAAAATGTACTATTAATTCAAATAATACCTCAAATAATTTTAATATTTATGCAAGATTTCGAAAAAAAAAAGAAACTTTTGGGTAAATGTGTTTTTTTTTGTGTTCACAATTCAAAAAGGCAAGTGTTATCTATTAAAAAAAGAAGATTGGATCAAAACTTTGGTTCGTTTTTTCGAAGATCTTCCACATTTTGGTTAAATATGTCAAGATGCTGATTGTGTAAGAAACCAAGGATATCCTTGAACATTCAAATCAATCTATATAATAATAATAATAATAATAATACGCTAAAGAAATTTCATGTTCATACGTACGTTATCACCAAACACCTTTTTTTTTAAAAAGATGGGATCGCCCGATTGCAAAAAAAATTATTTAAAGAATATTTAGCTAACAATTATTTTTACAGTAAAACTGGAAGGAGTATTTATTTTGAAACGATTTAAATTGTAACAATAGATAAATCAAATAAAAAGGTTAAAACTTTCGTTTTATTCATTTAAAAGAAAATATTTAGTTGACATATATCTTCATGGTAAGAAGAAAGAGCATATTTATTGGTTTGAAAATAGATAAATTGTTACAATTTTTAATAAATAAAGAAGAGACACATCCGTTTTATTATTTAAATAATATTTAACTGAGAATGGTAATTATTTTTACGAGAGAAGAAAAGGACAATGTTTTGTTTAACATTATTAAATCTTACATAAATGTATTCTTTCAAACGAAATATGATTAATAGGAAATTATGCAGATAGATGAAGAGAGTAAGTGTAGAATTTCCACAGGGTTATGCTAGTAAGATATACATCCAGGAAGAAAAAAATCATTTTATTTCATGCACTAAAAATATTTCAAGTTTTAAATTATAATATATATATATATAAATACATATATATATTTCAGTGAACACTACATTAGTTTGATCTTTCATCAATAACTTCGATTTCACAAAAACAGTAAAAACTCAGCCTGCAGGGCTAAAAATGCAAAATGTAACCCTTGTTCAGTTGATGTTGTAACTTTTTTTGCATAAATTTTAGAATCACCCTCAACTGTCTTTTCCTCACAAGGCAGAGAATTATGCACAAAAAAATAATGTGTTGCATCATCAGAACATCGACTGAAGAACGGTTACATTTGGTATCTTTAGTCCTGTGGTCTAAGTTTCTTGTGTTTCCGTGAA
Source organism: Sepiola atlantica (assembly GCA_963556195.1). Taxonomy (NCBI): domain Eukaryota; kingdom Metazoa; phylum Mollusca; class Cephalopoda; order Sepiida; family Sepiolidae; genus Sepiola; species Sepiola atlantica. Next base: position 90,832,221 of record OY744527.1, on the reverse strand, counting down.
ACTGAAGGTATCGATGGAAGATCAAATTCATGTTTAGTGTTCTTGAAATAAAAAAAAATTAAAAAAATGATCTTACACACGTAACTGAGTACTCTGGTTATTTCTTCCATACTAAAACACTAAATTACATTAATATATATATATATATGTGTATATAATATTAAATTATATTTTAAATATTTTACCTACATACTACGTCGTTTTGAGCTTTCAGCTCTCCTCAGTGTAGGGAAGTAACAATCTCAGACGGTTACGGGACGCAAACCCGGTTCACAGAGACTTTGAATCTGTAAGCGGTCGCCTAATCTCTTTAGCCATGGGTGGTTGTCACATGATAAATTAAGTTATATTTACGCTGAGAGCATTGAGTGTAAACATCGAGACATTCAGATAGGACTCACGACAGAGTCTCACACTGAAGCATTAGGTGAATGTCTATTTTATTTTATCTCTCTACAGTACTCAACTTTAATTCCCTAATATATATATATTTGCATTTGATGTTTTTAATTTTATCCATAAACAGATTAAAAAGGTGTTGATATTTTTTCTCTTTGCTAATCTCCAGTGGCTAATCTAATAGGTTTCAGCTTTAATTTAATCATGATGTCTATGTTTTGGAAAGGTCGAAAGGACTCTGCTGAAAATGAAGCGTCTCTCAAATTTCAATTTTAGTTTAATAAGGACTTGTGTGTGCTTTCATAGAAAGGGTAAATTTAAGAAGTTTGATATTTTCTTTCTACTTTGCTGAAACAAGCAAATCTAATAACTCTGTGCTTTGGTAAAAGAAAGAAAAAAAAGTGGGGGGTGCTTATCTAAAAAAAAAAGTTCAATTTTATTTTACATGCCTTGAAATGCAGTCAACACATTAGCCAAAGACCTGCCTTTTATCACGTCTGTCAAACTAAATCCGACAGAGTTTATGCATTCACCCATGTTTGCCTGTCTTTCCACATAATATTCAAAAACGTTCTCAGTGGATCTTGATGAGATTTTGTTGAGGAGTTGGCAACAATGGGTTAAAGTCTTTAAATTGATTAAATTTTGGGGGTCTGATTCAAGGTGTTTTGAATGGGAAATTTATAAGGATGGTCGTCCACAATATGGAACACAAACAAAAATCGCAGTTTACAATTGTTTCCCCTGAATCAAATCTAATTATTAACTAATTTTCATTCATTTTTTTGTGCCAATTGTGTGTTGGCTGAGATATACGCTCTCAGAGTGACTTTACGTTAACATTCGTTATGCTTCCTCTGGTGCTTATTTAGATTAATGCACAAGTGAAATATGGCAGTTCAAAACAAAATAGCAGAAAAACTTATTAATATACTTACTTATCAGGCAAAAGTATCTGTACACGAAAAATTACGGAAAAATATCGAGTAGAATTTTAGAAAAAATAAAAATCAGTTTTTTCTGATATGTCCAGTTCTATGTTGAAGCGACGTCACTATGCGTCGTAGAAGATTATCTCCCTTATATTATGAAGACACCATGCGATCCTGTGGTTCGAAGTTCATTGACTTCGAATAGAAAATTAATTTTATTTATTACTAAAATTCTGCTTGATAATTTTCCATAATTTTTGGTGTACACTTTCAACTGCTAAGTAAGTATATCCATAAGTTTTCCTAATATTTTATTTTAACTTGACATATTTCACTTACGCATTAGTCTAAATAACTACTCTTCTTTTTTTTTAATATTATCATGCTGGTTCATTGTTTTAGTTATATTTTATCTTTTGGGTCAAGCCTTGAATGCTAACACGTTATTTTTACCAATAGGGTATTTAAAGAAAATCAGACACACAAAAAGAATTAATCTTTTTACTGGCATGCATATTGATATGCAATTCAGATGAACATGTGTAAGCAATATTTGTTTTCCTTTTATGTCTAGATTTGAATGATATACACTTATTTTTTTGCCTTTTTATAAGCTAACAAATTCATTTACAAATATCAAGGGCTCCAAACAACCAAGGGACTTAACTCTGTATCTCGGTATTAAAAGCAAGGGACTTAACTTTGTCTGTTATTAAATGAAGCACAAATTTATCACGGTTTCATTGTACCAGTGAATATTACGTTAAAAAAAACAAAAAACAAACAAACATGAAACAATTTCGCGTATGTGTATTCATGCTTTTAATTGACTTTATATCTGCTCATCTGGCTTTTGCATCAGTTTCTCTTTTTATTTTATTATGAAGAAAAAACAAAATTTCGTGAAAAAGAAAAACAATAAAATGCAAAAGTCAAATCTAAACATGTTTCGTTTAAGCGTATGTGACCCCTGTTAATATTAAAATAAAAACAAAAACAAAAAAAAAATAAATAAAAAATAAAAACAAATTAAAAAATGAAAATTGAAAAATAAATATACTCGTTGCTTATAAAGGGCGTCTATTAAAATGAATGATCCAAAATGGTTGAAATTAGACTAGAGCAAACTGTTACCAAAAATTTGTAAAATTTTAAATTTTTAAAATGTTTCAAACAATCCAGCTCCTAATTCTACAAAGTTAAAGCATCCCCTTATCTTACATGGTCTTTCAATGGATTAGGGTTGTTCCATAGACGAGGTACCTCTTTTATCAGGTGGTCCGCAATGTGGCATCTCACATGTCTTATGAGGGAATCCTCAATGAGTCATCTTTACCAGGTTATCAGGTGGTCTTCAACGAGACATCTTCACTATCTTATGAGGCAGTCCTCAACGAAGCACCTCCCCTAACTTACAAGAAAGTCATCAGCGAGGCACAACCCATGGCTTACTCAACAAAGAACCTCATTTTGCATAGGCGGCCCTCAATCAGGTGCATCCTGTGTGTTACAAGGCAATTTCTCAATGAGTCCCCCCTCCTCTGTGGTTACCATGCATCCCTTCTTGATTACCAAGTGATCTTAATTAATAAATTTAACTAATCTTTTTTTTTTCAATTTTTCTTTTATCTTAATTTTATCAAGTGTTTTATTAAAATTTGCAGTTATAAAAACGAACAAAATTCTCATAGAAATAAATACCTAAATAAAATAAAAACTCTTATCCCTGCCAAAAATTAAAATAAAATAACAAACACGAATAAAAAATTGTAATTTCTGGATTAAAATATTTTAAGTAACTAAACACTGACACCTTTTTATTTATACAAACTTTTTCAATGACAATTTATTATTCTCCCTTTCAAAAATAGGAGAGAAAAAAAAAGAAGATAATTTTAATACTTCAAAATATTATAAAATGCTACAAAGTCAATATTAAAAATGAAACAATTACAACAGCATGTTTTACATAGAGATTTCTTCATGACAAAAAATTAAATTATTTGGGATTCTTTCAGTAAACTATTTTTTGAAAATTTATTTTAGAGCAAAGTCGGTATCGTAATAATTATAGCCATTTTAAAATAACTGCTTGTTGGTGGATACCTTAAAAACAAGATATGGTTTAAGATTAATGATAGAGGTAATGACGAAAGCTTTTAGGTTACAAAAGCAAGTTTTAACGGAATTTAACGAATTTAAAAGCAAACATGAAAAGGTTAAAACATACTAGTCGTGAATTTAAGAATAACAAAAAATGTCGCCGAAAAGACGACGGGTAAAAAAATGTGGCATAAAAGTTCAATTTGATATATGCTAAAAAATAAATTAGAATTTTTTGTCAGGACAAAATGTATCATTTCACCCCAAAAATCGATTTTATCGAACATTTGGGTGGATACCGAGCGAAATGGGCGAGAAAATCCAACGGCCCTATAGTATAATTGAACCTAAAATTCTTTATTTAAAAACACGAATTAAAAGAAAAATTGGCTTATTTATTCAATCACAATAAACATCCTTGTCATAAATACAAAAAAAGTTCAAATCTATAAGGAAATAACTTCAAAGACATCTATAGACTCACTGGTGCATTTAAAGACATTTGGTGCCAAATTTATTAGCAGATCAAAAACTAATACAGACACTAACAAATGTTCAAAACTAATTTCTATGGCAAATATTCTGCTGAGCTATTACCCAATCAGGTTGTGACTTTGTAAGGATATGAGGTCATCAAACAATAGATTGTAAATGGTTAAGAATACACATAATAGAGGCTTATATATTATACAACACTTATTACCAGACCAAAAACCATAAAAAAAGATAAACACTAATGTTTATAGAATTAGAATTTATATTACAGCTGGTATCTAACCTCATCTATTTTAAGGGTTAATATCACGATTTAGATGTAATGTGACCCGTCTCTCTTAGTAAATATCTAAATTGATCATTTGCTCTACTGTAACCAACTGTCTGGTTGGTTAACACCCAGGAGGAGGCATCACATGACTACTTTTGGTTGTAAAACAGACTCCAACAGAAAATTAATTACAAAACTTGTAATCTATAGACCAAAAGTGAAATCATGCATCAATTCTTTTAAAGTAAACTGATAGTAAACCTTTAACATATTCCTCTTTGAGGTTAAGAAAATCAAATAAAAATTTAAACAGTTGATGATTAGAAAGAAAAAAAGAAAAATTAATAAAAATCATTTTTGCAAAATTAAATTTAAAAAATAAAAATGCTCAATTTACTTTAGGAGTACTCCCTACACCTAATTATTTTTAATTAAATATATATATATATATATATATATATAAAACAAAAAAAAAACATCTTCCAACATTTTTTCATAGATATAAAACTTTAGATATATGTTAGTTTTGAATTTAGATTTGGTTTTCTGTCGTACAGCAAATCGACTCTGTTTTGGGATATCTAATTCTTAAATATTGTTTTCACTAGTTTATGCTCTTTTGGCGGTGTTGGTACAGTACCTGGGTATGTCAATTTCCATCTTTCCCTAGTTCATACAGAATTATAAATCATGTTCTTAAGCAAAAATAAATCGCTTTGAACTAATGCCGAATACTCTTTTTTGCAGATTATTGAAAAAGGGTCACTTAGTTATAAAAAAATGTAATCATTTTTATCTTATGTTAATTTCTTTAAATTTATAAAACACATATCCAGTTTAAAAAACAAACATTTTAGCCTTACACGAGATTCAAACTAGAGTTGTCAAGTGCAAAAAACTCAAATTTAATTTTCAGTGTTTTGCCATAAAATTACTGTCTATTGCATTTTTTTCAACAACTCACACGTTTCTATATGGACAGAAACTCCAGAAACAGCATAACGGTTTAATAGTATATAGATTTGAACACTTGTCCAATACCAACTGAAAACAATTAATTGTAGATAGATTTCTGCTGCTATTTTTGCCATAGTTGGAGGGAAATAGGGTTCATACCATTTCCAAGACATCTAGTTAAAAATAACACACATGACAAGACTTTGACTAGGACTGCTGATTTCAAAGTGATGTCAGTAACTGTTATACCACTTGTATATTGAAGGCAAGATGTGACACAAGCCCAAAGAATCTTATGATGCTCCAAGCTATCTATAAAAATTGCCTCTGGTAATGTGAAACTTCCTTACCAGTGAGCACGGTACCCCAATCTACAAGCACGCATGCCACAATTGAGCTCATAGCTTTTGGAGGAAGAAAAATTGAATGAAACAAAATGGACATTTTTTTTTCGACATTATGCCATGATTTAAAAAAAAAAAAAAATGAAAAACTTGAAAATGTTCCTATTTTCGTTTTTTTTTTTTTTTTAAATTCTGATGAAGCCAGCAAGATGTGTGAATGGCATTATAGTTATCAAAATAGACGATGAAATACATCTGACTAGATTTGAACTCGGCTCAGCCTATTTTGTTCACTTATGCCATAAGAGCATTGGAAAGTATGTATAAGCTCTCGATTCCCTCCAGCTATGCATAAAATAGCAGATTGCCTTAAATTAATCATTTACAATATATACTTTTCAATATGGAATGGTTAATATATGGAATTAATGGATAAGCATGTAAATAGACTAGTTAAAATAATAACACAAACACTTTTCAAAAGCCAACCGATATTTCTGTCATGAAACCGACCTTAATCTGTGAGAGTCTGCTTACATGTCTAGCCATTAATTCCATATATTCATCATTCCGTTTGGTCTGAAATTTAATTTCAAGTTTTCAGTATGTAGTGTAAAAAAAGTAAAGTGGTCCACCATAGTCAAGGGTGACCCTAGGCTACAACACGAAGGTGTAGAAGAGGGGTCCACTTACCCTTTCCTCATCTCATAATAATGAGTGTTTAGCAAGGGGGCATCAAGTATCATTTTTTTAGTCTTTGGTATGACTTGACCGAGGATTGAACCCTGGGACAGTTAATATTGTGTAATATGTATTAAATAATCCCCAAACGGTTGATATGCCGTAAACTAGACAAACCAAGCCAATTAATGAACCATTTAGAATAGCTGATAAGTCTTGTCATTAAATAACACAAAAAGGCTTTATATGCTATAAAACAAACCAAATCCTATAAAGCCAGTTATTTGGGGAACAACAAAGCTAATGCGAAAGGGAGAGCACTCACATTTTCATCATTAAAGAGTTATGTACCTTTGTTCTTAACTTGTTAAAATCTCAAGTAAAAAATATATATAAAAGCAGAAATCGTTCAAAGACTCTCACAGACGTTCAAAGACGGATTTGAAGAAAAACATAGAAGTTAAAATGTCTACGACATGGAAAACACGTTTTTCTTCTTTTTTTGTTCAAAACAAACAAACGTTAAAATTCAAAACATGTGGTGAATCTCTGAAGTGGTATGAATGTTTTATTATTTTTTTTAAATATCGATGTTATGTACACAGTGGTGTAAAAGTAGCTAGCCTGGATTTAAATTTTGTTCGATTAGTATTAGTTTGCTGGTTAAAGGAGATTAATTGTAGAAACCGTTACGTTGTTTAATTGTGCAGAGTTTATAATGAGTGCTGATTCAAGAAGTCTTTGGCGTGATTTATGTAAAATGAATTTAACGAGTGTAACTCGTTTAAAAAAAAATGCATTCCACTCCATAGACGCACCACATATTTTGAATTTTAATTTCTATGCTTTTTCGAAAAGAAACATCCTTTTCACGTCATCATGTATTTCAAATGTTAACTTCTATATTGTTCTTCAAATCAGTCATTTTGAGAAAGTCTTTGAACAAGAATAACGAAACGTCAATGAACATAATTTATTTTCGGTTTTTCTTTTTCCATTATGTTAGATTATTAATTCCATAATATATATATATATATATATATATATATATATATGCTTGGATCTTCATAGAAAACCATGAGTGCATGAAAATATCTTTACAGAGAAGTATAAACATATCCGAATCTGTCTTCACTTATGCGCAAAATGAAATAAAAATAACATTTTGACACGTAACCCATTTCAGCTTTCCCAGCATGACAGCCTCTGACTCAAAAATTAAAATATGAGATGTTGTATCGTAACAATGTCAATGTATCTGTAGGCATGAAACTGCTTCAAAAGGTGCCAATTATATTGCCAAAATATGTTTCTTTTAATTAAAAAAAAATCTAAAGATTAATATTGCAAGGAAATCAGCTGAGTCTTTGAATTTTGCCAGGGTAACATTCACCCATACAACCTGTAATCATGGACTGAACATTTTATCAAAAAAAAAAATTAGGTGTGTTTAAAAATAAAAAAAATAATGAGAGTCTGGTTACACAGCTGAATGCTAGTGTTTAGTAGAAAACTTTTGAACACACCTAATATACCACATATTAAATAATCCGATCACAATACAAAGCTTCACACACCTGGGATATCAACCAACTAATTTATCTGGGCCGTATCAAAGAGGTAAAACTGAGCAAAACCTTACATTTTCTGACTGGCTATAATAATAGATAGCTGTATCTACCAGGCATTGCCCGGGAGTCTTTCTTTCACTTTTCTTTTTTGACTATACACTTTTTTTTTTACCACATTATTTCTTTTCAAATAGGATTTTGAAATTAAATTTAATTCTTACGGTATAATTTGGTCATTAAATTACTAATTGAACCAAATGATTATAATTAATATTTGTTAAGATAATGTTTTAATCTCTATTTAATAAATAGTTTCCAAAACTTTCAATTTTTTAATACATGAGGATTTACTAAAAATTTTAAAACCAGTCTACATGATTTTCTATTTGACAGAATAAATGCTTCCAAATTCCTTTCAAATTACAAAAAGTCACAAAGTAATTCTTTTTTAAAACTATTAACGAAATATCAAAATGTCTGATTTGCTTACTAAGAAACCGAAATGCATTTTTTTTAAAGTTCGTTATAATACTTTACACCATTGCATTTTTGATTTCAATAAATGATCAATTAATAGTTAATAAAACAAAAATAATTATGTGCAAGTCACGTAGTTGCGATAAACGCACATACACAAGCACACAAGAAGAAGTAACATAATTGTATTGCTATAGAGATATAAAATAACAATTATGAAGCTAAAACCTGAGCATTGAAAACTTAACTGCAGCTTCAAGTCTCATTTTGTCAGACATTTAAACTTTTGATGATAGTTTTGAATTTGATAGATTTTAAATTGCAATTAAGCTTTCAATGCTCAGGATTTAGCTTTATTATAATTAGCTGTGTTTTCAATATCCATTTGTGAACACACAGAGATATATATTACTATTTCATGTATATGCATAATATAATAAATATAATATGTAAATATTTTTAGCATTTATATATATTTTTTCATATATATATATATATATATATATATATATATATATATAAGTTAGTTGAAAAAAACCCCAAAGTGTTCGATCGTAGGTTCTACAAGAGCTAATATAAAGTATTTTTAAATGCTATACATTACATTGCCTGCTGGGTGTACCAAGGTTTCATCGATTTGGGGTAGAAACCGTCTGGTAGAAGATGATCGACTCTTCTGCACTGTTCAGTAGGCAAATACTCCGAGAAAAGAGGCCCTGTTTGCCTACTGAACGGTGTTGAAGAGTCAATCCTCTCCTACCAGCCAGTTTCTACCCCAGATTGATGAAACCCGGGCACACCCAACAGACATTGTAATGTATAGTTTAAAATACTTATATATATTATATATATTACACACATGAAAAAGGAAGAATATCAAAGATAAAATCGTCATTTTGAAGTTTTATTTGTGTATTTAGATAAACTTGTAAATGTGTGAGAAAAAGTTGTTCAGGTAAGTGAGAGAAGAAGAAAATAAAACTGCCAAAGAAGCAATAATTTTTGCCTTTCATCGTATTCTCAAACTATTAACTTTTAAACATATCAACCATGGTAATTTAGTTATGTTTTCCTTCATTTTTTTAAAATGACGATTATTTTTTAAAAAGCTATTTATATTATTGAAAAGGAATGATTATTTAAAAAAATGACCAGTCAGAAGGAAAGGGTTATGCCACAGTTTCTTCATAATGATGAAAACCGTAAAAATATTTTTTTTAAATAATGCTGATTTACATGGGTTAACAAAAAAAAAATTGACCCTTGTTAGAAACCTTGTATGCGCATAATATACATGTCATTCCTTGAAACGAAAAACTAAAAACTAATGGTAGAAATAAATTTGCCCGTGGCTTGAAAGGAAAGAAAAAGTACTCAATCATGTAAAAAGATTGCCTGGAATTAAAAAGAAAGAAAGAATTGTAAAATTGAATGTCGGAGATGCTAATTAAAAAAAGAAACAAAAAATATTTTTAACTTTGAAATTCAGAAGATGAAATAAATAAATAAAAACTTCGCTGATAAATGATCGAAGACTAACAGAAAAAAAAAAAATGAAATATTAAAGGTTGTCAAATAAATACCACTTGTCCCCCCATAATAACTGCCCCCTTTTTTTTATCTTTAACCCAGTTATATAACAGGGGTACAAGTAAATTAAACTACTTATAAAATAACCTCATTTTTGTGAAAAAGTGTAAAAATGAAAAAATAAACACTGGACCTGGTTATAGAAATTTTGTGCCTATTTAAATTTCCTTGTTATCAGGATAACAAAGAAGTGATAGGCAATGCAAACATTTCATATATATATATATATATATATATATATATATAAATAAAACTTGATTGTGTACATGTAAATTTGTGTATGTAAACAGAAACACAAAAGTTCCACATCTTGACACACTTATCTTACAAGTCGTCATATATATGTGTCTGGGATATGGATCACAGTTTGTGAATAAAAAAAAAAGAAAGACAAGCGTTCTCATTTGTATTAAGAATTATTATTGAAAAATTATTTCAAAATCTTCTAAAAAACTGTCTGCCTCGAAAAAAGATGGAGAAATCTGTTCAAATAAACATTTTAATAAATGCCAATGATACGTAAAATATTGTCATAGTGAAATAAATCTGAGAAAATAGAAAAGTATATATATATATATATACTTAAAAATAAATCATGAAATCATATATAAATACATAAATGATGTATTTATATATGTGAATGTGTTTTATATACATATACATGCACACATACAATGCAAAAAGAAACATATATATATGAGGATAGGTAGAAAAAGTAAACATTCGACAGAATAGTCAAATTAAATCATGCAAGTAGTCAATATTTTGTCTTTATTTATCGAAAAACTTCGTCAGTTTAAATCAGAAAGAATTACAAGTTTGAAAAAAAAAGCAATAGACATGAAAAGCTAAAAATTATAGGCAATAGAACAACGTATAAAGATATTAAATCAAACATGAGATAGGATTAATGAAAAAGAGGATGATGGGCATATTAAAAAAAATGACATAATTTTTGTTCTCCATTTTTTTTACCTTCTCATGTTTACAAATTTGAAAGAAAAAAAAAAGCAATAAGTATTTCATATTTTAACTAACTGACGAAATCTTTCAATCAATACAGACAGAAAAACTAATTTTTGAAAGAAATTATTTAATTGTATTGGGTCTGCTATTTACTTTTTCTACCTACTTTCAAGATTTTCTCAGATTTAATAAAAAAGATTTTCTTCATATATATATATATATATATATATATGCATACACAATTCAAAAAGAAAATAAATACATAAATACATTATCGATGCATATATATATATAAAGGCTTTTTTATATAAATATATATGCACACATGTGCATTTTAAAAAGAAATTGTGTACATAAATACATCACTGATGCATTGACTTATACGCCTCTCTATATATATGTATAAATATAAATGTGTGTGTTTTGAGATGTGTACATTAAACGTTTCATTAAATAAAATGTGTGTGTGATTATGTATGTATCTATGTACGTATTTTCTTGCACATACATAAGTAAATGGGTAAGTACATACATGTAGATATCCCGATTATAGGGCAAGGATAACATTGCTGAGTCACAGAAGACAAATGAGGTAGTGTGTATGTATTACAGTTATTGTGTCGCGTAGTCTGTAAATGTGATCCCTGGTAAATTCTACGATTATATTTTTTTCTTCTTTTTTTTCTTCACATATTCTCTAAATTTTTTTTGGTGACATTTAATGACTTTTTCTCAAAAAGATGAAAAAAGAAAAAAAATTCATAAACTGTTTTAAAAGTTTAAAAGAAATAAATAATTAAAAAAAAAAATCTGATGGCATTTTTTGAACATGAAAAAAAAAATTCTGGAATTTTTAAAATAAAATTTAAAAAAATAAACAAAATGTTTGAAAAGTATTTATATTTGGTAAATTGGTAATAACGGAAAACTTCCTGAAAAATGTGTTCGTGTTTATAGTTTTTTTTAAAAATAGTTTTTTTCTTTTTTATTGCAAAGAACAACTGAACAGCGATTCTTTTTTTTTTTTTAATATTATAATTATTTAAATGCTTCTTTTTTTATTCTTAATCTCTGTAAATAGTAATTGTGTCTGTATAATGAAGGTTTTTATATTCATCAAACAAATTCTCAGTAGCATTATTTCAGAAATTAAATAAAGAATAAACGAGTAGCTTTTGGCTAGGAACAAAGTGTAGTATCTGTTCTGATACTACACTTCATCCTTTTTTATCCTCGATCAGTGAAGGAGTAATCCTTCTAGACTTAGGCAATTTTTATTTTTGTCCCAATCCAGATTTTCCGAATTTTCTCCACATTAAAACCGACCTGTGTTGAGATGAGTAAATAACATTTGTGACATGAAAGAAGCAGAAAAAGCGTAAAATATCCCACGAGGCATGACCAGAAGAATTATGCTGCTATTTATGGTCAGGGAAAGGTAGCCATTTTTAGTCAGGTGAATAGAAGTTGTTTATATTAGCACAATTTCTAATAGAACAATAATAATATGCAGTGTATATGTATGAATAGATATTCCTATGTGTGTAACACTAAGGGAGATAATTGTGTATATATTCAAGCTTTTGCTTGGAATAAGTTCCACTTTATCTACTGGAAAAGTCTTCATGCACCAAAACATGTTTCATGAAACAGTGGTAATAATTTTAGGCTAGTAAGGAATTTTGTGTGGAGTATCTCGTCTATAAAATAGGATTAATTTTTATGTATTTATGTTTTATTATTATTAGTTGTATTTATTTAAATATAAATACATTAAGAAATTTTTATAATTTCTAAATTAAAACTGAATGCGAAAATATGAAAAGCTTTAGGTTGTAAATTTAAGTTTTCGTTTAGACTAGTTACTCTATTAAGTTCATGTGTTTGTTTTGTTTTACGGCATATCTACCCTTTTTGGATTATGTAATGCCGAATCCAGTCATTTTGTTAAAATGTTTTATGCTTCAAGGTCTTCATTTCTTAATATTTGTTCATGATGTTTTTCTTTAAGTATTCATGATGTAAATTTATATTACTGGATGCAGCTTCTTGCTATACTTAGGGTATATTTTATTTAAACCGTAGACGGGGCCCTGAAAGTTACTACCATTCCAGCTGGGAGTAATGGCAACAAAGGAATTAATCCACACTTCCCAAAGCTCTCAATTTGATACATCCCCACCGAATGTAGTTTGATGTCATACAAAGAACATGCTCCACTTAGGCTTGAGAGTCTAGACTATTATTTCTCACTCATAGTCTGAAGGTGAGCAGATGGATTAATTCTTGTCCCACAGGTGGAAGTCCAAGTAATTCACATGAATTTGAAGTTGGTAGGTTGAGCCAATCACCATTTTCTCACTTGCATCTCCAAGTGCTTGACTAAAATCCAGAATATCTCAAAGAATCTCCTATTAGTTATGGCCATTGATAATTGCCCCAAATTATGGCAGTGATGGCCATAACATGACCGATATCTCAGACAAGTTGAACGCTGGTATCCTTACAAGTATAAAGAGAATCCCAAATATGATGCTGTGCCTTCTGCAGAGTCTTGTCAAGATCGCAGGTTCCATAGACTTGCTACAGAAATGGAAGCCATTGCGTTGTAGACACTCGATGGTTTCTGAATTTATTCATACAAGAATAAAATTAGGTGCCTACTTCTGAAATGACATTGTGTATCACAGTCTATTTATGTATCAACCATTAAATGGAAACTCATACAAACAATAAAATAAGAAAAAAAAAATGCTTTTTCATTAAATCATCAATTTTCATTTAAAAAAATTTTTTTTAAAGCAAATTTCATTTGAAATTTAAAAACAAAAAATAAAATAATTCCTTAAAAAACAAAAAAAATATGCTACTTTCAGTTTTTCATTTTGGTGAAAATTTAAATCTTCAAAAAAATTTGTCATTTTTAATTGATTCTCAAGTTCCTTGAACTTGCTGGCAAGTAAAGGATACATTATCATCTGTTTTGTTTGTCTTTTTTTCTTTTTTTTTTGTAGCATTTCACAATTTATTTTTAATTAATTAATTATTTTTGTATAAGTTTTCTCCTTTTTCGTATTTTGGACCCATAGAAAGACATCAGTTAAAGGTCACACAAAAAAATTACAAAAAGTCGTATTTTATTCTAATATAATTAACATTGTACCCGATACTATTAAATAATAAGGGAAAAACTACCGGTGTTATTTTTGCAGTTTTCCTTTTCATAGACTTTCTGGTTATGATCAAAGTGTGGATACTGTTTTGTCCTAGGAGAAATCCTTGATTGGGGCAATTTTTATTTTTGTCCCATCCAGAGTGACCCTTTTTGGGTAGCTGAATATCCCTCACATAAAAAGCGGCCTTGTATCTAATGTTGCCCTCGTGGGGAGGCAAGTAAATAGGGATTCAATTTTATAATGTTAAGCAGAATGGTTGGCCTGAACGACTCCCACCCCACTAATAGGACATTAGTCTGTCAGAGTCTATATTCACATTTTTGCTTAAAGCATCTATCATTCCATCTATATTAACAAAGCACAACATTGCCTTTTGGCTAAGATCAAAGTGTAGTATCTGTTCCGATGGATACTGCACGCCTGTCCTGTGCAGTTCTAGGAGGTCCACCCTCCCAGGCTGTGCCTCCCCTCTTTGAGGAGGAGTAAGTTTATTGCTTACTGTCTGAGGCGCCCCTACCGGGGAATGCCGACGGGGCTGCCCAGGCAATTTTTAAATGGCCAGAGTGCTCACCTCTCGAGCGCTGGCTTTTCAAACCCCACTTTCTCGACCCGATCTTGGGTCACATCTTACTTGTTGGAGTAAGATAAAACTGGCCTTGTGCCTAACTCCTGGGGAGGAGTAAATAAAACCAAGCACAACATTGCTTAACTTTGATGATCTGAGAAATTTCTTGAAGATACCGGATGAGAAACAAAGACAATATTCGAAAATTAAATTAACATGTTTCACCAAACACCACGTTCTCGTCGGAAAATTTCCATTTAGAATAAGATCAAAGACAAGTGTGTATCAACGATAGAAATCCATTATCCGCAATTACATGAAACAAAAATATCCTAAAAATGAGTAAATATTAAATATTCCAACAAAGAAATAAGTGTTCCTTAAACTGACACAACTACGAGACGATGTATATCTGCCACATGGAGAGTCTTCAGGCAGCTGTCAACAATTTTACAAAATGCAGGAATCTGATTGTATGTGAAAGTGACAACATATAACAGACATATCCGACCTGTACTCTTGTATGACAGTGAAACATGGTCAACGACGAAACGTCAGAATGAAACGATCCTGGCTGTAGCGAATCGGATGGAGAAAACTGCCACCTTCGCTCTACCAGTGTCCATGCAAAAGTATGTTGCACAACGACGTCTCAACAGGTTTGGCCATGTCGTCTGCTGTCAGTCATCTGAAATGCTCTAAAGTGTGTCCCACATCAACGTCGATGGCCCAAAGACACGTAGTAGGCCGCTTATGACATGGAGGGGATCAGCTGATGACGACCTGATCCTAGTGGGCCACACAAGCGAAATGGCAACAGACAGGAAAAGTTGGAAGTCATTCATGAAACGTCTAACCTCAACCTTGAAACAAGACGAAAAATGAAAATGAAAAAATGAAAAAGCAGGAGTTGAATTCCTTATCTGTTGGTTCCCAGGAGGAAAGAGCTGACAGTCATTTGCTACAGAGCTAAAAAAATATTTATTTCCAAGAATTTAGACAATAGACAGTATTTCATCATCTAAAAATAGCACTACCTACTTATTATTATACACACGCATATGTATATATATAGTACTATGAGCATATATTTATGGCAAGTGAGCTACACAGAAACGTTTGTGTTTTGTTACATTGAAGGAGTTCTTCAGACTAACTATATATATATATGCATATATATAAAAATAGAAAATGATACTGTATATATATATATATATATATATATATATATATATATATATATATATATATATATAACCATTCCCTTACAACAGTCTAACATAAACAGAGAACGAATATTAACACACCTACTGGTAAAAACAGACGCCATATATGCAGCTCACAAACATACACAAAATCAGACACAGGCATATATATAAATAAAATATACCAACAAAAACACACCTACAATCTACTACATTCATGCACAGACATACACACACTACAAGAATCACTAATACACATCATTGACAAGGCAAGCAAAGCACAAACTCAAACTCATGAACACAAATTGGCAAAAAGCACAAATACACAAACACTCACACATAAAATGGGTAATAAATGCACCCATATAAAAAAACGCCACTTAGAAATGAACAGAGTCATAAAACTAATAATTTTACAACTATTCCCCTTAAAACCTATGCTATTCCTGCTCTCACTGGCAGAGAGACCACTCTACCTAATGAGGGTTGTACACCTGAAATACGAGTCACATATAATATGGAAAATAACAATTTTAAAACGTTCATGGCCTTCCATCTTCAAAAATATATCTAATATATAAAGTAAAGCTGGTCTTTAATAGCTTTTGTAACAAAAAGTTGTTAGAAAACAAAATGTTACTTTTTCTCGATTTTAATATTTACTCCTGCTCAATTTTTAAAAAAATAGTTATACATAAAGAAAGTCGGATGAGTTTTCACTCTCACATTCAAATCTTCTATCACTGCCACACATGTACACCAGGAAGACATTCTGTAAGACACATTATTTCATAACACTGGTATTATTTCAAATTTCAATCTTGCAATTGTAAGTTAAATAATCTGTATTTCCATACAAAACATTGTACACTCCACTATTCTACACGTTTTCTTCTTTGTCAGATGTGTTTACATAGAAAAATCCACATAATTTTTATACATTTGACCAATCACTGCGTTTGGTAATCTTGCTTTCCATAATATCAGAATTACAGAATGGCATAACTAACATACTTTTTGGTTTCTTTATCCAAGCATAATTATACAGTAACTTAAAAAAGTTCTCTTGCTTAAAGAAAATAGGAATAAGTTCCCTTAAAAATTAATTTATATTAAATTAAATCCTTAACTATTTAATTAAAATCCTTCGACTTCAGTTAATTAATCTCGATTACCAGATTTACAGAGTAAGCTAGCCAACTTCGACCGTTTCTTGTATTTCATAGGATACTATTTCCCTTTTAATATTTTCTAGATTTCTGCAAATGTAGCCGTATTGAGTGGTGTACTCATTATGTCGCCTTCTTTACGACTCTGTAACTTTCCTTTATTTCAAATAGTCATTCCATAATTGATAACTTTACCAAAATCAACATGGCGTCAGCTTTTTTTAAAGCCCACATTAAATAAATCTATTAAAATAATTTCATTAGATATTTCATCACATTTTTAGCATATGTAATGGGTTACCTTCTTGACAACAGTATTTTTTTTATCTCGAAAAACACAGTACACACGTAATCACGTTTGCAGTATGAGTGCATTTGCCCTAACAAACGATTACTTCCGTTGTTTTTGTTTTCAGTAAAGCCCACATTAAATTAATTATTTGAAATCATGATTACAATACTGTACTTAAAATATTACACAACAATTGAACACTAATAAGTCAAGTTTTTGCATAGTCATCAGAAACGCATACATACAGACAACAGTAACTGCTCAGTAAAAACATATTTCATTGACATTTTTTACAGTTTTCGTTCATGGTGCAAAGGTCACAATGGTCGGCTGCTAATCGAAAGGTTGGTGATTCAAATTCACTCTGGGTGATTAGTTTTATTTTATTCTTTACCGTTGCAAGTCAAATCGAACACTTACATGACTTACACATTATTTATTGAAATAAGTCGAAATTTTAAAAAGTCCTATTCAGAATAAATTGATCTACTAACAAAAATGTAATTAAATCTGCTACAATGCATTTCGATTTCTTATTAAAAAAAATCAGCTATTTTTCTGAAATTGAAATTTTCTGGTTTTAAATTTATTTGCTATTCTTCATATATTAAAATATTGAAAGCAATTGACATCCAATCAATAATTTTAGAAATAAACACTAAACAAACATTACCTTAACTCCCGAGCAACACCGGATAGGCACAGCTAATATATATATATATATATATATTATATATATATATATATATATATATATATATATATAGAGAGAGAGAGAGAGAGAGAGAGAGAGAGAGAGAGACAGAGAGAGAGAGAGAGCATAATCACGTTGACACACCGGTTCCGGTTAGATCACCAAATTTAAGCGATGTTGAGCCTGGTCAGTACAAGATGGGTGACCATTTGGGAATACCAGGCACTGTATGTGGACACCTAGCTATGGGCAAATAGCGTCGCCAACCAGCAGTGCCTAGCATGGCGACTATGGCAAAAACCCCTGAATGACAGTCACCAATAAGATGGAAACCAGGGAGGGGTTCCTCCTCCAGGAGTGATAAAAATCCCTGATGGTGATGATATATATATAAAGTTTATGTGGATACAAATCTCTTTTTACATGATTCACTCCTAAACTAATTAACCGATCATTATGAATTTTGGAACACAGCTGTTAAGCGTAAAGGTGCATAATGTGGACTATATTTAGTTTAATTTTGTGCAAGGAGGGTCCTTCATGAAAATTCAGATACCTCCTATTTTTGTGAAATATTAACAATAGCTATTAATAAGTATCAATTAATAAATATTCTCCAAATTTCAGTTTCTTTAAAGTATTTCAAAGGGTTTTTAGGGGAATAATACGGGCACAATCTTCCATTTTTTTACTTAAATTTTTTTTTTTAACTTAGTTCACCCCAAACAAGGCAGGTTGCCACTGTAGACGTAACGGGCTACTGAGAATTAGGATGAACGTTTTGGGGGTCATCTTAAATTGGGAGCTGTGCAGCTAGATGTTTATTCACATTAGTTTTAAATTTCTGCATGTTAGTACAGTCAGGGAAACAGGGAGCAGGGGGGGGGGTGTCCAAAGGCCGGCAGCTTGAGGAAAGAAGCTATTGGAGTAGAAGGCTCTCTGGTATCTGAGGACCTCAACAGTGAATGAATGTGATTTAGTTGATTGTTGGCTTGGTCGAGTGGGTACCAGAGCAGCAAGTTCATCGAAGCACATTCCATTGAAGTACTTGTAAAACAAGCACAAGGATGCAACATTGCAGCAATGGAACAGGGGCTGGAGCTTGTTGGATAGTGAGGAACCTATTAGATTAGTGACTCTTGTTTGGACCTTATCTAAGAGGTAGAGACTGGAAAATGATGTACCAGCCCAGATGTGACAACAATACTCCATGCATGGGTGAATGGTGGCTTAGCAGAAATATAGGATACTGTCAGGTTTTTAGTAGCCTTGGCAATGTCTTCTATGTATTTGTTCCAATGGCAATCGGTGGTTGGACAGGGTTCTTGTAGTTGTTGAAGGAAAGGTGCTTTGTCTTAGCAGCATTAAATGTTACCATCCATTTATGACCCCATTTGACTACAGACTGGAGATTACTTTCTGCATTTATGTCATGTTGTTTGGATGAACCGCCATCGATGACAACCTGGATCTTTCTTTTGGTTAGAGAGGATCTAATTATATTAAATATTCATCCAGTAATACCATATGAATTAATTTTTATGAGGAGACTTGTCAAAGACTTTGGATATATCAAGCGTTACCACCCTAGCATTCACCTGCCTTGTCCAGTGTATGGTATATGAGTTCAGAGATGATCGTTACAATATCCGCAGTAGATTGTGCTTGCCTAAATCTATACTGATTGTCAGAAAGAAGTTTAGCATTAACGAAGTGACGGACTATAGCTAGATTGATTAAGGATTTAAAGATTTTAGCGAAGTGCGGGAGTAGATTGATGAGGCAATAATTCTGAGGTCCGTTTGAAAATTTAGATATTGCATCAAGTTTTGTCTATAGTCATTAAGACAATAATTAAGCAAGCTTTCCTGAATTTCAATTTCTTCTTAAGACACCTTAAGCCTTAAATTTTAGACATTTTCTAGAATCAAATCATGTAATCGAGTTTGAGGAATTCATTTTACTCGTCCTGGAACGGTTATTCTTCTAGTATAATAATATATATATATATATATATATATATATATATCACACACACTTACACATACATACACTCACATACTCCCATGTATATTTGAAAACAAATCTATTATTAACCATTGTAATGTAAACTAAAAAATGTTTTGAAATTAAAATTCTCAAATTAAAGACAAAATTCTTTGTAAGCAGGAAAAAGAAGAAATTTATTCAAGAAAAATCTATTATTTGGATGTCATGATTTAAGGTAAGCATATTTTTTTTTTCAAATTTAAACTAAAAAAAAAAAAAAACCTGCCTTGGCTAAAAAAAAAAAAGAAAATTAAAAAAAAAAAAAGAATCCGCTCAGTTGTCTTTTTGTTATTTTTTTAATATTAATTTTTATTTTTTATCTAAGCAGCAAAATTGTATCAAATCTCAGGTCATGTTTCATTCTTTTGGGATGTTGTTTGTTTTTCTTTATCTTTGGGAATAAATCTTTTTCCAGCAATTCATAAAAAAATAGTAGAAGTATTAAAAAGAAAAAAGAAAGAGAAAGAGAAAGAGAAAAGAAAATACAAGCGAAAAAGAAAAAATGTGAGATGTGATTATTTCCACCACCAAAGAAAATGCATTGCCTCTAAAACTACTACTGAAATACTACATAATATCATACTATGATCATTTCTTTATATACTAGTTCATACCCGCCCCTTGTGGGTGTTAGTACAGTACCTGGGTATATCAATTTCCATCTTTACCTAGCTTCTACCGCTTTATAACTAATACAAAGAAAAATATTTGTGAAATTTCGTGGAAAAAAATATGCTGCTTAGTATCTGCATGAGAGAGTAAGTAACTATGATGAATGTATTTACATATTGTTTTTATTAGAAAAAACATTAGAAATTATGTTTTCAAGGAAAAATAATTCACTTTGAACTAATGTCAAATACTCTTTGCATCTACTTTTTTGTTGATTATAAAAAGAAAAGAAAAATAGGTCACTTATTTTTTTTTTTTAATTTTATAATGTGTTTTATGTTGATTTGTTTAAATTTATAAAACACATATCCAGTTAAAAAAATCCTATAACCGTAGGTGAGATTCGAACTCTGGTATTGGCATCATAAAAACTACTGCCTTAGTAATGTGTACCAGCCCATTTCTTTTTTGTCAATAATCATATTTTTCTAGTTGTGTATGAACAAACTCCCAAAACACCATTACCTTTTAATAGTATATAGATTAGCATTCCTTATAATTAGTATATCATTTTATATAGAGATACCAAACTATTGTATATTATCCAATAAATGTAGATAAAAAAAGAAGACAGATCAATATCACACAAAACCGGAAAATAATTGGACAACTAAAAGTTGAATTAAATTGAAACCATTGTTTCATAGTCATATATAAATAATTACTTTGCTTTGGCTACCCTATTCTTATGTTTCCATCAGAGCCATTTTATTGTGTCCAATGATAATAATATGCTATATGTCTAACTAGTAGTGATATCTGGCTTTGATCAATAAAGCATCAGTGAAACAAAAATGTTGATTTATATATAATCAACATTTTTTTTTCATAATTTATAGAAATGTGGAAATATGCCGAGTTGTTAGAAGTACTGAAAATAAAATGAAAATAAGTTTTTTATTTTACTTATTTAGTTTTTAAATCGTTCAGCTTTCACTTCGTTTATTAGAGATGTATGAGTGAAGCCCATATATCAAGTACTGACAAAAAATATAGTAAAAAGTGAAACACGATATTTCTGGGAAAAATTCCCCTTCTCAAGTATTTATATTTCATTTAACTAGAGTTCTGCAATGTGCAATAATTTAGTCAGATGATTCCGTAGCTTAGATGTGCTATTATCGTTTACAATCGAAAAAATGTAGACATATGCCAATTTCTTTCGTTTTCTTGACAAGATGAGGCAATTTGACAATTTTCACATGTATCAATCAATTAAAATGTCAGAATTCCGCTAATTATCTGAAAACTATCATTTATGGTATCAAACAAAGAATTTTTTGTACTGACTACATGTGCGTCACAGCTTGTTTCCAATTAAGAGGTTCCGCTTCGTATATGCTCTAACTAAGAGTAATAGTTTTTTTCTCAAATTATAAGAGAAAAATAATTTTGAATCATTGAAAAACCAGACCAAAACAACCACTAGAAAAATGTAGATTCTAAATATTCCATTGGTTTTGCTTGGAGTTCAACAATTGACATCTCATATATATATATATATATATCTCAGTTTGCACAGCTCAATAGTGTATAATACGACTAAAGCTCTTATTAATTTAACATAAGATAATCCTAGTTCATTCAAAAAACATTTTAGTCACAAGCAATTTTTTTCTGCCCATTTTTTGTAAATATACACATTTATAGTATACAAAATTTACCAAACATTCACAAAAAGGCTTCATCAGTGTTATGAACACCCCCCCACACATATATATATATATATATATATATATATATATATATGATTATTTTTATTTACACAGACATGTACAAAATCTGCGACACTGGCATGTCGATGTTATCGATCAACAGTTATTATAAACTGAGATCTCATCAGGCAGAGTTAGAATCCGATCTTAACCTTAAATCATATTCAGGTTCTTTCCAAATATGATCTATGGTTAAGATCGGATTCTAACTCTGCCTGATGAGATCTCAGTTTATAATAACTGTTGATCGATAACATCGACATGCCAGTGTCGCAGATTTTGTACATGTCTGTGTAAATAAAAATAATCATATATAAAAGCTCTATTTGATATTGAGCACTTTTTATAAACCCGGTTGAAATTCTTTGGATTACTACCCTGTGGATGTTTTACCTGGATTATTATTATTATTATTATATATATATATATATATATATATTTATTCACTTATTCTGTTGTCAGTGTCAATCCTGATACCTGTGACACCTGAATAATTTTTAATTTACATCATGGTAAGGTTTTTTTGTTCACATAACATATAGACCTCTTTTCAGTTTCAAGAGACAATGAATAACACCTGAAAGGGTGCCTGCACGGTCAGTCTATAATACAGCAAGGGTTGTGCAATCACTGTACCTTACCTTTCCTGAACCAGCATTGCTACAGTCCAGTATTGAGAAGTACAAGATGACTAGAAACAATTCCAGTAGAAGCAGGAAAAGACTGGTGTCATTTCAGAGTTTTCCTTCTCCTAGTTTCGTTGCACAACTATGACTTCAGAGTCTTAGTCTACCCTACTATTCATCTATAGTTGGGGAAAAGATATAGATTCATACTTTGCCAGAGGTTATTAGTGAAAGCGATGCAGTATCTCCGATGGAACTCTAACCCAGCATGCTGTGCCTGTAACCACTACATTACGTAACGTCCATGTTACAACAGATATCTCCATTGCTTAATCTTTAGAGATTATACATTCAAGGTATTCAAACTACTTAGTGAGAAACCCATTTTAAATCTACAGCTTCTGACCCGATGTGTTTGAAGCTAATATACAAATATTAAAGAAAATAATTTAAAAAAACAGGAACTTCATTTTAGAATAAGAGTCTAAAATACCATTATTTATTGATTCATGACGTCATTACTTACATATTTACTCATCTACCCACGCACCTATCTACGTCAGGCTGTAAATTGCTACAAATAAAAATGTTTAAAAAAATCAGTTATTTACCTCTAAGCTGATAAAACTGCTTGCATATTTAGTTAAAAATAATCAATTAAGAGTGATGAAATCCTATAAATGTTGCTAAGAGCATAACACGATATGCACTTATCATTACAGAATTTTTAACTTGTGTCCATGATTAATTTTGCCGCTCCCATTCATGTGACATTGTTACAACTGAAAGATAACAAAGTCTTTCTTTCAGATCAGAGAAGTTAAAATAGAAAAATAATATCCTTAATTTGTGAAGAATTTCACTGCACATTGCATGCATTATGATCTGAATACAAATTCAATTTTAAACTAAAATAAATTAATGAGCATATCGGCAGCAAGTGGAATTATTATCATAAGGCGAGTTAGTTTTATTCTGATTATTGATTGAAATGATTACCACAGCTATCCCTTCCAATATGAGAGGAGGAACCGTGAGATTGGAGCATCGGTTCGCATGTTCACTCAACTGAGTTGCAGTGAGTTGCTGTCTCAACTTGATAAGGGATGAAAGCCGCTAAGCCAGAACTACAACCGTTTCATTATTATGAAAGGCAAATCCTTTTGTAGTACTAGAGCAGGGGTTATTAACTTTATTTCGTTTGTGCCCCCCCCCCTTCCTGGAAGCTATTTTATCATTTATAGACCCCATATATGCATACATAATTTTTTACATCAAATATTTCTTTCTAAGTCAGTAAAAATTAACAATGAATCAGTTTCGTTATATTCATAAAATAAAATACAAATAATAATCTTGAAAATTTCAATGAACATACATACATCAAATAAACAAAATAAAAAAAAAATTTTACATGCCCCCCTTAAAGTCTGTTGCCCCCCCGGTTGGGAATTTCTGCACTAGAACCTGCTATAGCAGTAGTTTTTGCTAGAGATGGCAACGGCTTTTGTGACAGTCTATGCTGGGTTGCCGCTATTGTGCTGTAATAGTTGTCACAGACATGGCATTGTGTGTGTGAACAGGCTAACTGACTCAATATCTGCAAATAGTAGGCTATTGCGATCACTGTCCAGTTTTGAACCATAACTATGATATCATAATCAATTTTATTGTCTTATTTGCCTTCGTCAGAGATCTAACGTTTGCTGGCAGCCTCCAATCTCAGTCTCCAAGCTTGGCAGTCTTGAGCATTGGTTCTGTTCAAATTCCACTGTTTAAGATCCTTGAAGGCTTGCATCCAAGTTTCCTTGGGACGTCCAACTTTCCTCAGAGCTTCCACGTCAAGATCTCTGCATTTTCTTCTCCGCGATTCGCTTCTTTCAACGTGGCTACACCAACTTAGCCGGCTGATTGTCAGGAGTTCATCACTCTTTGGTATATTCAGCCTCACCAACAGGGTATCAGAGCTGATATGCCGGATCTAATCTGACTCGACATCTGATTATTACTCTGTCATTACGCTGAAAATGGGCTAGATGAGGTCCTTTATTTACATTGTATGTATGTGTCAATAAAATATAGACCAAAATCTCCCAATGAATTTCGGTAAACATCTGTGGAAGAGTGGCTGATGAACTAAAGAGACTATGGTTAATCCTTAAATGCTTTATTTTTTATATTTGTTTGAAAAAAAATTATCAAGTGAAAAACGTTTCATAAGGGTAATATAAAGTAGTATAAATGATTTGTGGAAAAAAAAAAAATTTACTGAACAAAAATAAATGATGTTGCAAATGTGCAACAAATGGCATAAAATTTTACATGTATAACAATACACTACAATATATGCATCTAAATAATCATAATACACTAGAGAATCATAAAATAATTTTTATTTACCATTATAATGACCAGATTTAAAAGTTTAGGCTCTTGAATTAGGCAGATGACACGCTGATGATATCGAAGATACTGATTACCTATTTAGCGGGTGTGCTGATGGAACATCATACTAACATCTACCCAAATTGTCCAACAGGCTCGTTGCAGATGTGAAACAAGTTGCAGTTTGACACATTTTTTGTTGAATATTATATTAAATAGACAGTTTGTTGGAATGTGTCATATTTGAAACAAAAAGCATTTAAGGATTAAGATTTCTAACCAGTCATGGCTGACAGAATAACAACAATCTACCCCTCCCCCCCCCAAAAAAAAGAGCACATTGTTAAACAATGAAAACGAGTTGAATGCAATTATTTAACTGAGAAAAATTTCATATTAGAAAAGAACAAAAAAATGATTTCTTAAGTAACAATTTTTAAGATCGACCAATAGGGTAACACTTAAACAATGTCCGACCTTCAGGCTGGGATCAAAGTGTAATATTTTTGACGGACAGGTCAGAATGCATCTAGTAAAGAGTAGGATAAACAGAGGATGATAACTGACCTTCCTCACTACCCACACTTCTAATGGCCTTGTGCTTAATTTGTAAGATTGTACTTGTTCCATTTTTTTGAAAATAAATAAATCAAAGTGTAGAAGCTGTTCTTCGTCAGTGACGAAAAAATCCTTCTCAACTGTGACAGTTTTTTATTTTTATCATAGCCAAAATTAACCTTTTTGAAAAGCTCGCTATCCCCCACATTAAAAATCGCTCTTGTCCAACTGATTCAGTCTGGAATCAAAGCGTAGTGTCTTCTTTTTTGTCAGATGAGAAATCCTCAACCAAAACAATTTTTATTTGTGTCCCAATTCAGATTCTCTCATTTTGAGGAGTTTGTTTTATCTAACATTAAAAACCGACTTCTTGTCTAATTGGGGAGGCAAATAAATAAAGGCTGATAGTTTAACAATTGCTTTTCTCGAATTTCCCTTGCAGTATCTCTCATGAAAATATAATTTGATTCCTCTCCTTGGACTTTCCAACCTTTGTAAGGAATGGCATTGTGAATTAAGACTATAGTAGAAAGTGTGCGTGAGTGTGTGTGGAGGGTGGCAACCTCAACTGTTAACACTGATTTTGTCGTTGTTAAGCGAGTCGAACTTCTGCATAGATCGCATGAAGATCGTGCTTCAAGATTGTCTGGTCTGCATGAAATCCTCCTTGTTAGTCGCTTTTATTTGTTAAACCAAGATTGCGGGTTTTTATTACCGACACCAAGAGCAGCAAGGTGCATGCGAAGTTAAGGAAGGTTTGGCCCAGAATACAAAAAGTAATGGTGCAGAAGCAACGTTGCCACTCTTATTCCATTGGTTTATGGTTTATTCCTGACATGTCTTTGTTTTCCACACGCAGAGGCAAAGATGACCAGAGGATGACGGATCCTGATGCCAACTCCTACCCTAACCGTAACCCCCTTCTGGATTTTCATCAAAGTTTTGTTAGCTGGGTTGTGGCCCTAATACTGCTTAGTGCCAAACCTGTCCGCCATGAGTTGCCCTGCAAAAAACCAGAGTTTCAAACGGCACAGCTCTGACACTACCACCGGACTAACCATGGTGAGGAAGAATTGAACTATAGGGGAGTGTTTGTGCTGATGGTCACGACTTGATTTTAAACAACTACCTAGAGGTATTGTGATGTCTATTTTAATAGTTAATTGCAACAGATTACCATGCTGCAACCTTTACTTCTGGATATCCCTCCAAGCCAAGTTGAAACTAAGCTTTCATAAATGGCAGAGTAAAATAGTGCTCATTGTAACAAGTAAGAATAAAGGGCAGAAAATGTAGCATGGCATCTCCCAGCAGAAAACTCACTCTAAAGGAAAATGAATGGGTAATGTTTATTTACTTATTTTTTTACTTGTAGTGTTTGTGGAATCACACATAACATTCCCAAAACAACATTGCCAGTTTACACGAGATAAAGAGGTTTTACCTTGAAATATATTATGGAACACGATCACACATTAGGTCACTGTGTAGAAATTGTGAATAAACAAGTAAGATTAACTATAATTTTTTTAAAAAATCACATCGTTTTTGTTCTCCTTCTCAACACCGACATATTTCCATTTCTTACATTGTGTTAGCCTTTTATGACTCCTCTGTATACATATTACATGCAATGCTTCAATCAAACT
This sequence comes from Sepiola atlantica, assembly GCA_963556195.1. Lineage (NCBI taxonomy): Eukaryota > Metazoa > Mollusca > Cephalopoda > Sepiida > Sepiolidae > Sepiola > Sepiola atlantica. The sequence continues at coordinate 90,804,680 of OY744527.1, read as the reverse complement.
ACATCTCCGTATTACACATAACATTAGTTTGGATGCATAACTCACCTGATTGGGTAATGCAAATTAAAGAAGAAAATTTACATAAAAAGGCAACCTGCACCCGTCCTCTCGCTCTGTTCGAATTAATGAAAGCGTTAATAGTACTTTAATTTTTCTGACACCTCTTCACACAACCGCTTGGTTAAGGCAACTTTCTCCCATATTCTCTTACTGTTTGACAAGTTGCAAATGTATAAACTATTTTCAGTTTAAAAACAAATTATATAGAGAGAGATAGTTTATTAGAAGGCTCTAATAATGTGGGAATAGACCGGGGGTTGTAAGAAGAAAAAAAAACTTAATATCAAGACGATTATTTAAAATAAAATCTTACTTGCTTCTAACTTTCTTCCTCGATCACTAGAGTATTACGTGACGTCAGAATTTCACAATATTTCGGGGATATAACCCCTTTGTTAAGTTTTATTTCTTTCCCTCAGTGGCTTCTCTGCCTCTTGCAAAATTTCGTTGGGTCTAAGTGTTTACTACAATGTTTAAAAATAACAGATAATGATGACATTTTTTGAATACTTATAAACTAAGAAATATTATCTATGGACCCTCAAAAAAAATTATACGTTAAATAATGAGGTAAATGCAAAAGAATAGAAAAATTCAAATTACTGTTATTAAGACAAACAAAGTTTATGGGAATATGTAAAGACAGGATTTTTACAAAATATTAAGAAAAAGAGGCTGTTTAAAGACTTTTAATGTTCCAACACTATTTGCATTAGTTAATATTTTCCGATCCTTTCCTTTGCTTTCTTTCTTCATAAAAGAAAGCATAGTTGGAAGGTAAGTAGATTAAATAATTAAGATCAAGTTTGAGAATAAGCGTTTAAATGCGTGCGTTTCAAAAACTCGATTCTTGAAACCCAAAGTAAACTCGTTTCTACGTTTTATTTTATGAGATGTCAAGCAATAGGTTAAGAATATTAAACAGCAATTTTGAACACTGAAAAGAGTATAAGATATTTTTTAAAAATCTCAATGATGATTACAAAAGCAAATGCATACAATTTAAAAAAAGAAAATGCCGAGATCAGCAATTACCAGATTTGAGCATTGAGAATTATCTTCTAACTCATCAGACAGTGTTAAATGAACGTTTAGCTCACACAGCATTTAACCAATGGGATGCTAGCTCTTTTCAAACAGCTTTAACAGAAAAAGCTTTCAGCATTAAAGTGTTGAGCTTTGATTAATACCGTTTAATAAAAGCTCAAACAAGATCCTATCCCATATCAAACAGTGTTAATCAATGAACTTCTAGCTAGCTTATATCAACATTAATCATTGAGTTTCAATCTAGCTCATCAACTTTAACCAATGAGCGCATTGAAGACTGTTTCCTAATGATCTTCTAGGCAATACAAGCATTAATCAATGAGCCAGTGTTAACGAACGAATTTGATCTTATCAGTATTGAACTTTTATTAAACAGTGCTATGTAATGAGCTTTTCATATCATACATTGTAAACGATGATATTCTAGCTGATATAAACGGTAATCAATGAGCTTCTACCTCACATCAAATAGTATCAACCAATGAGATGTCATCTTCATTTAAGCGTTAAGCTTTCCTTAAACACTGTTACTCAGCGCATTTCTATGGAGTTTCTAGCTCATATCAGTGTTAACCAAAAAAGCTTTCGCTCTAGCTTTTATTAAACAATGTTAAGCGGTAAACTTCTAACTCTTGTCAAACAGTATTAACCAATGTGCTCTTAGCACATATCAGTGTTAATTTCTAGTTCACATCAAACAATGTTGTCTAATGAATTTATTGTCAATATGAAACAGTATTAACCAGCAAGCTTCTAGATCTTGTAAAACAGTGTTAGCCAATGAGCGTCTAGTAAACAGTGTTAATCAATGAACTTCTAGTGCTTGTGAAACAGTATTAAACTTTAGGCTCTTCGTTAACACTGTCTACAAAAACCAAGAAGCTTATGGTGCAACCTCTTCCCTGATTATCTGAGTATTCACAGAATAGGCATTCTGAACATTTTATTTTACAATCCCTAGTATTTGCATTCTCACAATGAAACTTAATTTACTAACCAGAGATGCTTCGTTTGCTGATAATTTCCCAAGAGCCTCAATAACTTTTAGTTGTTTGTACAGTGTGATAAGTCTCACTCTTTTTTTTCTTTCTTATGTTTATTTCTAAATACAAGGCACTTTTTATTTTTTAGCAATTGTGTGTTTTAATTACTATTTTTAAAATATAAAATACTTTTTCACTAGTTTATTTCTGTATTGTGTTAAAATTGTGGAATAATAATAACATGATACCATATAACATCCAAAATATTGATAATTTTATAGAAACTATTCTAAAATTTACTTAATCAAATATAAAAGGGATAATTAAGCAAATAAAAAAACCGGTTAATTAAAATAGTGAAAGGGAAGAAGTTAACATTGTTAGGCAAAAAGTTTCTGTTTAGCAACAGTATTCTAGCTTATAAAATTCAGTGTTAACAATATGCTTCCAGCTCAGCCTCAGCTGTGTTAGTGTCTCTTTGCATTCTTATCATTCTTTGCATTATTTTTCATATGAGGAGATTGAAAATGTTTGGAGGAGAAATCCTAACCGATTGCATCCGAATGCGTGTGCTTATATATTTGTTTTATTCGAATTGTTTAGTTTCTTGAATCTCTTACTTCATAAACTGCTCCATATTTAACTTATTTAAAAATTAGAACAAAATATATTGACATAAACAGTTTGATTTTTGAAAGATATTTGCATAATACCATTTTTTTGGCAATCATCAAATTGTACTTACTGGTTTTGTACTTTTATAAAAGTTATGCTCACAGATTAGAAATGTGAAATAAACAGCGTTTAGTGTTTAGAATCGGGAATAACATTTAAAAATAAAAATACAAAAACAATACGAACTGATGATAGCCAATAAGGTTTGATGCAATATGTAATGGTGTTCTGAAAAATATCATAAAAAATACATGATTTTAATTGTTGTTATTAAGGTGTTATGTCATAGTTTTATATCTTCTATGATCGAGACAAAGTATTATTGATATTACATTATTATTGCTATCTTAAAATACAAACATTGGACACTCTTATATAACAAATATACTTACTACTTATCTCTCTCTCTCTCTCTCTCTATATATATATATATATATACACATATATATATATATATATATATATAATATATTCGTTTATATTGTTTCAGAAATACATCCACCCCACTAAATTCAAAATTATATTAATCTGTTTTACTTACATATGTTTCAGAAATACATCCACACCCCTAAATTCCAAATTATTTTAATCTGTTTTACTTACATATGTTTCAGAAATACATCCACACCACTCAATTCCAAATTATTTTAATCTGTTTTACTTACATATGTTTCAGAAATACATCCACACCACTAAATTCCAAATTATTTTAATTTGTTTTACTTACATATGTTTCAGAAATACATCCTACACCACTAAATTCCAAATTATTTTAATCTGTTTTACTTACATATGTTTCAGAAATACATCCACACCACTAAATTCCAAATTATTTTAATCTGTTTTACTTACATATGTTTCAGAAATACATCCACACCACTAAATTCCAAATTAGTTTAATCTGTTTTACTTACATATGTTTCAGAAATACACCCACAATCACTAAATTTAATTTAGTTTAATCTGTTTTACCTACATATGTTTCAGAACTCAAAAGTTCATTCGTAGCTGAATCAAAAGTAAATAAAAGGTCAAATTTTCAACGATATCTTTGCAAGATTTACCTTTAACATAGCGCCTCTTCAGAATCAAGTTAAAATAGAGAACACACCATTTTCCTGCATCATCCATTAGGTCTGCGAACATATATGATGCATACATTCTTAGAAACAACTCTATGTAGGCTGTCTTTAATAATTTAGAATTTAATTATCAAGCATAATTTAATTGCAAATTATATATATGTATATATGTATATATAATTAATAATAGTAATATATGATTAGACTAGACAATATAGAAAAAATAATAATGATGTCATGTCCATTATATATATATATATATATAGTATATATTTTCATTAATACAAACATTTTTGGATACATATGTGCATACATGTTTCAGATATGACCTTATTCAAAGTCTAGCTTCCTCAGCCACGGCGAATATACGCCTGAAGCTAGACTTTAAATAAGGTCGTAGCTGAAACATGTATGCACATATGTAGCCAAAAATGTTTGTATAAATAAAATGTTATACTAAAATACAGCTCTATTTGTTATTTAGCACTATCTTACAAACACTGTAGTTTCCCAGGATAAACACCTGAGTAGTAACAACCCTACAAACACTAATATGTATATAAGTAATAATAATTTTATTAGAGTAGACAATATATAAAAATAGCAATAATAAGCATGATGTAATATCGACAATATGGCTAAATCATAGTGATTTATTATTATATATACATATAGATATGCATGCATATGTAAGTATGTGCTGAGGAATTTTCCCTTAAATATCCACCACACAAACTTTTTTTATGTTCAGCTCAAATGGTTCATTTTAAAATCTATTATAATAACGAGGATGATAAAAATATATGCGTCCAATTTCTTCAAGCATGATTGATAAATATTTTTTATTTTTAAATTGAAAATAATGACTTACTATGGACGGTTATGGCAATATATTGGCCTCAAGTGAAAAACGACTACTTCCAAATTAAAAATGTTAACACTGTATCAATTTTTTACCTTTTCTTAATCAAAAATTGGTATTTCTCATTTATGCTTAAAATAAAAAGGAAATTACGCATTTTCCTTTTTTAAAACGTTTCCGTTTTGTGATGTGGGTAATAGAATATTTTAAATTGTACACATTTTCCAGAACTTTCTTCGTATATTCAGGGCTGAAAAATGAGCAAAAGAATTTTCTAGAACTTCCAACATTTCTTTCATTTTTATTCATACAGAAACGTTATCTATTCCTTGCAATTTAATATAAATACAAATACATTTTGATAAGCTTTTATTATGTTTTTTATTAAGATTTTATGTAAATTACATGAACCATAATTTCTATTATTCAGGATTCTGTTATTCAGAAACACAAAAGCAAAGTTTAAAAACGAAACCGATGGCAATTTTTTATCTTTTTATAAAAGCAAAACATACGATCCCAAAGCAAAATGTGTTATAGTACACTAAAACAAAATGCGTATTATATTATAATATAGTAGATGAAAAACAAAATGTGTACTATAAAATTGTACACTAAAAACAAAATGTGTTATAACATAGTACACTAATAGCAAAATGTGTGTTATAACATAGTACACTAATAGCAAAATGTGTGTTATAACATAGTACACTAATAACAAAATGTGTGTTATAACATGGTACACTAATAACAAAATGTGTGTTATAACATAGTACACTAATAACAAGATGTTTGTTATAACATAGTACACTAAAAACAAAATGTGTGTTATAACATAGTACACTAATAACAAAATGTGTGTTATAACATAGTACACTAATAACAAGATGTTTGTTATAACATAGTACACTAAAAACAAAATGTGTGTTATAACATAGTACACTAAAAACAAAATGTGTGTTATAACATAGTACACTAAAAACAAAATGTGTGTTATAACATAGTACACTAAAAACAAAATGTGTGTTATAACATAGTACACTAAAAACAAAATGTGTGTTATAACATGGTACACTAAAAACAAAATGTGTGTTATAACATGGTACACTAAAAACAAAATGTGTGTTATAACATGGTACACTAATAACAAAATGTGTGTTATAACATTGTACACTAAAACAAAATGTGTGTTATAACATAGTACACTAATAACAAATGTGTGTTATAACATAGTACACTAACAAAATGTTTGTTATAACATAGTACACTAAAAACAAAATGTGTGTTATAACATAGTACACTAAAAACAAAATGTGTGTTATAACATGGTACACTAATAACAAAATGTGTGTTATAACATTGTACACTAAAACAAAATGTGTGTTATAACATAGTACACTAATAACAAATGTGTGTTATAACATAGTACACTAATAACAAAACGTTTGTTATAACATAGTACACTAATAACAAAATGTGTGTTATAACATAGTACACTAATAACAAAATGTGTGTTATAACATAGTACACTAATAACAAAATGTGTGTTATAACATAGTACACTAATCCCTCACCATAATTTTGGCTCATTTGTAACATAAGTTTACCCTGCAAAGAGTATTATGCCATAAAATGGCAATTCAATGTTACTGGTACCAGAGATTAAAAATAAAAGAGAAAAGAACTGATACAGCAAAGCATTTGTTCTGTATAAAAGTAGATCTTTGTTGTAGAATTGTATATCTAAATAAAATTGGAGATCTCTTACTCCCCAATAAAAAAAAATATGTTGAATGGGTGTTAGGTTATCAAACTGCAAACAACCGAGTACCAACCTAATGACCATACAATGTCTGCTTAAAAGGTTGTATTTAAAATAAGTTTTATTCTCCAATAATAATTCATTCTTATCTGATTTTCGTCAAATCCATATAAATATATTTAATTGTTCATTATAATCATTTCCAATTAAAATAATTCTAGTGAACAACAGACTAAAAGTACATTTGTTACTATATATGATTTGTGTCATGAAAAAAGCAAATATATCAAACAATACGAGCAAATAAACTCATATGGTGAGATGTTATATATTTCATCTTTATTATCAAAATACTTATATATTTATATATATATATACCTCCTTTAGGAGGTATTCAGATGCATGCTTGATGTCATCATATATCTTTATATAATATATCCTGGTAGTTCATGTATATACATAGGCATGCTTTACATATACATATAAATACATTTAGATTTGTATATATTTAGAAAAATGCATGTTAATATTAACAAATATATATAAAGATTTTAATCATTAATACATATATCAATGTATACACAGAAGTGTTATCTATTGCATGCAATTATATATAAGCACACACATTCATCATTCTTTCTCTCATATATATAGTCACTTATGCAAATGGAATTTTTTTAAAATTGATAACATTTGAATTCCTTTTATGGCTGTAAAGCTAAACTTGTTTAACGAATATGCCTTACTATTATATATATATATATATATATATATAATATATATACATATACAATATATATAATATATATACATATACAATATATATAATATATATACATATACAATATATATAATATATATACATATACAATATATATAATATATATACATATACAATATATATAATATATATACATATATATATAATATATATACATATACAATATATATACATATACAATATATATACATATACAATATATATACATATACAATATATATATAATATATATATATATATATACACATACCCAAAACAGTTATCATTAATATTATAGTACTAGTAAGATCAAAATTCTGCATGAAGACGGGTGTAAATTTCTCGAAGCCACCTACAAAGGCAATTGCAAAAAAATTGACTGACTTACAAAATAGGGTGATTTTCCAACGAAGGGCGTGTGACTAAAGATATTTTTAAATAACATCTTAAATAGTTTTAGGATTGAAAAACTTTCAAGTTTCCAATTGAATTTCAATTCCAAATTATTAAAAAAAAAAACACCAGTAGACATAAGAAAGTAAAGAAGGGGGAAGAGGTAAAAGGGTAAAGTATGAAAAGATATTATGCAAATCACACTACACACAATCCGGGACGAACGCACACTCAAACTATATATTGTTTTAGATAAAGGCATTCAAATAAGTACATTTTCCAAATTTAGCTACGTTCAGGTGGTCAAATTGGATAAAAGATCCATTGAAAACTATATTCTAAATATTCTTGACCAAACTGATGTCTTTTTATTATTGGTGAGAAAGAGTCATTATGTTTATCTAAGAAACTTGATGTATCATACACCATAATGCTACGTGTTTACTACAGTATATTGTGGCGAGACCATCTAACAAACAAAATGCTGTATGGATTAGGGTTAAGGTTAGGGTTAACAAAATGCTGTATGGTAGCCTTTCACTCATATATGCAGTTGTTAAATGCCGACTTATGATACTGGCTGGACATGTATCCCGACATGAACACTGCTGGAAAAGTGCTCCTGTGGTCCTCAGTGGTCAAGCAACAAGCTGGAGGGTCTCATATTATGATCAAGACTGCTGGAGAAGGATAATGACCTCTTTAGATTGGAGTTTCTGGCTGCAACTAGTAAGCGAGTATTGTGGTGCACTAACTTTGGGAATATTTCACTGTCAATTGATGGATGACGCAAGTCAAGAAAGAGTCGGTCGTCTTAAAATTGAGGAGGCCCATGCTGACTCTTTTTTATGCTCTGCTAAGATGCAGTTGTTGAAGTGAAAAAATTTATTTCTGCAATTATTGTTTATTATGTCTCTTTAGTCATCTCCATTTTTTAAAGATCTTCTCAAACCCTTCAAAAATGTTTATATTATGAATACGATATCAATATATAGATTATATTCCTCCGTTACATATTTCATCTGATAGTTCCCAAAAATGTTCACTTAATTACTTTTGATACCATTATTTCAGAATTTATCTAATTCCATCTGAAATTGTTCTATGCTATTGCTGTTCTGATTTGGCAACTTTTTCCGAAAATATATTACTCTTTTAGCAACAAAAAATCAATTGGTTAATTAATATAGTTTTTTAAAATCTGACTTAATAACCTTTCAGATCGAAGAGTGATATCAAATAATGTCCATAATTAGAAATGCCATTATTTTAAAAGTTTCAATTAAATCACTTCTTATTTTTTCTCTGGTAAAGTAATAAATCCTAATTTACCAATATCTCCCTATAACTCCAATCTGTTACTCTTTTTATTAATTTTCTCAATCTTTGTATGCCTTCCTATCTCAAATATTATATTTCAATTTTCTTGTCTAGAAATTGGACCCCAGATCTGAGCACAATGCTTTAAACAAGGTCTTATTAGAACTTATATATATATATATATATATATATATATATATATATATTAATCGGAAAATTTAGTGTTTTTTTTTAACTATAATAAATCACTGATGAGGCCGATTAAATATAAACTTGTTTTCTATTTACTTATGAACAAGAAAAAAGTGTGATTTAATACGGACGAAACTTCTGTCAGGGAAGTACAATAAAATGTTTTAAAACAAACAAAAAAACTCGGATTAAATACACACACACACACACACACATATATATATATATATATATATATATTTAAAACAACGTTTGGCTCTTTTGAAATAAGATTTTTAATTATTCACCTAATCAATTTATTTGTCTTCGATACAATAAACCAAAAAATTGCAGTTGTTTGAACTCTCCACTTAAAAAAAATATATTTTCAACACATCGTTTCAGCTGCATAATTTTTGCAGCCATTCTCAGCTGAAAATTAAAAAAAAAAAGTACAAATGAAATTAAAATATTTGTGTTTTCTTCACTGGAGAAAGAAAATACTTTAGCAGATTTCATTTTCCTCATTTTTGATTTTTTGTTAGATAACTAGAGTGCTCAGGGTTAGTGGCCTTGCGTTGGACATGAAAAGGGAGGAGTTTGTGTGAAAAGCAGCACTGAATAGAGGCAAAAGAGTAACTGCAACACAAGCAGGGTGAAATATGAGAACCACAACGCTCTCATTTTTTTTGACCGAATAAGTAGCAACATAAGAAACAAGAAGGGCTGAGATGAAAAACATGTATGAATGGAAGTCCCTAAGCTCTCCCCTTTTGTCTGTGTATCAGCAACATAAACAGTCATGCATTCTGCAAGCTCCTAAATTATCCTCCACTAGGCAGATATTAGGTGAGATCGATAAAAACTGAAGACAAATTAAAAGCTTTACTCTCCCCAGATCTCGTTAACGGCTTTTTCTCCCGTTGGTACAACAGGGCGATATTATGTAACATTTTCACCGAAAGAATGTCCAGCTTACTTCGTGCAGCTTAAGTATTGTGTTTCAAATAATAAAAGACTGAGAGTTTGAACAATTACAGAAATAATTAAATTACATATATTTTTTTAAAACCTATCGAAACATTGAAAACTTTGTTTCGTTTTTTTTTTCCCACCATGCGACTATGAAAGGGAATTTTAAAACAGCTTTACAAATTTCATCTATTACTAATGAAGATTTAGTATTAGTGTATGAATCTGAAACTATAAAATGAAACTTGCTACCGGAACAGTAGCAGAAACTCGCTATGAAACGAGCGGACAACAGAAGATATTGTTGTTTGTAAAGAAACAGCTTACCTTGTGGGCTTCTATATATAATCACGTTTCATCGGCTCTTTTCCCTCGTGGAATATTTCATTTCAGCCTCCAGATAATATTAGGTGATCAGGAGAGAATACGACCGTTTCAGGGCCTTCCTCTCACTATCACTATTACTTGTACTAATGTACTATCTTTCAATGCTCAATTCAGTTTACTATACTATTTCAGACTAATGTACTATCTTTCAATGCTCAATTCAGTTTACTATACTATTTCAGACTAATGTACTATCTTTCAATACTCAATTCAGTTTACTATACTATTTCAGACTAATGTACTATCTTTCAATGATCAATTCAGTTTACTATACTATTTCAGACTAATGTACTATCTTTCAATACTCAATTCAGTTTACTATACTATTTCAGACTAATGTACTATCTTTCAATACTCAATTCAGTTTACTATACTATTTCAGACTAATGTACTATCTTTCTATGCTCAATTCAGTTTACTATACTATTTCAGACTAATGTACTATCTTTCAATGCTCAATTCAGTTTACTATACTATTTCAGACTAATGTACTATCTTTCAATGCTCAATTCAGTTTACTATACTATTTCAGACTAATGTACTATCTTTCAATACTCAATTCAGTTTACTATACTATTTCAGACTAATGTACTATCTTTCAATGATCAATTCAGTTTACTATACTATTTCAGACTAATGTACTATCTTTCAATACTCAATTCAGTTTACTATACTATTTCAGACTAATGTACTATCTTTCAATACTCAATTCAGTTTACTATACTATTTCAGACTAATGTACTATCTTTCTATGCTCAATTCAGTTTACTATACTATTTCAGACTAATGTACTATCTTTCAATGCTCAATTCAGTTTACTATACTATTTCAGACTAATGTACAATCTTTCAATGTTCAATTCAGTTTACTATACTATTTCAGACTAATGTACTATCTTTCAATGCTCAATTCAGTTTACTATACTATTTCAGACTAATGTACTATCTTTCTATGCTCAATTCAGTTTACTATACTATTTCAGACTAATGTACTATCTTTCAATGCTCAATTCATAGAGGCGGGCTTAATGTAGTATCTCTTCTGTTGTCATGATACCATCCTCTGAAGCATTATTTCTTACTTTGGTGAAGGTAATGTAGTATCTGTCATGTTGTCATGAGACCATGATCCACTCCCAGGCATTACCTCATCCTTTGGGGGGGTGGGGAAATGTAGTATATGTTCGTTCATTATAACATCCTCCCAGGCTAATAAAAATATGCAGCCGGAGGATGGCAGTATTTACTAGTCGATATAATTAATCTGACACTGTGTTTCCTTCTCTTATTATTTACACCTAGAAGGTCTATAATATTTTGACTACTTCATGGTGGCCATGAAATCTTTTGGGCGAGGTGTTAAAACAAGAGACATGATATCCAGCTTATGTGTTCACTGAGACCTTTATTCTCAAAGCAGATGCTGCATATAATCCTAATGAGTACTATCTCAAAGACCATGGATGAAGAAATTCTTGATACTTTTTTCGGATGATTACAATGTTAACCAGATTTGATTTAACTTAATGGATTTCCATTTCTTTAACTAAAACTTTCTTCATAGGGGATGGGAGAGGATGCTTAGCACCCATATTTATCAGGATCTTATATTACATACCTAGCATGACTAAAATTCTGGTAGCAACTAATTATGTTTCAAATCTCTCAACTTTGGGGGGTTTAGCTGACCCCAAATCCATCCTACATCAATCATCCCGGATAAACAAGTGTACCTGGAGAACTACCTCTATACTTCACTGCCAAGAAACACACAACGTTTGCATTAAATACCTTTCTGTTATGTGGAAACTCAATTTTAGGCACAAATGAATGGAGTTCTTGATATTCAAAAGATTCGGCATGGTCAGCTTGGAAGTTGGGAGGGTTTTTGGACTTTTCGATGGACTAGGAGGATAAAAAGACAGTATCCACTGGGATTCTCCTAGGTGCCTTCAAAGACCTAAATGAACAGAGTTAGCAAGGTGAATATTTCGGATCCCTTGAACGAGACACGATCTTTGAATTAAGAATCCATTTTCCAGTCCCAATTTTAATCCAGACCAGAAATCTATAAATATATGTTCATTTATCACCTCTAAAAATAGGAAGATGAAACTTTGTTCTTATTTTTACGGCATATCAATCCTTTTTGGATTATTTAATATGAAAGCTATGCTCTAACGCATTATCTACTGATTGTGAAGCAGGCTTGTTTTATAGCCTGTTGCCTCAAGCACCTCTACTGGAGAATGCAGATGGATCCATGCACAGCTTTGTTTGTAGTCTTCCAGAGTGCTTGGTCGGTGGAGTTGATTCCCCCCCCCCCTCCTTCATGAAATTGACCTTGTGTCACACACTGCCGTGGATGTCACGGTTATTCTCATCATACCAACCGGTAATTTTAGTAATGGGATATTTGCAACAATCTGTTTATGTAAGGCTTGACTTGGGTAGTCATGTTTAAAATGTAAGAGTATTGATTATATTTGCTATACAGTAGCTGTAGATTGTTAGCATGAGCGACCGTTAATAATTATAGAATTCTAAATTCACTGTTAATGATTAAAGAATGCTAACAATAAATTGACAATGTTAATACAAAGGTAAAAATGGTAGTTACATTGACAAAAAATAGGCGGGAAATTCCGATTTTGCCAATTATATGTAAAAGTGATTTTAATTGAACTATTGTGTTAATGAAAAAAAAAGAACAAGAAAGTTATGTAAAATTAAAACTCTATTCAAGTATTGAAATGTGTGTCATGTAGGATGCAAATGTATTTCTGACACAGATTATATATAAGCGTGACATCACATCTTAAGGTCGAGTAATTTAAAATGTGATAGAAATTTTCTAATTTTAAGAACATATTTCTATAGGAATAATAGTATTATAATATATAAATATTATTTAGCAATAATGGAGTGATTAATATCATTAAGAAAATTTGCTGCTGAAAAGAAATATGGTATCCATTTTAATAAGAATTTGCTGCAGAAAAAATATGGCTGCCACTGGAAAAAATGATCCTAGTCAGAGAAAGTATTTTCTGAACGGAATTAATTAGAAATAAATTTTATCTTACCAACATGGACCAACACTAAAGAAAAGAAAACGGCTACTGAGAAGGAAATATTGATATTTTAGGAGAGAAGCTATTTAGGTCTAACTACGAAAATTATACCGACATTATATATATATATATATAGGTAGAAGGATGAAAAGGAATTAGAAAAGCGACGGAGGCGGATCTTTTTTCAATTCAGTTGCTCAAAAAAGCAATTTATTCAATTAATCTTTTCCTTAAGCCAGACTTTTCAAAGATCAAAATTTTCAGACCAAAGAAGACAGAAGTCTTCTGTCTGAAGAGGTTGACTCTCTGTGAAGAGTACAACCAAAACATGTATGCACATATGTAACCAATAATGTTTGTATAAATAAAAATTTATACTATATATATATATATATATATATATATATATATGTATGGAACGTTAATTGGACAGAAGTCCCAAAATAATGTTTATGCATTAGATGTTCAGGTAGATAAAGTTGCATCCCTTGAATCAGAGTTACCTAACTTGGGTAAATCTTTGATATTAAATAGTTCAAGCATATCAAAAATTGAACAAAAGTCTAGCGAACTCCACAATGAAACTGGTTAACAACCGAGCAACTGTACTTGTAGTAATGGGTTTGAGTCACTTTTCATTTATTAAGTTAACTTTTTATAAATTCCTTTTGCAATAGGTACATAGCCATCATGCTAACTATATTAATAATAATTGAAAATGTAATTTCTCAAATATCATTTATCAACATTGCTAAAACAAGGTTTGCAGATACAATCGTTGTCGTTTTCCATCAACTATCTGTTATTCATCTTAAATGATTTTAGTCAAAAGTTCATGAACATTGCTCCATGAACATTCCTCATTACTGCCAGTTAACTGATGTCAGTGAGCGGTTTGTTTCAGAACAGGGCGTTTGAAACACGTTCAAAAAGCTGCAATGTTTTGCAAGGCTCATTGCGTCGTTGAGCCAACCTGAGCACAGCATAGATATAGCATCTTTCTCTACGATATCCAAAGGTCTCGACTGGAACCAAAATTGTATTATTTGGATTATTCAGACTACTGTTCTCATCTCGGATGTTATTCTCACAACGTTTTGGCCGATGTAACCTCCGACCTTCTTCAGGTGAGTCTTGTTGAACTCCGGAATCTGTATGGAATTTCGAACAGAACTCTCTAAATTCCGTACAGATTCTCGGGTTGGACAAGGCGCACCTGAAGAAGGTCGGAGGTTACATTGGCCGAAACGTTGTGAGAATAGCATCCAAGATGCGACTAGTAGTCTGAATAATCCAAATTACCAATCCTCATCTAAAAATTTCCGAAACATGACGAAATAAAACTGTATTGGTTCATCAGTCTTTTACACTTTTGAAATTCAGTGTTCAATAGCAGTTATTACGGCATGAAACTGCACTCGGGAAACAGCGAGATTACAATAATTTTATATATACAATTTAACAACACTCATGTGCATATTTTGTTTTAAGCCATAGTAAAGAAAAAAAACATTAAGATGATTTACAGCAATGCACTTTTTTTGCAAATTGGTGGATTCTTTCTCTCTCTCACACATTCTGAGAAATTCTTTAAGTACTTACTTTCTAAAATTCTATTTAATAGTCTCCCCCCCCTTTCTCTTGGCATTGGGCTTTTCCCCTCTTGTCCAATGGCCTAACCCCTTATTTTTTCTCCATGTTGGAGCATGCGTATATATGTGTGTATGTACCCATATATGTATACACATGTAAATGTGTGTGTATGTATGGTGGACATGTGGGTATGTATATATATATATGTATAGTGTACATATTTTACTCTGATCTGTGATGTGAAACTTATCTTACATTTACTGCCTCATATCGTTGGGTGGAAAGAAAAATCTTTTTTCAAAAAATGCAAAACACCCCAAATGTCTAAAAAAAAAAAAAAAAAGATAAAAGATTATATATTAAATGATTGAATATAAATAAAAAATTTAAAATGCCATATAGTAACTTCAGTTGTGTTCCTTCAATAATAAAAAAACACACACGCATTATATATATATATAAATACCTGAAAGACAAAATAATGGTAAAAAAAACTTTTGTATATACATTCCCTTCTTCTCAGAACTTCTTCAAAACTTACATTTGAAAATATCATATTTCAGAAAAAAAAAAGAAAGTGTTCACATACATACACTTCTTCCCCGTTTTTGCTCTTCCTTTCCTTCTGCTCCTTGACCTTTTGGCTGGGAGCAATGTGTAGTATCTGTTCTGATGCTACACTTAATCTTTTCTGTCCTCGACCAGTGAAGGAGAAATCCTTGTAGACTGAGGCGATTTCTATTTTTCTTTTTGTCCCAATCCAGAGTGCCTCTTTTTTTTTAGAGAGCTGGATTTCCCCCACATTCAAAACCGACCTTTGTGTCTAACTCTACCCTCGTGGGAAGCAAGTAAATGGGGACATTGTGTGGATGTCTGATGCAAACTTCTTTCCCGTCGTTGAACATTTTCTAGTGCTTAAGCATTTCACACTAACTGGCTAGCCTTTTAGCCCTATGTATATGAACACTGATGTTTTTTTTGATTCAGAATAACATTTTGTCATTCCCCTTTTGACGACTTTCTGAGACGAACAAAAAGTATTGTTGGCTGAAAAGTTTTTACTCTGTCTTTTTTCCACCATATATATATATATATATATATATATATATATATGATATTTGTATGATAATGTGGATTTAAAAAAAGTTATTTTATTTCTATACTTGTGATGATTTTATTTGGAGTAAGTAAATAATTTTGAATGAATATATCATGGGAGTTAGCCATGTCATTTTTTAGAATTGTCAGTGTACATAATGTTTTTATTTTTATTTTTTTTAAAACTAAATGCATTGTTGGATCACGGGAGTTTATGCCTTATGTATAGTATTCAATTTGGCATGGTTCATCCAGGGGACATTTGATGAAGATATGACATAAAAGAAAAAGAAAAAAACCCTAAAATCCTTGGATGGAGATCGGAAGACAAAATACAAGGTTCAGGATCAATGAAGAAGATTGAGTGAATAAAAACTAATACATTCTGCTCACAGTTCAAAGGTCTGGGCCAATCTGAATCATCTACATCCTATATATAAGTTAACATTTGACCTTTTTGTTTGACAATATATTATGTGCCATGCTGCTTTTTTTTTTTTGTTGACATGTGTTTTCATGTGTAATACCCTTCAAATAAATGGTTATTTTATCCCACTGGGCTGGACAAACAGAAAAATCATAAAGAATAATGAGACTTGCACAGAACTCAAACCTGTGAAAGTGTTGCCTTGACCACTTGGTTAGTATGAATGTCAAAATAAAAAAAAAAACAAAATAAAAACATAGCAGCATGGTATATAATATAAAAATAAATAATAAATGTAGCTTATCTTAACACTTTACTGCAGTTTCCCCGGAACATCCGATCATCAGTAGTGTATTAATATTATCCTTAATGTCTATACATTTGAATACAAATGTAAACAAACACACGCACATACATACACACACCTATATCATAATATATTGCATACACATCTTTGGTTTCAGTATTTACTTCAATAGTGCTCAATACATGAGTAGTGCTTAGTAGTAGTATAGAAATATACTTACGGCAAGTGAGCTGCACAGCCTGACGAATTCCTTCGTGGATGAAACCCAAACGTTTCAACTGTCATAAGTATATTTTATACTGCTAACACACACACATATATATATATATATACATATATATATATATATATATATATATATTACATATATACATGAATTTAAATGGAATATTGGAAGACCTAAAACTCATTGTTTGGCTCAACTATTGCATGGGCTTTATCAAGAGAGAGAAAAAAAGCAAAAGTGGCAAAGAACGACACGTTTGCTTTTTTCTCTCTCTTTATAAAGCCCACGCAACAGTTGGGCGAAACGTTGAGTTTTAGGTTTTCCAATATTCCATTTTAATTCATACCGTCGGATTTATTTTATCATTTAGCCCCCTCCCCCAAGAAAAATGAGGGAGTTTGAAGAATTAATAGTTAAACCACTCTTAGGGATTAAAGATAGATTTACAGAAAATCTCAGATTTTTGTTGAGTAATTTTCACGTGATATAAACATAAATTAATATCTTTCTGCCACATGGCCTATACCCCCTTACCTTAAAATCTATAAAGATGGAGGGTTTCAGAATCTAAAATGTCCCACTCCCCCAAAAAACTATCCAAGGTCAACGATGCACCCACAGAAAATTTCAGATTTTTTCCGAGTAGGTTTCATATGAATCAACAGACATTTGGAAAAATATATGTATAAAAAAAGAAATTAAGGTATCTTAGGAGGACATTTAGAAAAATGAAGTCCAGAACTTCTGTCATTAATGCTTATATGGACATGAAACTATAAGTAAAAAAGGTTATCCTAATAAAATTACTAGAGTTGTCAAAAATACCTGCTATAAATCAGAACTCAAACAGTATTTATTTTTTTATTAACTCCCCCCCCCCCCCCACCAAAACAAATAAAAAACAGATTGCTCAATAAATTCTGCTTTTCTTTGTCAAAGCATTTTTACCTTATTCATACCAACCAATTCTCACATTTACCTGCATCCCACCATTTTTTTTTTCAAATAAAAAAAAATGAAGTTGTCTTTCCGCTTCTTCTTCCATTGATCAGGAAGGCGATCAAAAGTTACACCTGTTGAAAGCCATGTGTATCATTTACATGTACAGTAACCGTCATTTGTTCAAATGCCCAGATCTGTGAAGTTTGTTCAATGCTGCTTGTAAAACAAAAACAAAACAGAAAACCTTTCTTGTCCTGAAAATATTGACCGGTCTTCAGTGACCAATGTGTACCGTAATTACCGTTTTCGATATGAATTCTTCCATGACAGAATGAAATAAAGAAACAAAATACATCCGGTTATCTTGCCGCGTGAATATTTGTTGTGTTTTAATCTTTCTATTTGTGTTTCTTGCTGTTTTGTCGTTTCCATTAACTTGACGAGGACAAACTATTCTTTTTACATTTCAAAATTTTTTTTTTTTTTTAAATCCATTTTATTCATATTTTCATTTCACCAACAGCAAGAGCTTATGAACAGGTTTTAAAGTTACATGTTTAAGAAGAAAAAATTCGATAGTGCTCGTCAGTTGGGACGAGCACGAACGTGGCACATCTCTCATCGACGTCCTGAATCCAAATTTAACACACACTGCACGTGCATTCAGGTTGACATCTTCAATCCAACTGCCTTCACATCTTCAATCCAAAAAGTGTATAAGCAGTGCAGCAGAAGTACCTTCTGCACAAAGTGTTCAGATTGTATAATGGATCAAACACTCCACATGGGAAAGTAAGCTTATGCAAACGAAAATAGTTTGTCGACATACAACTGTCGACAAATCCTTTGCTGCCTGTGAATATTCAGGGGTTATTTCCCTTAAACCATATTCAAGTTATCTCCCCTAAATTATTTGCCAACTTCAGAGTGCACTCTACTCTCTGGAAGTATAAATAGAATCCTTCCACACATGTGTGATATTCAGAACGAGGTTTTTCTTTTTCTTGACTTTGGGCTTAAAGCTGGTTGGACATGTCAGACGTCCTCTTTATAGGACACAACTATCGTTCTTTGATACTATTCAAGCGTGGGCATTTCTACCGGATGCAGCTATCATTTCCAGATATCCTCAAAGTAAGTTCTATTATTTTTGCAACGCTCATGCATCTCTCTATAATTTTTTTGCCCTGACAATACATGTTATTTCGATTGTGTTTGGCACATTAACGTCTATAATCTTCACTCTTTTATATATGTTTCATGTCGCTCTTTCGTTTGTTTTTGACAAATCTTCTCTGAGAAATGTAAATATATAAATTTAAGCGTTTCTATCATCTTCTATCTTTCTTTCACTAACGCTTTTATCACCGATAACACAACCCTTACAAAATGGCGGCTTCAGGCGTAAAAATAATTATAAAATATTCATATTTTACACCCTCTTAATCCAAATTGAATAAAAAACTACTAAAAATTTCTATAAATGCTTTGGTCGCTGCTGACTACATTTGACTATTGTTTGATATTCTTTCCTCGGTGATCATTTCAGTTGATTCATTTGGGCCTTTCACATGCTTACGGGGTTTGGTTTACCATCTTGTCTTCTTCCTGGCTTAGGATGAACTGATGAATACGAAAAATGTTGGACATTCATACTATTAAATCCTGTAAACCTACAGCACTGGTCGGGTTGGTTGTTTCATAAATTCCTATTAGCTGACTAGGAGGAAATCAACATGGCCAATCAGATTCTTATGCCACCTTTTGCAGACTGACTACTGAATTGGTGACTATTTCAATATGCCCCTCTCAACATGTGATCTTGTTTGACAAATCAAAGGCTTTATTATCACTCAGCCCTTTCTTCACTAACTCATACATAATCGCTGATATTTTGTATCAAATCAAACTGTTTGGATATTTTTGTATCAGTCTTAAAGTAATTACTTCGAAAACTCCACTGTATCTAAAGGATGTTTATTGAAGGTCCCATGAATACTAATACTAGTAGGGATACACGAGATTGTCCGGGATTGAATGAAGAATATTATGCTTCTATTTACCTGCTTCGTCACGAGGGCAGAGTTAGACAGAAGGTCGGTTTTTAACGTGGGGAAAATCCAGCTCCCCAAAAAGGGGTATTCTGGATTAGAACAAAAATTAAAATTGCCTCAGTCTAGAAAGACCTCCCATCACCGATCGAGGACAGAACAGAAGTGTAATATCAGAACAGATACTGCACGCTGAATTATTTATTTGTACAAAATAACTAACTTTACATTCAATATAAATTAGGCACAAGGCCATCAAAAGTGTGGAGATTTGGGGACCGTTGGTCATCCTTGGTCAAAAGTGTTAAAAATGTCTATCCTACTCTTAACTAGAATCATCTCAATCACCACAATACCACATTTACTGTAGGGACCATCCTACTTAAGATATCACCAAAGTTAGGCAAAGGAGTGGACACTATGTCCGTTTGTGCTCGGCCCATGAGTTCATATTACCTTTTCTTATTCTCATTTATTACATTTTATAAATTCAATTTGTAGGGTGGTGTTCAATGTGTTATCAGCATTATTTGGGTGGGACGGAGTGTAAATAATGGACATCAATTGAAATACATTTCGGTAAATTTATAGCCTTAAACCTCCCGAGGCACACCCGTCATTCATATCCTTAAGAGTTACTTCCACTTGTCCTTATGGGTTACCTCCCCTTTTAGATAGCATCGCCTCCAAATTATCTTTTTCTCTAGAGAGTGCCCTTTACTTAATCTACACAGGGTTGTTTCCCCTTGCACTGATTAATATTTCTTTCCAATGTTATCTTCACAATTTGAAGTTGGCAACCTTACTTTTTCAAGGAATTCATTTACGGCCATTCATGATACTGATAGGAATTGTAAGTCCCCCAAACTACCACTATTACAACCATTGTTATTTTGAAATTTTCATCTGAGACTAATTGCTTTGTGAAGGTTTGAGACTATAGTCTATTTAACCTGGAGGTGTAACAGCATTTAATGTGAACTAAGTAGGTTATGAAAAATATAGGTTAGCGGATGGGAGTTAGATGGCTGAGAAACGAGTAGTAACATAGTGAATATGAAGTCACTTTCCGGAAGTGACTTTGGATAGTGAGATATGGCAAAAAGAAAGACTAGACTCTCTTTGGTTCTGTCTGCGAGACGAGGCACTACGTGTGTTTGAGGAATTTCTTTCATCCACCTCTGGGGGGTGCATGTTGAGGGGAAAAAGACTCTTTGTAATTCTTTAAGATGGATTTAAAGATAAATAAAATTTAAAACAGTATAAAACTCAAAAGAATAATGTGCTGTTATTATGTAGACTAGTGCACATTCCTAACAACAAACTGCAAAGAAAGACACTATGCTACAGTTGCTACTACGAACACCAGACGTCATAGACGACACTAGTCAACACACCCTGGCCATATCTATTTATGTGGTGAAAATTCTGACTACACTTCATCTGTTCCGATACTGCACTTCATCTGTTCTGTCCCGGTCAGTGAAAGAGAAATTCGTCTAAACTGAAGCACTTTTTATTTTTTGGGTTTAATAAACTTGAGTGAGTTGGGACGTTCGTTCTCAACGTCGGCCCATTAATAGTTCACTAGGGCTGAACATGCAGTCCATTGGTGTTGCTCTGTGGGCGAGCAAAAAAAGATATGGGTCTTTTGCCTTCTTCAACAACGCTTTCATTGTCTTTACACAGACCTCTGCTGCTCAATTGCTTTGGGAGTAGCGAGGGCTGTTTGTGACATGCTGCAATCCCCAGTGGTCTACAAATTTGGCCAAGTCTTTTGAGGTGTATTGGTTTCCTGGGTCAGTTCTTGAGATGACCGGTACTCCATGTCTGGCAAAAATTGCCTTCAGGCTCCCTATTATAGCTCTGTATGTTATCAATGTAAGCATGGCTACATCTGTGTATCTAGAGAAGTAGTCAACAACTACAACATAGCTGTGGTCCTTCAACTCAAACAGATCAGAGGCTAGAATGTTCCATGGTCTTGTTAAAAAAGCTCAGTTGTCATGAGGGGGTTCGGACGGTGGGTATCTTAGCTCGGCACATTTTGAACAGTTTTCTACGGCCCTGGCCACCATACGGATTGGTGAACTCTTTGTCTGAACCTAGTTATTCCCTGGTGAATGGAATGGATTTTGACAATCATGGTCGGTCTCAGCAGTGAAGGAATTATGATACACGTGCCATACATCAGAAGCCTATTCTCGCATGTGATGCTGCCATGGTAGGCCCAATATGGTTTGACTGATACTGGAACATGGTTGTTTGATGGCCAAACGTTTCTTACATATTGTGAGATATAGTTGTTGGTCTCGTCAGTTTTGATGACATCCTCCAACTCCCTTAGGCGTTTTTTCTGTAGCAAATAATGATTCCATTATGACGTGGATGAATGCTGTCGCTTCCTCCTCAAGGTCCTTGTCCTGTTTAGTGTGGCCGTTACTGATACTGCTCTTGACAGAGCATCGGCTGTATATAGTTCCTTACCAGGAACATAGCGAATGGTGTATCCATACCTCATTAGACGTATCCCAAACCTCTGTATCATTGCCTAGCTGTGGCACTCGTGGCTTGTGATCTGTTTACACTGTGAAGTGTAGTCCAACAAGGTAGTCAGAAAATCGCTCCCATGTCCATGTTGTCACTCAGGCCTCCTTTTCTATTTGGGTGTAACGGGTTTCAGTCTCAGACATGGCTCGTGAAGCATAGGCGACAGAGTGCATTTTCATTTCGTCCTGTCATTATAACAACACTGCTCGCAGCCCATAGGATGAAGCATCGGCAGACACTACGGTCTCATTTAAGGGACTATACAAGCATAGCACTGGTGCTGAACACAGTGCTTTCTTGATGGAGCTAAATGATTCCTGTTGTGCACTGTCCCAAACGAATGCACATTTCCGGCCCAACAAGTCCCTTAGTGGTTTAATCATGTCCGCCAGGTTTAGGATGAATATTTCCATTTGATTCACCATCCGTAGGAATCGGCGGGTTTCTGTTATGTCTGTTGGTGTTAGAAAGTTGAAGACACCAGCGACCCTTTCTGGATCTGGACGCAGACCGTCAGCAATAAGTATGTGCCCAACAAATTTCAGCAATGGTTTGGATAGTTCACATTTTTCTGAGTAATACCAGCAGCCTGTATTTTTTTGAGTGTGCTTTTCAGTCTAACTGATGAAATCACAAAGGGAAGACGGTTAAATTGGTATCATCCAAATGGACTGATGAAGATGGTCAGTGTACGGGATTATGATGAAAAAGGAATTTGCCAATATCTGCTGTTGGCATCCAGTTAGCTCATGACTCACTTCCCCTAACTGGGCCAGAAGGTGGTCAACTGTGGGTAGCATGTGGAGTTCACGTTTTACGCACTTGTTGAGATTTGTGAGGTCTACACATATTCTGACCTTCCCGTTTGCTTTTGAAACTACATTCATGCGGGTAAACCATTCGGTAAGTTCGTAAATCTTTCTTATGACCCCAGCTTTTCCATTCTCTGGAGTTCTGCCTGCGTTTTTCTCATCAGAGGTAGCGATATGCATCGTGGTGTGGATACTGAGTATGGTCTAGCATCTGCATGTAATGGTATACTGTATTTTTTCCCAAATATTCCTAACCCTATTCCTTTTTTCGATCGTATGGTTGCGTTTTGCTCCTGATAGCATGTAGGCTTGGGTGGATAGTTACTAACTTGAGGTGTTCGATGGCTAGTTTATCTAATAAGGGCTCCTCAAGGTTGGGATAATGAATATCCGCTGTTTTGTCATCAGCTCTTTATGTGAGACGGTTGCAGTGATTATTCCAGTTACTTTCGGCGGAATGCGTCTCAGACCATGTAGGGTTTTGTGAGACTCTGAGAGGGCCGATACGTCTCTCCTTAGTGTGTAGATGTGCTCAGGGATTGCAGTCACATCTGCATCAGAGTCCAATTTGAATTGCAGTGGTACTGCATTGATGGCGATGGCGGTTTGCCAAGGTTTACTCAGGCTGATTTCTGATATAATCAGGACACCAAAGTATGCACTTTGGTCACTTTCACTGTCATCTGAGTCATGTAGTCTTCTCGTGCAGCAACATTTGGTATAGTGGTCAATCATGCCGCAATTGTGGCAGGTGACTGAAATGGCAGGGCATACCCGTCTCTGATGATTGGTCTTCTTACCGCAACAGTAGAATCCAGCTTCCAGTTTGTGCCCTTTCTTCTGCTGATCCTCGTAGTGAGGTTCTCACCTGGGTTTGGCCTTTTATTTACTATGTCCTTGTCTGTGAGTTCTATTGTGATTGACAGAATCAACAGCAACATTGCTATCAGCTAGTCGTTCATTACTTCTGGTGATTGCAGAAGACGTTGTTTTGATTTGATCATCTCACATTGTCATGCGCGTCTGATGGCCCTGTCTAAGATGAAGTCTGGAATCATTTGGAGACTCTGACAGCTTTGAATCAATGCACCTGACTATAATTCTGTCACAAATTAGTTTCTCGTGGAGGTCCCTAAAATTTCAGTTTTTAGCCAGTACATGGAGATCTGTGATAAAAGATTCGGGTGAGAGTTTGAATGTGTCAATAATGTCCTCTGCTTTATCACCCATGCAATATATTAGTATGTCTAACTGACAAGGAGCTGGCTTCTCATCTAGTTCGGACATTGTCTTGTAATGGTTGAACTACCGAATCCATTTTCCTCATAATTTGAGCTGGTCGAATGTTCATCATGTATTTTTGTAGACTTGTTTCTTTTCATTCTTCAGCTTTTAGGCTCGATACTTTGTTTAACTCTCCCAGTATGTGTTGCTCACGTCTGTTTGTCAATCCCCTATTCTGACACCATGTTTTGTTAGGTTTTTGTTAGTAAATGAGGCAAGACGAAATGTATATGTCGGGACCAAGATGGCTGACCGTCGGTCTCGTTTTATTAACGTTCGCTGCAAGATGTTACATTCCATGGGGAGATAATTCCCATCGGTACATTATGCCTGCTAACATAACACTCTCCCCCCCCCTCGTGCCTTAAGCCACATCCCTAGTCCTCGTGTCTGTTTATTCACTGAACATTTTCTACTAAAACATGAGTTTGCATAACCATTCCCAAATGAACATTTCTTCACCAAAAAATATGTTTATATTCATGTAAAATTATAGTAATATAAATGTTTTGTTCTTTAACTTATGTGTTCTCTTTCATTTACAAAACTCTGTTCATGTTTTAGTTAGCACTTGTTAACTGGTGACCCTTATATTCATATTCAATATTTACTTCATGCCCATTTTAATATGCACACCCGTTTAATATCCTCCATTTCTTTCCTGCACCATTCATGATTTTAACCATCTTTTTCATTCGCTAAATTAGTTATATTTATCATAACTAGTTTCTTTATTTTATTGCTCAGTAAAATGTGTTTTTTACAACTACTACCATCAATGACTACGACCACGTAACACAACTGTTCGTACTAATACTGTAACATTTACACCAACTATCAACAATACAACTATTCATACTATTATTACTACATCAACAACAACTACTACCATGATAATCGACTATTCGTACTGCTATAACATCAACAACAACTACTACAAGCAACGTGTTGACTATTCATACTGATATTACTACTACAAGCATCGCCACGACTACCACCACCACTACTACTACTACTACTTGATTCAATATATTTGTGCTTTAAAACATAATTTCTAATAAGATTTAAAAAAACAAAACGAACCCAAAACGTTTTAATAAAAAAATCAAAGTAAATGTATCAGTTTTTAGTGACTCGTACGATAAATCTCAGAGAATGTGTTGTTTACACGTTATTAATCAAATAACGCGCCCCTGTCTTGTGTCCATCTCTCTCTTTCTCTCTTCAAACAGAACTTTCTGTGCGTTTGAAAAATCAGAGGGCGGGTAACCAAATGTTGGAATGGCCACCGACTGTTCCATCATATTCCATTACAATCTAATTTAATTACATAACTCAATTATATAGATAAAAAAACCCAAAAAACAATGTCTTTAATTAATTCTATTTATAATTTTTTTTTAAGATTATTATTATTGAGGAAAATATTTTAAATACATCTGGAAATCTGAAAAAAACAACAATCATGAGTGTATATTTGCGAATATTAATTTATTAGAAGCTTTAAATCAAATTAATTATGTAAATTTGAAAGACGCGTGATGTTTGGGGAAGCTTTGGAATGGGTATATATAGGAGCTGATAAGTAGATATAAAAAGAGAGCGATCAAAACTAATAATATAGTTTCGGCTTTAGACAAACAGACAGATACATAGTCTATTATTAATAGATTGTTAGCGTGCTTCTTGGCACTCTCCAAAGACACTACCACCGTCTAAAATATACTATCCTAAGCCAGGAGCAACGCCACATACTTTTGATCTCAGCTATGAACACCATGTTATGTTCTTTTATATATACTTTTCAATTTTCAAATTAAAAATAAAATAAAACAAAGTAAAACGTAATCTTTCCTATTATGGATGTCCGGCACAAACACAAACCACACAGTATTATTTTAAAACATCCTTAATCGAAAAGTAATACTACTATTTGATTTTCCAACAAAAGTTGCTTGATCTTGATATAGGGTTTTGTTTTCAATTGCATTCCGGACAGAGCAACAGAGACATCCAAATATTGTGTAGATTCTTAATTTTTAAATATTTTCGTCCAACTTTTATGACAATTTAAAAATGTTGCACAGCTAACAAACAACTTTTCATATCTTGATCTGTGCACCTGAGTCAGAAGAAAGCACTACTTTTTTCAAGTTTCTCTTGGTAATTTCTTTTTACAGCAGTTTTTGAACAATTACTGGCATCAGAATATGCTTCTAGAATTCTTAATAGCAACAACCATTATTTTGGCTCAGGAAATGCTCTGTATTAAATCTATAGTGCTGATTGCCCCAAACAATTTATGCCGGTATGTGACCAGCATTTCATTAATATAGGAAGTCTTATCTGATTGTTATCCTTACATTTTTTTTCTCTCTCTAGTAAAATAGGTTGATGACAAAACTTGGACATATGCCTGCTGGCAAAATAAAAAAATAAATAAAAAATGATAAAAATAAAACTCAATTTCATGGGTACAGGCAGGTTCTAAAGTTAATGGGTTATGAACACATACAACCGAATGTTTAATGTATCTATATAAAGTTAGGGATGAGTATATCTTTATATATTTGTATGTACAGGATTCACTGCTCAACTAGTTAACCAATCATAATGAATTTTGTAACAGCTGCTAGACGCATGAAGTCCAAATGTGGGTTATATTTAGTTTCATGCAAAGGGGATAAAAAGATGGTAGAAGCTCTTTGTAAAAATTCAGACCCCTCCGATTTTTGTGAAATTTTGACAACAAGTATTAGCCATCAATTAATAAATACTCCCAAATTTCAGCTTCTTTGGAGTATTTTAAAGGGGTTTAAGGGGACATAATATTGGCACAACTTCTCATTTGAAAAGTCAAATATATCAGACTTGCATTAAACTTGATCTATAGTCATTAAACACCAATTAAGTAAGATTCCCTGAATTTGAATTTCTTCTTAAGATCCCTTTCAGCCCAGGTTTGAGGTTGGTGGAGGAGGAGCACAACTTCCTCAAACAGCTAGAGCCAAAATGCGAGGGGAGGGTCCTTGTATACGTCCACCCTTCCTTTTATAGGGCTCTAAAAACTAATTTTTCCCCTAGATGTTGGAGGTACTTCGTGAGATGGGCGGCTTACGTCCAAACTGCTTACAGGCAGTCTCGGACAATTCTGATTCATCCTGACCCTCGACGACTTCAGGCCAGTGATCGATTATCTAGATTGGCACTTACATCCTTGAACTTGGCAAGTTTGAATACGTGGGGCATGAGGTCTTAAAGCAATGCTGCTCACATGCTGAGGGATCTTCTGGCCCTAGTAACATAGACGTGGCTGCGTTGTAAGAAATGCACTATGTTTCAAATGAGGATTGTCAGGTGCTGATTGGAAACTACAATGTCTTCTCAGCATACAGCAATTTTAATGCTAGAGGTGTTTCTTGTTAGTGAGATACACCCATTGTCATAGTTCATGCATCTAACACTTCTCAAGAAAAGTTTTCCTTTTACGGCATTTGGAGGTGTTCCTCACGAGTTTGGAGCAGTTAGTTTTAATGGGTGATCCCAAAATAGACAGGGTGGGTGGGACTAGAGGGTTAGACTGTTGTGAGAGCAGACTGTCTGACCTGATGTCCTCATAAGATCTTGTTGACAGATTTTGCTTGATCACATGCAGTGGGAGATGTGGATTTCTAGAATGTCTTCCACTGCAAGTTCTTACTTGGATCAGTTGGAAGAGGTGACAGATTTTTCATCTTGTCCCACGTTCACCTGGTTTGGTCATTTAGGTCATAAATTATGGTTTATTTAAATTTATCAAATAAGTCTAAATGAGCTGGGTACGAGAAGTTAAATACATCCTTACTGGATATACTTGAGTTCCGGAAAAGCTAGTTACTCTTCTTGAGCAGGCTTTAGTTGAAGCGGTTATCGAGAGTAAGTGGTGGGTTTACGCAAAAGCTCAAATTAGATGCTTTTCTGTCCAGCGCTTTACTTTAAATAAGGCGTGGACAGAAAAGTGCTGAGAAAATAAGTTGGACCGGACCGTAGCTTTAGTTAAACTTTGGCTAATGAGTGGTATGAGGGTCAAATAGTCACACCCTCTTTCTAACCTAGCCCTAACAAAGCGATAAATGTTGATGGTAACGAGGTCTATCACAAATTGGATAACTACATTCGAAGTGTACAAAACCTGGAAGGACACGCCCTCGTATCAACTTGAAAAGT
The DNA here is from genome assembly GCA_963556195.1 of Sepiola atlantica. NCBI lineage: Eukaryota > Metazoa > Mollusca > Cephalopoda > Sepiida > Sepiolidae > Sepiola > Sepiola atlantica. Next base: position 90,775,634 of record OY744527.1, on the reverse strand, counting down.
TTTTTGAGAGGTTCCGGTAGCATTTAGCTGATCGCCTCATCAAACTGCCCAGACTCTGCATCCAGGAGTTTTACAACTATTTGGCTGACTTGCCCCACCTGGAGGCGGCAAGTTGTGATGGTTGGGTCACGGAATGTGAGGTCTTGGCTGCATTGAAGCATCAAGTCGCCACAAGTCGATGGTTTGCTCTATGAATTGTTATTGAGGCTGTGACACATGTTGATTCGTCTTCTGGCAGATGTATTAAACCATTAGTTTGATCAGGGATCCATTCCTGGTCAAGTCACCAAAGGAGTAATCACATTTCTGAAGGAAAAGGACGGGCATGTTGGGGGTTTAGATGATTTTAGTCCAATAACTGCTTAACACAGAGTTAAAGATTTTGGGAAGAGTTCTTGCAAACCGTTTGCTGGTTGTTATTTGTGAGTTGGTCTAACCGGATCAGAACTATGCTGTGAAGGGGAGATCGATTCAGAACAATTTGCATCTGATTTGTATAATCGTAGAAGGGGTTAGAAGTTGACACCAAAGCTGCACCGATCAATTTGGATCAGTCCAAAGTTTTTGACAGGGTCGATCATCGTTTCCTGGGATCTGTTTCAGAGACAGTCGGTTTTAATCCAGACTTCCAGAGAGATCCCCATTCTATTTTGCCATCTGATGGCATTGGTGCAGGTAAACGAAATGTGGCTAAGACTGTTCGTTGTCTCTTAGTCGGTACGTCAAGGTTGCCTGCTGTTACCCCTACTTCATATCCTTGCATTGGAGCCCTTCCTTCGCAAACTAAAGGACAAGGTGGTGAAACCAGCCTTACATGGTCACCACATATACCAATGATGTCACTGTGTGTCGAGCTTTCGAGATAATCATTGTGATTAAGGCACTCAAAAGGTATGAAGAATTGATAGGGGCTGTAGTTAACCCGAGCTAGTCCAATGGCCTGAGGTTGGCTGCCTGAAGCAGCGTAGCTGCACTGCCATGCCCTTTTAACTGGATGGATAGCCCGATTAAAATCCTTACAATTTAGTTCAGACAGAGTCTTCAGCTTGAAAAGAATTGGTCAGAAGTGCAGTCGAAGATCAAAGCGTTGGTTAAGACTTGGCTTCGAAAGGGGCTTTCCTTTAAAGGTAAAGCTGAGGCGTTTGCCACGTACGTCTTTCTTCTCATCCTTTACCAGTTGGTTGTATTACCTCTGCCTGCAAACCGCCTGGTGATTTTGACGTGTCTACTCTTCTTACTTGTGGCAAAGGAAGAAACTGCTAGTTCGTAAACAGATCTGTACTCGTCTGAATGAGGGGGGCTTGGGGATGCCTGACTTGGCAAGTTATAGATATGCCGAGTCTGGCAACTTTGATCGAGGAGTCTGCGTAGGGACCTGCGGTTCAGAATGCTTTTTCTAACCTCATCCCCGACCACTTGGTTGAGTGCCATCATAAATCAGGGCGAGAAATGCAGTCCTCTGCCAAATGCTGAGCTGCGCTTAGATCACTGCCAGTGTCTAGTGACCTTACATGGTCTAGGAAGGCACTGGTGGGTACTGCTTCGGATCCTCTTGGGGAACGGCTTGGATGTCAGAGGAGGAAATACGCTCTCAGTGGATTTAGGCACCAAGCCGGGGATATCTTAACAACTCTGAGTATTCTCTGATCTTGCAATTGTTCAAGAACGCATTATCCCTTAATGACAGGCTTCACTAAGCTAAAATGGTTGATACTTCTTTTTATCTATGCTGCGACGAAGATGAAGAAACGGCCGAGCACACCTTCTTCAACTGCAGCTTTGTGAGATTTAGAGGCATCTCAACGAGGTGACGACTTGCGTCTTCCTCGAACAGTTGATATGCCTGAATATAGCATTCGCCATCTACAATGTGGATCCTTTGTGATCTAGGGAGAAACGAATGGTGGTTATTGCGACCCTAGCCATAGCGAGACTGGTAGTGTGGATTTTATGCTTAGAAACAAGGCATGGAGTTGTATCTTTTTCTGATTACGATCTAATTTCGCATTTTAAACATCAGCTTAAAATCAAAATTAGTTGAGATACAAAAAGGTTATATTTCGCGCAGTTTAGAAGGTGAATACACACTGCTAGTTTATGTGTATTTAGAGGCGTCAAGTATATGTACGTGTTCTCTGCCTAGGTATGGTATGCACTGACCTAAGGTTGGTTAAGAACCAAACATGTTCATTAATGTTTCTTAGCTAGTTGCATGAGTGAGTTCTGTCCATGATTTATTGGTATTAGAGATCCTCCAAGATGCCCACATCTGAAATTTTATTTTTTGCTCTTGACCCACCTTAAAAAGGTACTTATCTTGGAGGACACCAACCTTGTCCCATATTTGTAAATATTCTTTCGTAAATAAACAATTTACAAACCATCTGGGGATATTTTAATTAGTTTTGTTCATAGAGTAAATATGGTATTTTGGTGATTGTAACTAGTTTAGGGAATCAATCATGTGGACGTCCCCCAAACCTATTTTCCAAAACCCCCATTTTTGGCGTTATGACTAATTTACAATAGTCAGATTTATAATTTTTGTAAATTTTTTACTTACAGTGAATAAAAAAATTAAGAACCCTTAAGCTTAACCGTTAAATTTTAGACATTTTCTAGAATCAAAATCATGTAATGGATTTGGAACAAAATTGAAATAAATATTCTAGACATTGAAATGAGCAGAGAAGAGACAAGAGTTACCTTAGCACGAAGGCTTTAATTAACAACAAACATGGCCGGTTATCTTCTACTGAAGAGTTCCCGGACGAGGGCAGGTAATACATAAAGAAAAAAGAACAGTTCATTCAGAGACTTTAAAGGGAGAGAGGTAATAAGATTACCAAGTAAAAATATGACAGACATAAGGTTTAGTATCATTATAGCTTGATTTTAATCTTTGTAGGGGGGAATAAAAGTCGTGCAAAACTGTTCTGTTCAGGATATTAATCTTAGAATAAGTATTCTTCTAGTTTTGTATATATTTCTATTTTGTATATGAAATCAGGAGAAAAGGAAGATCCTTACTAGTTATGTATTTTAGTTGGAACTGACCTTTCTATTTTCAGTCAGTGCCTTTGTCTGGAATGGTTATAGAAAAAAAAGAAGATATTTGCCTTGATGTCGGATAAAAATGGAAAAACTGATTAGAGGTTTAGTTGTTTTGTTTTACATCATATTGAGTTATTTAATGACAAATCCAGTAATTTTAGTACTTAATATTTAAATATTTATTCATGATGTAAATTTCTGTTTTTATTTTGTGCAACCCAACAAAGCATATTACCATTGAAGCGTAAGTGGCTATTATGATAGGGGCCAAATTTATAGTGGGGGCAACCTAGGTGGGGAATTGGGCAAGAAGTTGTGTGTTACATTTACATCTAAATTTTTGCCTATAGGTATGTTTGGGGAAATAGGGATTAGGCAGAGCATTCCAAAGTCCAGTAGTCTGAGAAAGAAGCTATCAGAGTAAAAAAATTTTCGGTATCTAAAGTGAAGGGGTGGGATTTTGCTGTTAGTCGGATGGGTTGGTGGTATTTTCGTTGAGGGGGTACAACTGCAGTAAGTTCATCTGAGCACATTCCGTGAAAGTACTTGTAAGACAAGCACCATGATGCAACACTGCAACGATGTGACAGGGGCTGAAGGTTGGGAGACAGTGTGGTACCTATTAGATTTCCTCATCTGTTTTATATGCTGGCATGTGTTCAGTGATTATTTTAATTAGTTTAATAATGTTGTTATTATTTTTCACAGCATATCAACCCTTTTTGGGGTTATTTTATGTAAATGATGTAATTTTAGTAAAAGTTGCTATGCTTCAAGTATTTATACATTAATTTGTTTTATAGGCATATATTTAAAAAAAAAAAATTTATAGGCATACATTTTTTAATTAATAGTCTGAAAACGATACATCCTATTGAATCCATGGATAGCATCCCGAGAAGTACTACCACTCCAGGTCAAAATGGATGTGAGAGTAATGGCAAGTAAGGGGTGACTCGATATACCTCAAAATTGAGGCTTCACCACCAGATGCCATTTTCTGTCATAACCAAGACAGAAATGTTACGGAAAGTTTCAGTTTAAACCACTTTGAGCAATACAACAAGAGACTACAATCTGTAAATACACAGGCGACACTGGATAAGTATGTTTGGTTTGTTTTGATTGTTTTGTTTTACGGCATATCAACCCTCCTCAGGTTATTTCATGCCGGATCCGGTCATTTTGGTGAAAGATTTTATGCTTCAAGTCCTTTATATGTTCAAGTATTTATTCATGGTGTTTAGGTGTGTGAAAGGGGTGGGGGAGAAATGGGAGGAATGAGGGAAAGGGGGAGGGGAGTGAGGGAGTTAAATTGTTTTGTTTTGGATTTTGCAGAACATGATTGAGTTTTGCAAAGAGAAAAAGGGCCAATGAACCATCAATGTTTGGTGCATTTTGGGTCAGGAAGCCGATATCTTCAGACAGCCTGATCTGGTAGCACCGGAAGATAAATATGTATCTTTTGGATTATTCAGACTACTGTTCTCATCTTGGATGTTATTCTCACATTTCGGCTGATGTATCTGTAGCATTTACATGAGGGAGTTATTTTGTTTGAATCTATGCGTAGTATCATGTGTTAGATTGAGTCGTGGTTTGGCTTTGTACTTGCATACTCGAGCCTGGCCTGTTAACTGTGTGGGTGTTATGATACATCTGCACAGAAGCAAAATTAATGCGAGTAGACGTATCTTCACACCAAAAAGACAATTAAAATTAGTTCCCATTTTGATCGCCTTTTGATAGGATGTTATCCTATGCTCACTGTTTCACTATAAGTGTCCAACTAGAATGGAACTCCCAGGATACAGCATTCATTTACCGACAAAAGCCAGCCTACTGAACAATTCTCGTTGTGTTCTGGTTTCGCCTTGAATAAAAGTTAATACCTATTTAGTTGTAGAGATGTGGTTTTATTTATTGAAGATTGTGACCCTTCTTTTCTTGTTCAATATTCTAGTTCAGTCAGATGCGGCCAGATGTAACTAACTCTACCAAGTTACGTTCTTCATCCCGACTTTCATTCGAATCAACTAACCACATAACCTCTCCATCAAAAACCTATATATCCTCCGATCTTCATGTCCATCTTGTCGAAATAAACCCATTATTTAATTCACCAGGGTGGACTGTTCTCATTCCATCAGCCGTAACCGGGTACAAGTCTTGGTATAGCTGGTAGTGAGGATTGAACCATCAACCTGTACATGGACATGTGGTACAACGGATAAAGTGTTAAGTAATATTCAGTTCTACGTGACAGTCTTCTGGAGGTTAAAGGTTCAATCCTTACTACAAGCGATATTAACTAAAAAAAAGAAAATTTGCTTAAGACTTCTACGTGGTCATGGCTGACGGAACTAGAACAATCAAACCCTGTAGATTGAATACAATATTCAATTCAAAATTTCGTATAGATTGTGGATTGAATACAATATTCAATTCAAAATTTCGTATAGATTGTGGATTGAATACAATATTCAATTCAAAATTTCGTATAGATTGTGGATTGAATACAATATTCAATTCAAAATTTCGTATAGATTGTGGATTGAATACAATATTCAATTCAAAATTTCGTATAGATTGTGGATTGAATACAATATTCAATTCAAAATTTCGTATAGATTGTGGATTGAATACAATATTCAATTCAAAATTTCGTATAGATTGTGGATTGAATACAATATTCAATTCAAAATTTCGTATAGATTGTGGATTGAATACAATATTCAATTCAAAATTTCGTATAGATTGTGGATTGAATACAATATTCAATTCAAAATTTCGTATAGATTGTGGATTGAATACAATATTCAATTCAAAATTTCGTATAGATTGTGGATTGAATACAATATTCAATTCAAAATTTCGTATAGATTGTGGATTGAATACAATATTCAATTCAAAATTTCGTATAGATTGTGGATTGAATACAATATTCAATTCAAAATTTCGTATAGATTGTGGATTGAATACAATATTCAATTCAAAATTTCGTATAGATTGTGGATTGAATACAATATTCAATTCAAAATTTCGTATAGATTGTGGATTGAATACAATATTCAATTCAAAATTTCGTATAGATTGTGGATTGAATACAATATTCAATTCAAAATTTCGTATAGATTGTGGATTGAATACAATATTCAATTCAAAATTTCGTATAGATTGTGGATTGAATACAATATTCAATTCAAAATTTCGTATAGATTCCAAAGTTAAAAAAAATGCACCTGAAGAAGGTCGGATGTTACATCGGCCGAAACGTTGTGAGAACAGTAATAATCTAAATAATAAAAAGTATCAATCCTCATCTCAAAATATTTTAAAAATAAATATTTTTTTTATTAAAAATTTAAACCTGCCAATTCGACAAAAAAATGGTGAAAGACTGTTATTCGTTCTTTGCACGAACTTCCACTTCATTCATGATGACATTTATTTTGATAAACATCAACAAAACAGACATCGATGAGACTCGGGATTGAAACCAGAGCAGATCGCTTATTAAAAAGAATCTTGTTTATTTTTTTGTGCGATGACAAGAGTTTGCAAATGACTTTTTTTGGCATTTACGAATTCTCGTTATAAAAAGACGAATTTTCCTCCCGGGATCAGAGCGAAGACTTGACACAAAAAGTTTAGACCACGTCAAGTGGAGAGAGAGAGGGAGAGAGAGAGAGAGAGAGAGACGTCTCAGACACGAAAATTCTACACATATCCAGTGCCAGATTACTAGCATGGCAGATATAACAATCGGCTACATGCTCCATAATCTCCCGGGCTTCATATCTAAAACAAAAGAAATCTTGATTTAGAATAGTGTCTTGGTCAAGATTAGGTTCACTTCTCTGCATTACTTAAACCCGATGTTACATCTCTCATAGATCCCACAAAAGATGCCTTGGAATTGCAATTCTATCGTCTGTAAAAAGACAAATCATAGTTTGGAGTCACTTCTTCCAAATATAGAAATGGCGACCATTTGTTATAGAAATATCTGGTTTACAGTTCAAGAGAATCAAGAATAAACAGAACCATCAAAATAATTGAACATTAATAAAAGTTGAACATGAACGTCGACTTTCCTCATGCTAAATCTAGAAATTGGTGCTCATAAGTTTTGATTATACTAATATAAACCCTCCGTCAAAAGAACAAAAAATGCCTGGCCAGTGTTTATATTCGCTATTTATCTAGATATAGTACTAACATATTCATATAAAATCATAAAATTGCGTCAGTAACTTTATATTTCATATATAAATTATTATTACCATTTCTGATGACCTAAAGAGAAAAAAAACACCCATCGTTGACTTTTTCTTATAGTACAGTGGATTTCTTTCCGAATTCATTTCAGGCAGTGGAATAAGTCAGAGATGGTTGTCTGACTTGCTATTTGCTTTCTTGTTTCCCCTCACCTACTTTTTATTCTTACGTTTTCCAGTTTTCTTTTTCTTAAATAACTTTTACATTATTTTATATGAATATTGATATTCGTACGAACAGGCATTATTTTATATGAATATTCGTACAAACACTAGCGAAATATTTTTTTACCCTGTCATTTTTAACAGATGGTTTACACTCGTTAGTAAATATTACCGATATGCAACTACAATGCAATACAGAACAAAATATCAGTTCAAATAAATTTTAATAGGTCTTCATAGATACTCGTTCTTGTATTGTTGGTTTTGTTCAGTCAAAATGTTGACCTTTATTTATTTGGGAAAGTTTTCATATAAAAAAAATTATATTTTTTAAAATGTCTGCATTTAAATTGGCTAAAAAGGAAAAAGGTTTTATTTATAATGTCAACAGAAGGCCAAAATGTCAGCTTTAACCCTTTTCTTCCCAGGAGAATTATTTATGGATAAAAGTGTTCCATTTGGAATCAAATCTTTTATTAAATTAAATGGAAAGCTCCGAGTGAAAACTGTCAACAGAAAAGAAAGAAGCTTATTCATCCTTCGTTGGCAGAGCTATATAATTCTCCATACAGCTAGTTTATCTGCGTTTAGAGGAGCAGTGGCAGTGAATTTTGTTATGTATAGGTTCTTGATTGGACAAAACCTCAAATCAGCAGTTTCTTTTAACCAATCAAAATGCAAGAAATATTCAATGCCGAAATCTCACGCATACTATTAAAATCCAATCACACAGCTTTCTTTCTCTTGGAATCAAATCTTTTGAATTTGTAACTAATAATTCATATGCAGAAGCATCGGACAAATAGGAAAATAACAAAGATGATTACATGCGTTCTTGGCGATCATGTTGGAAATGTTCGAGGGCGATTTGATAGAGAAAAATTGACTATCATAAAATTTATCCCCACTGTTAGAGGTTACAGGCGTAATAGATGTGATTGTGAAGATAAGTTCTCCTCCAGCTTCCTCTATTCATGGCTAATAAATACAATTAAATATCGACCAAGATTACATATTAAAATCGATCAAATCAATTTACAATAATGTTGTTTCTTTTAAGAACACTGCATATGAATCTGTCAAAACAGATCGTTTTATGTATCTTTTGTCAGCGAAGCCATTCTGGTCAATGAAATAGGAGAAGCTCTAACTTTACTTTATCTATAAGATATACAATCCTCCACCCTATAATAAAGACCGATGTTTATTTTTTTTTTATATTAATAAATATAAATCCATTTCGTAACACAAAAGTTAGAGTGAAAAAGCAAGCCTTTATATAGCTCATCCCGGACGAAGCCATTTTAAGTGGTGAGGAGAAGCTAGAAAGCAAAAAAACAAGTCAGACAACCCTCGCTGCCCGAAATGAATTCTGAAAGAAATCCTTTACTCTAAATTAACACTCAACGGTGAGTGTTTTTTTTTCTTCTTTAGGTTATCAAAAATAATAATTTATATATGAAAATATAAAATACTGATGTGATTCTATGATTTTATATAACTATTAATGTGAACACTGGCGAAGCATAATTTTTCTGTCATTTTTGACAGAGGGGTTAGACTAGTATAATATATCTAATATTAGTTGTATTTACCCGGCGTTGTCCGCGAAAACTAATTATAAATCCATTCAAACTCACATCGAATTTGCAATAAAACAAATCGAGCGTCTTTAAATACAAATACTTTGCATTTTTTAATTATTATATCGCTTTGTTTTTGTTACCAAATTATTTTCCAATAGGATTTCGAAAGAACTAAATTGTTATAAAACTTAAAATCGAGATAATGAAATGGAATTATTTTTTTTAAATAGGACTTTTAAAAATTCGTTTTATTTCATGCTATTGCATTTTTGGTGCTTCTTGCTTAAAAGTCCGAAAAAAAGATTTATTTGTCTTTTACTGTTTAAGAGGTAAATAAGGGGCAGTAACTCTTATCAACTGTTGTTATTACATGTAACGTAATTTACAGAAAATTAATTAGTAATAAATGAACAACAAAGTATACAGCAATGGAAAATTTAAGAATTTATTGTGTTTATACTTGGGTTTTATACTGAATAAAATTCAGCAATTTGTTTGCAAATTTGGGCAATTTCTGCCGCCACATGAATTCTGCGAGATAGGAATCCACCATTTGCGTGTGGGTGCCACATTCAATTTTATTTATTTCTTTTTTGCTTCACACCACATACGTTCAACGTGGTTGGTGGTGGCCCCGGTTTGTGGATCAACAAAATTGTACTTGTGATTCACACGCAAATGATGGAATCCTTCGGCATCAAGGCGATCGTATGCTCGTAAAATCTGGCTCAAAATTACAATTAAGAGTTACTGCCCCTTATTTACCTCTTAAACAGTAAAAGACAAATAAATCTTTTTTTCGGACTTTTAAGCAAGAAGCACCGCATTTTTGATAGTAATAAATATTCGACCGATGGTAAATAAAAAATATTAATTCAATGTGCAAGTCACGTAGTAACGAGAAATACATTTTGTTTCAATTCTAGCGTTCATTAGATATAAAACATTGTTCTAAATTTAAAATGTTTTATTTCTTACAATATTTTACAGCCGACTTTATTTTAGCTTCTTTTACTTTTCCAGTGGGCGTGAATGTATTTTATGAAGAACGCTGTCCATTGATTTTTGTTTTTCTTAGTTTTTTTTGTTACTTTTAAAAAGATATATCACTGAAATAAATTACTATTAATTTTCTAATCGAATAAACGAAACCAAATAATATTTGTCTCTGTCTGGTGATCAGTTTTATTTGAGATTACTTTAAAATATTATGCATTTTGGCGCCATCCACTTCTTGTGTATGAAAAAATTGGAAGCTTTAAATCTTAACATTTTTGTTTTGCTTTTAGATTTAATTTATTTATTTTGCTTCATCTTTTTATTAATTAAATCATGTTACCACTTTTTGTGTATCTGTTTATATATTTTCTCGCGACTACGTGACTTACAAATTAAATTCATTTTAAAACTTTACTATTAATCAAATGTGTATTAAAATCAAGAATGCAATGCTTTAAATAATATAAAAAATAATTTTCTTACAAAATTAAATCATACAGAATGCCTTTTCTCAATTTTAGTTAATAATTTGTTTTTTTAATCTAATTAAAAAAAATATTTTTAACAAGAAAAAAAACGGTATAGTTAGAACAATTTAGTAATTAATTAGCGAAGTTACTTGGTTTACTTAAAAATGCGAAGAAACGCAGTGATTATAAAAAAAATAGAAGTTAGAGTATTAGTCAATGAAAACGCTATAAATGCGATTTACTGGTTAATCTCGAAAAAAAACAATCATTAAATTAAGTATTTATGAGTGCCATTTTAGATGAGTTTTGAATCTATTAACCCCATCTACCCTCGCCCTTTCCATGAACACATAAAAAATTAAGATACCATTTTTCTATATTTTCCGATATTTTATTGGCTTCCGACGGAAGTGAGTATGTTTCATGAAGGTAAGTCATAATTTATAAATTATTATATATTTTCTATGAATATAAAAATAACTTGCTTGACATTGCAACAAATATATATTTCTACTTCACCTCATATTGCAAAGGCTGTTTGAACATCCAATTCTTTTCGTTCCCGCATTGTTAATTACAATATTCTGTAATCTGATGAAATATTTTGTTTAATTTTCTTATTTTACTCGTTTAACAGCTGACCTGCAAACAACTACGGTTTATTATTCTTAATGTTTTATATAATTTTATTTATAGCTGCTTTTATTTCTCGGTAATCTCTACAGAATACACTCCACCATTAACAGTTTTATTTTACCTTATATTGCAAATACTGTGAAAAGAAAATTTCTTTAGATTTTCAACAACCGCTTTTTTCGTAGTTGTAGTTATACTTTGTTTATCTCTCTTCATTGTAATAGAAATAAATAAATAAATAGAGAGAGAGGCGAGAGGCGGAAAACTAAGGTTCTGCAAAAAGATTTCTAAGGGTTCCACACAGAACAAGTGAGAAAAACAAATGTACTTTGTTTTTGTTGAGAGAGTTAGCGAGAGAGAGAGAGAGAGAGAGAGAGAGAGAGAGAGGCGAGTCACACACTTTACTATTTTCTTTCTATGTCATCGGACAACACTGAGTATCTATGTTAGTATAATACATAATACGAGTATGCCCCTTGAATAGGCGTTGAATGGGAAAATTGAAGAACTTCAGAAGCTCATATTCCCACGTCTGAACCCCATAAGTATTTTATTCAATTTTTTTTATTTAACTATAAGTATTAATTGTAGTAAATATTAAATTTCCAAATAATAATGAACATTTAAATGTTCGTAATATTTTATAACAATGAAAAAGCATACTCGCAACAACGTAGAGGCGAGGAACTTATAAAAATTATGTAGATAATAGTGTCTATACACAAACACTGGAGGGAAATTACTATTTGATAGAGTTATGGGTATTTTAAAATGACATAATTTTTCTAAGTTTTATTCTTAAGAATATAAGTGTTTAATTAAAAGAGTAAGCGAATATGTTGTGCACACATCGGTTCTCGTTCAAAAAATAAGTAACAATCTAAATTAATTTTAAATTAAAGTGGAAAATAAATAAAAAATTAAATGTATAACAAAATGAACACTGGAAGGAAGATGCTATTTTATATGATTGAATGTATTTTTAAAAATAAAGTAATTTGTCTAAGCAGTATTCATAAAAGCGTTTAAGCCTAAGACACAGTTTCTATGGTAACTAACCTACTTTCTAGCATGATGCTATGCTGACTGACAAACCGGTGCATGAGAAACGCTCGAATGCAAGTAAACTAACTGCTACGATAATAAATATGTACCCTTACCTCTTTCAGTAAATTAACAAAAACTTAAGCACACATGCATTACGTATGATAGTGAAAAATAATGGATAATGGTACATTAAGTTTGTCTAAAACGAAATGTAGAGGACGTTTTGTTATGCATGTTCAAAGAATATCATTAGAAAGTTGGTGTATCATTCGTAATCTGCAAACGAAAGTTTGGAAAGTCGTTTGAAATAGCCGTGTAATTGCTGATTGGAATAGTGATTAATATGAAATGAGCTGAAGTACTATCTAATATGATAAAGTGATCCTAATTAGATTTCGACTATATTTCTCTCACTGTGTTCTGAGTCGAAGGATGGGGACTTATTACCGAGGAGCAATCACTCCTACTCTTGTGTTGAAATTACTAAGCAAAGAGAAAACGGTTCGACGGACAAAATATAAAATTCAAGGAATTTGAACGAAATTTAATTTATTTTTTGAACCACACACAAATAAGCGGATAAAACGCATATGGGACAAAAATGTAGCTTTTGTTTATGAAGCTATACTGGTCAAAGAAATAGGGAAAATTCTGACTTAACTTTTTATAATTATCTAGAGGGACATGGGTTTCGGCATTACTCACAAATAAGTAATTTTTACTATGTTATTTTTTATTGTAGAGGTTTATTTTTATATATCTTCAGTTTCATCGTACACCAGTCGCCAGGAAACATAACTATACAAATACATTTCTCCTTTTATCCAGCGTTGCCCGGGAGTTTTTCAACGCATATTAGTGTTTTTAATGTTTTCTTTCTTATAAAAATGGTTTCGATAAAAATTATGTTGTTTTGAAGTAATAGTGAAACCCATGACGCTATAAATAATTTACATGACAGAAATAGGATTTAGCATATAATGAGGGGATGTTTGAGTGGTGAGACACAAAGTAATCTAACAATAAACAGATGAAACGATTGTTAGGAGCTAAAAAATTTAAAATTATTTATTTAAACAATTTACAATGACTAATACAACTGTGATGATAATAAATTTCATTGTGTGTGACTAGACCGTGATCAATAACATCAATCTATAATGTCTAGCATTTAGAGTTATCTACCTTCCATCAAGCTGCTAGAGTGACCTCTTTTGATAGAGCAGATATATAAATAAAAAGACCGATTCGATTACGTGTCACTTAAACAGTTGGTACTGATTGAAGCCACAACCATATTTCTTTGTCTTTGTTTGTTCCTTTTTTTTTTACTTGCCCTTCGTTTCAGCCTCTCAAGCTGAGTCTACGATATCACATCTGGTGACGAAGATGACTTTGCCACCCAGTCAGGATTCCGTCACAGAAAAGTCACACCTTTGTGGCTTAAGGCAAATAAAGAGGCTGAACAGTTTATGATAACCTTAAACAAGTATATTCACACCACCACTGTGAATGGCCTGAACTGGAAAACTCAGCTGTCCCATTTCCTAGGGCAGCACAGGGCCACCCCCACAGTACAACTAAAACATCTCCATTTGAAGCCATCATTGCAAGAAAGATGAGTATCGGCATACCTGCCGTTCCAGAAGATCCCATGCCAGAGTCGATCCACATCCACGTAGCAGAGAATGATGCACGAGAAAAGAAAAAATGAAGACCCATGCAGACATAAAAAGAAAGACAAATGTCTCACTCCTCGGCCTAGGGGACAATGTACATATCAGGCAGAAACATCTCAACAAGTTATCCCCACCGTTTAACCCAAAACAACTGACAATTATCAGCATAAAGCATAGCATCATGACAGCACAGAGAGGAGATGACCAAATCAACAGAAACTCCTCTCTGTGCTGTCACCATGGTACCCTTTATACTGATGTCAGTTGTTTTGGGTTGAACGGTGGGGATAACTTGGCCTGTACTGCCTTAGGAAATGGGACAACTGGGTTTTCCAGTTTAGGCCTTCCATGATGGTGGTCTGGATATACTTGTTTAAGTAAGATTCTCATAAACCGTTCAGCCTCTCCATTTGCCTCGGGCTACAAAGGTGTAACTTTTCTGTGACGGAATCCTGACTGGGTGGCAAAGTCTTTGAATTTTTGCCCTTTGAAGGGGGGGGACCATTGTCAGACTTGACGATATCAGGGTAGCCTTGTCTGGCAAAGATTGTGTCAAGGTGAATAATAACCACTCTTGCTGACAGCGAGGGGAGCACTTCTACCTCTGGGAACCTGATGTAGTCGTCGATGGCGACTAGCACATAGTTACCAAATGGTAAAGGATCAGAAAAGTCCAGGGAGATTTCAGCCTATGGGACAGTGGGGAGTGGCGTGGTTCGTATGTGTTCACGGTGTGATGTCAGGTTGGAAGCCTGGCAGGGGATGCAGTTGTGCACCGTCTCTTCCACTAGTTTGACGATTCCAGGGAACCAGACCTTTTTCCTCACAAACTGCTTTGTCTAGACAATACCCTGGTGTGAACGGCGGACTATGTCGATGGTTCTCTTCTGCAGGGTGGAAGGGATCACCAGGTGGTGGCCTCGAAGAATGAGACCATCATGTGTGGATAGTCCGTCACTGAAACGTGTGAGACTGGATATCTGCGGGTCATTCCAATTTCCGTCTGAAAGTGCAGCCATCACTTTCTGCAACAAGGGGTCTTTTTTGTGGCTAGCTTCACCTCTTCAAGCCGCATTGTCTCTCTTGGGTTTGTGATGAGGATGTCGGCTGAGATTGTCGGCGAGGTTTAGGTTGTCCTTTCCAGGTTGGTACATCAAGCTATATTCATATGGCATGAAGTGCAGACGTCAGCGTTAAATTCTGGTCATGGCTGGGTTGAGGCTTTTGACGATTTCGAGCAGTGGTCTGTAGTGATGGTAGATCTCGACCCATGCAAATAAAGGTGAAAATGTTCGGCAGCGTATACAACGGCTAACATCTTTCTCTCTCTCTCAGTTTGTGAGTATCACTGTTCCACATCTATGAGGGCATGGCTAGCCAAACATTGTATCTTCCCGTTTTGTGTGAGCATTGCTCCTAGTACAACAGGGCTTGCTTCTACAAGGATATTTGTTTCCTTGTTCTGGTCAAAGTAGACCATGACTCTAGCTCCAGTCAGGGCTTCTTTCAACTGGCTCACTGTCCTTTCTTCTGTCTCCGACCATCTCCATTCTGTGTCTTTTCTCGTGAGTTGACGGAGTGGCTCAGTGACAGTGGCATAGTGTGGGATGAATCTTGCCACGTATTAGACCATGCCCAGGAATGAGCGGACTTCCCCAACGTTGGTGGACGATTTGTAATTTGCAATTGGTGCAATTTTCTCTGGGTTTTGTGATACCCTATTCTTATTGAAGGTGTGCCCGAAGAAAGTGAGCTGTCTCACTGAGAAGAGACACTATTCCCTGTTCAGTCTGGTCCTAGCATTCTGTAGCCGCTCCAGGCTTGGTCACGTCCATATACGATGATGTCGTCTGAGAGATTATTGACCCCTGGAATGCCTCTCAAGAGATGTGCAATGTCCTTTTGAAATATCTCTGAGGCAGTATTTACTCCAAAAAGTAATCGTTTGTATCGGAATAGTCCAGTATGTGTTGTAATTGATGGTATGCACTCGGTCCAGTTTACTAAGCACTTTTGAGTGGTTTAAATCCATAAACAAGTCGTCCACGGTCAGCATGGGTCATTTGACTCTTTGGATGGCTGCGTTTGCTTTTCTCATGTCTATGCAGATTCGTACACCACTCGTTTTTTGGGGAACTATCATCACAGGACTTACCCAGGATGTAGGCTCAGTAACATCCTCAATTACGTCCATTTCTTTGAGGCGTTTTAATTCTGACTCGACATCTTTCCTGATATGGAAAGGTATCCTACAGTGTTGCTGGGTCACTGATTGGGACAGAAAGGTCGATGTGTAGGTTAATGATAGGTCCGGAAATCTTTACCATCTTTCTGTCGAATAGTGAGGAGAATTCGTCAGGGATAGACGCTGTCATACGAAATGTGAAATTAAAAGTTATCATATTGAGTGCCTCGGCAGAGTGGGCACTGAGCAGATTTTGTAGTTCGTATCCGAATAAAGGGTCTTTATTATCGACGACAAACATTTTTGTCCTACAGCATTTTTCCTTAAATTTAACTGTGGCGATAATAAATCCACGAACGGTTGTTTGGTCCGATATACAAATATCTGTGTGACTGTTATGCATTGTCGACACTGGCACCGGTGTCTAAAATGAAGATGGATGAGAACTCAGATGTGGAGACATTATATCTGGATGGCGAGTCATTAACAAAAAAAATTGTGGCTGCGGGTGTTCTTGTTAATGTGGGAATTTTCACTGTGAACACAGATTCATCACTCCATGCAGAAGGGGATATAATATCGTTTGGATACAAGTAAGAAATTTGTCTTACGGGTTTGGAATTACAGACTTTGGCGAAATGGTTCCTTTTAAGGCAGTTTCTACACTACTGCCCCTCGCCTAGACATGTCACATGTGTTGCCGAGTATCCACAATAATGGCAAACATGTCTGCCATGTGTGTTTAGTCTCCCACGGGGTCGGGGCCTCGGATAAAAGTGGCGACTACTATTTCGTGTGTATCCATGGCAGCGTTCGCTGTTGAAGTTGTTGGTACTTTTACTGACTTCTTTTCTGCATGTGTGCCGCTTGTGGCTTTCGTTGTTGTAGTGGGATGAAAGTGCATGGACTTCTTTCCGTTCCATGTCTGCAGCACGTGTGTGGGCAAGTTCAACAGCTCTGGCTTTGTTAAGTATTTGCTTGAGCGTAGAGTTGTCTCAAGTGCTCTTCTTCTAACTTTAGAGGAAAAACAGCTTTGTACTATCTGGGCCAGTATTTCTTGGTCCGTATCTTAGAAAGTCACACGTGGATGCTAGAGTTCTTAGACTAGGGTGATAGGAGTCTAAGGTTTCGTCCGCATTTTGCGTTGCACGTCATAATTTGAAAATTTCGTACGATGTGTTCTTTTGAGGTGTGAAATGGTCGGTTAGGGATTTCTTCGCCGTTTCGTATTGGTTCAGTATTTTCGTATTTTTTCAGTATTTTTTTCAGTAGTTTCAATGATTGCTATGACACCCTTCTGTCTGTGAAATTATGGAAGATGTCGAAAACTTCGTCTCCAGCATAATGAAAAGGGCTAACTTTTCGTTTTTTGTCGGTGTCGATATCCAAAGGAATAAATAAGTTTTCCGATTTGTCTATCCACTTTTGATAGCGAATCCCGATTGTGTTTTGATCAGAGCAGCCGCTAAAGTTTGTGAAAACAGGTAGATCGCTGGTAGCTATATTTCTCTCTTCTTGTGTAAATTTTTTTCTTTTTTTTTTGAGAAACGTGATATCGTAAACTTGACTCACGAGGTTGGAATGAAGGGCAAGTAAACAAAGAAAGAAACAAAGACAAAGAGATATGGTTGTGGCTTCAATCAGTACCGACTGTTTAAGTGACACGTAATCACATCGGTCTGTTTATTTATATATCTGCTATATCCAGGGTGGTCACTCTAGCAGTTTGGTGGAAGGGAGATAACTCTAAATGCTAGACATTACATCATCTTGAATTTGCCATCCCATAATATCTGTAAGGTATAACAACCCTGCCTCAATATCTCTTGTCAAGGGCAGATAATCCTGCTTCAAAATATCTCTTTACAAGGGAGATAATTTTAAGGTACAAAAAGACCCTAACCTTAACAACAGAGAAATAGTTTATGGAATGTTTTTCTTTCATTTAAGATAACCGAATTGATAAACTAAAGAAAACGGCAGAGTAGTAAAGAAGTGATACAAAAATGAAAATGCCCCCCCCCCCGGAAATGCCAGTTACTAACAGCTAGTATAAGTATAAAATAAAGTTACTTAAAAAAAGTCAATACGTAAAGTTCGAAATGTTAAAATAACTGGGGATTTTAAAAAAAAGCCTACAGAATGTCAGAAAAAATGTAATAAAAAAATTATTTTCTATTAAAGAATTTAATAGAAAATAATTTCACATGAAAATCTATGCTAAAATTACGAAAACAAAAATACAAGATTTCATATTTGTTTAATTAACCTTTAAAAACTGACTGCTTTGGTTGAATCACTGAAGTTTTCCTCAATTGCAATAAGCCCAACATAAAGTTCAAAGTATCAAAATTGACGTTTTTTCTCTCCTGTAACTTCAAAATTATTAGTTGCATATTGATATTTATTCTTTTGCATTTATAAAATTATTTTAAAGTAAAGTATAAGAGACGAGTTGGTGAAGATTTGGTTACACAACCTCAACTCTTGTTCGATGTCTGGTAACACTGAAAGTAGGATAGAGAGTCCTAGTAATGTTATGGCCTAATGAGATATTTAACTGAATAAGTAGAATGGTGTGTAAAATAGCAATAACAAACACCGAGCTACTTTAGTTAACCGTACAAGCAACTCCAGCTGCACACTACTTGCAAATGGCTCAAATGGGGAGGGCAGGCATTCAAGATGACACGTGAAATTGTTACTTCGACAAAGCCGATGCCACAAAACCACCAAACACCTTTCTAAACCGTTGCAGAAGCATTGATGTCTTAAATCGTAGGAAGTTTGGTCGTTAAGGAAAACTTGGAAGCAAGTGATTAGACAAGACCATACAGGGTGGAGTTTGGATACAGTTTACTTGCTGAACCGTGAGCACTGGAGAGTGAGCTTACGAAATATCAAAAACCGTCTGAACAAGGAAACAATGAAGATAGATAAATAGAAAGAATATCCCTTTTTTGCACAATAAAAAGAAATTTTATTATTTCATAATCCTTAATGTTTAATATTCATATTACTGTTGGCAAAATAATTAATATATATTCAGTATTAATACTCCACCACCCACCAATAAAATAAGTTATATCTATTGTGGGATAGGGGTTTATTTAAATTGGATAAATCTGTTACAGGACGGATCGTTGATAATGATCGGCCTTACAACTAAGAAAGGAGACACAGACCAAATGATAACGGCAATGACAAAGAAGAGATGACAAAAACGGATGAATAGTGTAAAAGATCGAGATCGTATTTATTTTCGGCAAAAGTACAAAAGTAATAACGGGAAACAGGAAAAACGGGAAAAAGGTTGGGCGACATCTCGGGGACCGTCAATAGGTTGGGCGACGTCCCCGTGACCGTCAATTGGTTGGGTGACGTTCCCGGCACCGGCAATAGGTTTGTTGACGTCTCGGGGACCGGCAATAGGTTTGGTGACGTCTCGGGGACCGGCAATAGGTTTGGTGACGTCTCGGGGACCGGCAATAGGTTTGGTGACGTCTCGGGGACCGGCAATAGGTTTGGTGACGTCTCGGGGACCGGCAATAGGTTTGGTGACGTCTCGGGGACCGGCAATAGGTTTGGTGACGTCTCGGGGACCGGCAATAGGTTTGGTGACGTCTCGGGGACCGGCAATAGGTTTGGTGACGTCTCGGGGACCGGCAATAGGTTTGGTGACGTCTCGGGGACCGGCAATAGGTTTGGTGACGTCTCGGGGACCGGCAATAGGTTTGGTGACGTCTCGGGGACCGGCAATAGGTTTGGTGACGTCTCGGGGACCGGCAATAGGTTTGGTGACGTCTCGGGGACCGGCAATAGGTTTGGTGACGTCTCGGGGACCGGCAATAGGTTTGGTGATGTCTCGGGAACCGGCAATAGGTTTGGTGATGTCTCAGGGACTGCCAATATATTTGGTGACGTCTTTGGAAAGCGGCTGCAAGAAAGACGTCTTACGGAGTTTAAAGTGGAATTCCCTGAGGTATAGTGAAGTTCTTCAGGTAGGTCCGGTCCGTGTACACGTGACCAGGAGCTTGATCTTCAGGAACTGGGCAGGCAGGACACCGACAAGCACAGGAAAATGGGCCGAACGTTGACAGGCACTGGAACAAGAGCACCAGCAGAAACTAGAGAGGTAGACTTCTCAGGAAAGAGTCAGCAACAAAGAGTGGAGATTTGATCGCATTCATAGTCTGTGAAATTTGCCCTGAAAACGGTAGTTTGATCGCATCCCGGGTTTAATTTAGTTTTGTTTATCTCCCTCCCACGGCGGGAAGATGTGAAACAAGGTCGGAAAGTGGGTCTATCGAAAAAAGATTATCTGGGAAACACCGTTGGAATTTCCCTTTAGATGCGTCTTAGATAAAACTTAAAATAAAGGGTCTGGGAAGGTGGACCTCTAAAGTTGCATACCTTAGACCGATAACAAACAAGCAATCCTCAAAAATGGCAGAGACTTACCTGACCCCGCTGAATCTATTTCTGACAAAGATGTATGTAAATTTCCTATAGCCGTAATAAAGTCACAGTGCTGGTCCAAACTTTAGAAAGAACTCTTGTTCATCTAACCCCGTAAAAACACTGACAAATTTCCGACAACACTTTCTCACAGCTGTCCAAAATTCGACTCTCCGTTTGCGTTTAATCAGTCTTTTTGAAAGTCAATTAGTCTTTAGACATGCAAATTAGTTGTTCACACATGCAAATTAGTTTCAACTATAAACATATGCAATTATGAACACAAATTCTTTCTTCCTGTAAAACGATCGTATGACACACAAAACATTGCATGCACTTTGAAGCTGGTAAGTTTTATGCTGCACCCTAAAGAAAGAAAATGAGAAAAAAAAACCCTAAAAAACCTGTGGAAACACAGGTAAATATAATCGAAAAACTCGTACATATGTAGCTAGACCATTTTGATAAAATTGGTTCCATGCCAGAGTTTGTGAAACTTTTAACCAGAACATATAACCACATATTGATGCGCCTAGGAAAGCTCCAATGACATTTATAGACAATATAAAACGGGAACTTGATAGCATTGTCAAAAACAATAGTATCATGTGTTTCAAGCCTATTCTATTCACACAAAAAGAATGGGAGTCTAATGAATCTGTACCTAAATACACTAAAAAAACATCACAAAACACCTACAATAGAAGAGCTAACACATCACTTTGCAGATGCAAAGTTATTTTCCAAGCTTGATGCCAAAGACAATAACCGATCTATACATCTGGATAAAAACTCTCAGCTGCTAACATGTTATAGTAGATACTGCTTCCAGAGAGTGCCATTTGGATTGAGTGTATCGCAGATATTTTCCAAATGAAGATAAATCAAACTTGATAGTGCAGTCAGAAAACTTCTGGACAACCTCAATAACTTCGCCATCCAGATATAATGTCTCCACATCTGAGTTCTCATCCATCTCCATTGTCTTACACTTCTTGCACGCACACTGGTGTATATACAAGAGCATATACAATTTTGATAAACAGGCTATGTAAAGTTGACCTATGCCAACACATAATATCAAAAATGGTAGGGATGCGACAAAATGTCCCGTTAAGTCCTGTAAGATCCAACAAATTTCTAAAATTCGTTGTTTGGTATAATATCTACAGGATTTCATAGTATTCAACTTCTGAACCTGTTTTTTTTTTTTAAACTATGACTTAAATATTAACGGTACGTCAGTTAGTACTTATTTGCTGATTAATAATTCACATGGAAAACGTTAGCATGTAAACAGGTGTTATATCTACATATTTTGCCCCATAAAGCATAAAAAAGGGAGCGGGGGGGGGACTTCTCGGCACATGTTCCCCATCGCATACAGAAAAGGGGGTGCAGACGGCGACGTTTGTCAAAAGTAGGTCAGCAGGAAGCTCAACAGACAGGCTTTCATAAGTCAGCCCACGCATTTGCGGGGGTGGAGGGTTCAACCAATCAAATGAGAGAATACTGTTGCTATGCACAGAGAGCGGGAAAATCGAAGCGAGAAGAAACATGAGGAAGAAGGTCCTAGGCCAGCGTTAAGAACGGACGGTGAGAGATTGACAGCTCACCTCGCTGTCATATCGGACAATTTATCCCCGCACAGGAGAAGGTCCTCGGCCAGCATTAAGAGCGGACGGCTAGAGATTTACAGCTCACCTCGCTGTCATATCGGACAATTTATCCCTGCACAGGAGAAGGTCCTGGACCAGCATTAGGAGCGGACGTATTGAGATTGACAGCTCACACCGCTGTCATATCAAACAATTTATCCTCGCACACAAAATCAAAAAAATAGGAAAAGTCGAATTCGAAAATTAGCGCTTAAGAAATACAGCGACATTTAATACGGCTATCTACCAGACACCAAAAGAAAGCCCTGGTCCAACAAAATTGATTACGACAGACCAGTCAATCAAATGACCTCTCCAACGTCGAGATTATGTATATCTCGGGACCCTAAAAACAGCTTGTTAAGAACGGACCACAGAATCTAAAATTCTGTTAAAATATCCTTTCCTCTGCCGTCAACACAAAAAGGTATGTGTTTACGACATAAGGACAAAAAAAAAGAAATACTATATTAAATCGTCCTAAATCAAACTTTCATATTGTTTATATTGTCGTGTTAAATGATCTCATTCAATCGTTCCCTGCGATTTTAACACATTTACCTTCATATCTCGATCTCCCGTGGGAGGAGAAGGACTTCTCATTTTGTGTTCCTCGAATTTCGTAAGAAAATAAAAACTTTTCTATTTTCATTTTCATAAAGGCCTTCTTAATTGCTATATTTTAACTTTTAATTCTAATCAAATTTCTCGGAATAACAAAAGCCAGCTTCTTATAAATAACTCGTTTGTGCGAAAGAATATCAGTTGATCTTTTGAAAAAAATAAAATAAATAAATACTTGTTATGTATTGTTAATTTATCTTGGTTGTTTATACAATATGTTTATAATTTGTGATACGATGTGTTATTCATTTTTATGGAGTACGGGTTCATTTCCTTTCATCGGGTTTTCAACCTTTTCACATTTTACATTCGTGGCTGAACTACGTGTATGTAACGTTCAGTGCCCTAGTACCACAAATATAACACAGGAAATACACATCAAACGGTGGGGGCAGGTAGCTAACATTTAGGGGTCATTGTCTCTAGCTAGATAAAATGACTTCAGACAAGATGGGATAGGCGCTAAGAATAGAGACTTTGAGTTGGAAGCTTGACGCAATATGATGTGAAGTTACATAAAAATCGACGAGAAACAAAGTAAGGGGTCAGCCCCCAAAAATCTGCAGTCCTGATCTTTCTTATCATCGATAGTAAAGATGGAGGCAATGTCAGCAGCCTAATTAAATGGTCTTTCTCCAAATTCGAGATCTAGTTCTTTTCTTTGTGTTGTTTTGCCGACTTTGATTCCAGAGCGAGAATGCCTCCCTCCAACCACTGAGAGGCAACTATCGGGGTATGACGAGAAATACCCCAGAGACGATTTGGATGGAGTGTTCTCAGTCTTGGAGGACCGTTGTGGTTGAGTGTTTAAGACACAAGGTATAATTTAATTGTACTGTTTATGTTTGTTGATTTGCATTTGATCAAAAGTAAAAGTAAAGTGGTCGACCATAGTCGATGGTGACCCAAAGGCTCCCTTTTCATTAACTACTACACCGAGATGTAGGGGAGGGTGTCACTTCTTTTCTTAGGATTACTCCACTTACTCTTCATATTTAGCATCTCGACTGAGAATTGAATGTCAGTTTCTTGGCCCAATAGCGAACATCCTAACGATTATGCTAAATGCATTTGATAACAGGAATTTATTTTATCGTGACATAGAAGCGTTAGATTTCCGTTGGAGGGGAGGTAATGCACCAAACTTTTTATAAATGTACATTACTTTCACATAAAAAGTTGAACTTATCTAGCTACATTTTTTCCTTTTGTGGGTAATATAAACATTTTGATTTTAGCTTTATGGATAGCTCATGGGCTTGAGAATCAGTAAAGTCTTTGGAAAGTCTTTGGAAATATACGATTTCGATCCTATATTTTAGAACCAATAATTGAGAAACGCCTTCAAACATAAATCTCCATAAATTTACTACTCAAAAAAGCTATTAAATTTTTGTGCACAGCCTTTCCCCAACCCCGGAGAAAATTCTAAAAAATGATTGGATGAGAAAGGTCAGGTGACTGCTCTAACCAACATCTGTATAGACGAACTCAAGATCACTTTACAATTGATTGGAGGGAGTAGAGTTGTTAAATTATTTTCACTCAAATTCAGACAGACGAATCACGTGCCGATTTTTAGGAAGATAATTAAGAAGTTTGTTCCGAGCTGGAACGTCAAGGGAGAGTCAGTCATGATCTCAACCGATGTGAACTTTTGAAACAGACACAAAAACAAAGCACTTATTTTTTTAGTGAGACAAAAGAAAGTCATTAATTCACAGCTCCAAATGACAAACATGAACAACAAAGTTTACCTCAGCGTTCCAGTTTCTTCAAATAACATTTATGCTGTGTAAATATTTATATCTCTCTATTTATATACATTTAGGTATGTGTATATGTTTAGATATTTGTATGCATAGGATTCACTCCTACACTAATTAACCGATCATAATCAATTTTAGGATACACCTGCTAGGCGTAACGGTGGATAATGTGGGCTATATTTAGTGCAATTTAATTTTATGCAAAAGCAGCAAAGAGGAGAGAAAAGCCCTTCATGAAAATTCAGATACCTCCGATTTTTTTTACATTTTGATAGGTGTTAGACATCAATTAATAAATATTTTTACAAATTTCAGTTTTTTTAAAAAAGTATGTCAAAGGGTTTTAGGGAGGCATAATATGAATACATCCATCCCATTTGAAAATAAAAATATTTTAGATTTGCATTAAATTTGATGCACAGTAATTAGATACAAATTAAGAAAGATTCCTTGAATTTCAATTTCTTCTTACAACGCCTTAAGCTTAAGCTTTTACATTTTAGACTTTTTCTAGACTCAAAATGGATTTTGATCAAAATTGGAATACGGATTCTAGATATAAAGATTAGTATCACTATATCTTGATTTTAATCTTTGTAAGGGGACATATAAATGGTGCAAAACTGTTCTGTTTGGGCAATTAATTTTACCCGTCCTAGGACGGATGTTCTAGTCATTATATATGAATCAGATTTTCATCCTCATAATGGTCTCCTTTTTCTTTAAAGAAGCGTTTTTTATGTTACATTTGTGGGGCTAACCACTTGGATTTTATTTTGATACATGATGCTTGAGTGACAGATTCTCCATAGACGTCAAATTAGAAAGCTTTTTTTCTCGAATCACTCATCAATTGACAGTGAAACATTCACAAAATTCGTGCTCGCTCACTCATTGTGGCCAGAAGCTAAAATCCCAAGACACCAGTGTCTAGAAGTGTCCTGATCATAATAAAAGACCTTCCAGCCCATCGCACTTTTCCAGCAGGTTCGTTGTGTTGGAATACAAGTTCAGCTAGCACTAAAAGTCAGCGTTGAACAACTGCAGTAATTGTACTGTTAAATTATCATTGTTTATCGGCTATTCAAATATTGGGCGCGCGGTTAACGGCGTTGGATGCAAGTTGAAAAATACTTGTTATCCAGGGTTTCGAATCGTACGACCGGTAGTGAATAGTCATATCTCTATGCTGATGAGTCCTGATTGAAAAGAGACGAAACGTATACGTACATAGATAATAAACAACAACAAATATTTTATATTTGTCGCTCCTCGTAAAATAAGTAGAGCATCCTTAATGGTAGTACAAACACAGCTTGACGTCACTTGCTTTATAATGCATCATTCCTTCTTTAATAGAAGTAGAATGCCTGGATATCGTGCCGCTTTAAATGTGTTAAATTATCATTGTTTATCGGCTATTCAAATATTGGGCGCGCGGTTAACGACGTTGGATGCAAGTTGAAAAATACTTGTTATCCAGGGTTTCGAATCGTACGACCGGTAGTGAATAGTCATATCTCTATGCTGATGAGTCCTGATTGAAAAGGGACGAAACGTATACGTACATAGATAATAAACAACAACAAATATTTTATATATATATATATATATATATATATATATATACAGGGTGTCTCAAAAGAATGTACTCACTCTTAGAATGACGAGAATGACGAGAAAACCATTATCAGCTTTGTTTGAACAATAATGGTCATCAGTTTGAACATTTGCGAACATGATTCTTCAATTACATCTGTCTCATGTATTCGATGCTATTTCATTTCACTCTATGTTCATAAATAAAAGTTTTCTCGTCATTCTACGAGTGAGTACATTTTTTTGAGACACCCTATATATATATATATATATAACAAAATAACTAATTTGAATGTACCGAAAATAAACACTGCAAAGAACTGGTTTTAAAAGTCGTAATTCTAAAAAGAAATGAGATTTATTTAAATCACTTTCACGGTTGAAAAGTCACAATACAAGAACAAATAATAATCAATTATTTAATTAACAATGGAAACTACACAGAACAAAAATGCATTCCTTGATATATAAATAAATCCCGAATAGAATAACCTCCAAACGAATAAAGGGCAACTTTTCATCGTTTGAAATTTAAATGTCAGTTTCAAATGTGAACAATAAAAATATTAAAAAAATACTTTTGTGCTGAAATGTTCATCATCCAGGCAACAAAAAACAAGAAATATAAAACATCTTATTGAGCTGATCTTTCCCCCAAAGGAAATTTAAGGTCATAAAGCCGCAAAACGAAAGAAGGTTTAGAATAAATAGAATGAAAACTTAATATATATTCTTCTATTAACTCAACTTTATTTCCTCATTGTCACGAAAGAGAATTATTATAGAACAACAGTATGAAATCTTAAATTATATCTATACTAAATGTGAGAGATGCATGTGTGCATGTCCCCACTAACTGTTTATAGAAAGTTAGACCTACAGACTTGAAATTTCGCAGCAATGATCTCCGATCTATACAGATAAGATTGTAAATTTTGCAAAAGATTTATATTCTGGGGGATATCTTTCATTCTGGAAATCTATGCAACTGCTACCTGAAAAGGTGCCTGTCAAACAGTGTGTCAGGGTTTGTGAAGTCCATTACAAGATGGCCAGCCAGTCAAATCACATCGGATGGCTTTCAAAAACCAGGCAGAAAGAAAAAGAGCGTACTAAATTTTAACACTTGCATAGAACAAGGTTTCTTAATTTTCTAGACTGGAGAACGCATTGCTCTAGTGGGTCATGACGACAGCCGAAAGGCGACCACACAAAATTAAACTCGGGTTCCTGAATAAAAAAAAACGAAAAAAGAATTTCCTAAAAGAAGAAAAAAATTACATGGAAGAAAAAGACCTGCTAATAATATATATATATATGTATATATACATACACACATACCTCTTTTCTTTATAGTTTCTTCTTGCTCAGTGTTTTCGACCCCTCTTTCGTTTTCTTCTCTTTTTCCTTCAAACGTTTCATATTTCTATTTTTTTCATTCATTTCTGATGAAGTGCTTTGATAATAAAGGCGAAATATAACATCACCCTCATACGAGCTGCTTTTATTGTTTGGTCTGTTTATTTTTTTCTACATAAAGAAGTCTCTTGACACATCTAAACCCTCCAAAGAAGTTGTTATCTCTCATTTTTATGAAATTTGAAATACACAAATTACATTAAATTCCACAAATTCATAAAATTTGAGAAGATTTCAATCATTTTTTAAGTTTTTTATGAGGATTCTCAACTGCACAAAGTCAACATTTTCTAAGTTTATGATTTCAATCATTAGCTTTATTTTCCTAGTTAAAAACTGTAATAGCATTTTTGCTTTTATTGCTTGACGTATTTAAGTATTTTGGGCTCTAACCCATTCGCACTTACACATCCTAGAAGAATCTTTCTACTATCAACACCGATCAACTTTGTTTTTTAAATTCATATACTAATATTTCAGCACTTACCAAAGCCAAAAGCCACTCGAGGATAAAGGTTAGTGAGATTTTGCAGTTGGATGATGGAACAGTACTAAGAAAGGATTGAGAATTATGATTAATTCACAGAACAACTCTAGAGATATTTGTTGCCATTGGACTTGAAAACGATCACGTTGTAGTCCGTAGAGAAACACTCCCACGGTAATGTGTTCCAAAGGTGAGAAGTTCTTGGAAAGAAACTGTTCATGGTAGTTCCATTTGATTTTAGGTTCACAGAGGAACATAGGATAGTTTTTTGCAGTGTTGGATGAGAGACTAGTTCTTTCTGAGAAGGTCTTACAGGAGAGTGGAGGGGAATAAGAGTTTGAAGCTCAGTCGAGCACCTACAAAGGAAATACAGATAGAGTAGGGAACGTCTAGCAACGTTGAAAAGAAAACTACCAACTTAAAATCATTTTAGGCCCCCAAAGACATTTTTGAGCAAGCCATTTTTCTTTTCTAGAATCTTGTATTACATTGTTTCTAGGGGATTCTCTTGCCCTTTCTCCCAGGCTTTGTTTTCGCGTGCCTCTTTTGTTCTTTTGTTCATTTGTACATTGTTAATGAACGTATTCTTCGTGCTTTCAATTTTCACAGAAGTAACAAATCAGATTTATTGACCGCCTAAAAGCGTATCATTTTCTCCCCTCTAATTTTCAAAGCCAGTAGTAACCCAAGAACTAATAAAATCTTTTACCTCTCTAAAACTAAATATTTATTGCATGTGGAAATTCTGGAAGAAATCTCCATATATCAGAGAACGGAAAGGGAAGGAAGACGAGAGCTACCGTATTATAAACCGGCTCTGGCTACTAATAATGGAGATCAAACTTACGTATTTCACACACCATACGAAACACCAAATGCCTGGTCGATTATAAAGGTAGGCTTTTATCTTACTCGAGGGGTTAGCAATTGATTGAGAAGAAATACAATTTGTGTAGAGGTTCTCTATAAGATAGAACTGATCAGCTTTTTGTTTCTGCCAACAGATGATGCACGTGATTCAAGGTCGTTTATTTTGTGTAGGTAAATCACAATGTTCTATGCTACAGATTATTTCTATCCAATTTAGAATTGCTTTTTGGGGCAAAGGTGCATTATAGTTAACAACAAAAAAAGGGTTAAAGGCAAACAAACAAACAAACAAACATTCAACAAATAACTGTTATTAAAGTCAATAAAAATTACTTTTCTACCTACCTGCATAATTTTTGTGCTTTAAAGCGTTTTCTTTATTTCGATGA
>OY744527.1:90601060-90736060 GCA_963556195.1 Sepiola atlantica | reverse complement strand
GAAGGTAATCCTGGGAGGATATTATCGTGAGAAACGAACCTATACTATACTCCCTCCCCCACCCGAACAAAAGAGGTGATGTCTGTGAGGAATGTATCATGACGAATGAAAATATAACTACACAGAATTAAATAAGAATAAAGAATTAAATAAACATTAAAACGTTAATATAATTAGGACAGGTGAAAAAAAAACTTTCGCATATTATTCATTTAAATGATATTAAAAACAATAACAAGTTTCGTTGTCCACGGGAAACGCCAAAATGAAATTTTTGCGGAAAAATATAGTCGCCATCTTTATAAACAAATAAAAATATGTTTGCTAGAACATAATACACAAAACCTCCACATACTAGAAGCTTTACTCATTAAAACAAAAAAAACTGCTATTAACAAGATTAATTTTAACACTAGTACTAATATACTTAAATGCTTATAATACCTAATAAATATAGTTTCCTATTTAAATTTTCCCGCCATAATTAATTATAAATCTCACTCCAGGCTTTACCTGTTTGACATTATTCCACTGACGATGGACCCAGACGGGTCAGAAAGTACTCTGGACCAACATGTAAATTACGGCAGTTTCATCAGCCACTTTTCTTCCGAGATTAAGATTTTAATCCGGAAAATTGAAGGGATCAATACTAAAATAACCAGACAAAAGTTGTCGATTATTTTTAATATATATATATATATATATATATATATATTACTATTTCATGTGTCCACAAAATTTTATAAGGAGATATAATTTTTTATGTATCAATTTTCAGTATTTACTTCAACAGCGCTCGATACGTAAGTAGAGCTGGGTAGTAAGCTATGAAAATATATTTATGGCAATTAAGCTACACAGAGGCTCCCGGGGGGATCTTCAGGCTAAAATGCATGGAGTTATTTTGCCGGGTGTTTTATATACACGGCTAGCTAGTTAACCAATCAGATTCTTTGTTGTTCTCTCAGCCAATCGTTGGGCTTCCCACGAACAAAGGTCTGGTTAGTGTTACTTCCTATATCCTGTTTCTTTGTTGTGTCAATATAATGGATGAATTTATTTTAACACGTGGTTCCTTGTATTTCTATTTTAGGTTTTAATTTTTAAATTATTAGGTTTGTGTTTAGTTTAGTTTTTTTTACTTATTTGTTTATTTATTTATGTATCGATAGCCTAAGGTAAATTTATTTCTGTGTAGGCAGCTGTTTGCTATCTCACTTCTACGGTTTGATAGATTTCGGGGGTCTTTAAAGTTTAGGATTGCCATAAATATATTTTCATAGCTTACTAATATATATATATATATATATATATATATATATATATATATATAAACTCGATATTTGTGTATGTGTATGTGCTTGTTTGTTCCCTATAGAAAGAAAGGTTAGAGAATCTGCATAACATCTAAAAGTGTCTTATGTAAAATTTACCGAAAAAGACAATAGACGTGTTTACAAATCTCCAAGTGCACTCCTAAGGGAGTTATTAGGGCATAACCAACGTAAAACTCTAAATATATACTATTTTATGAAATATATACATATATATGAAATTTTCTGGGAAGACAATGAAAGTAATCCCTAATCTCTAAGTACCTTCAGGGAGCTATGGTGGCCGAAAGGCCTTTAAAACTCCAAATATATCCTTCTTTGATGAAATTTATATCATATGTATAAAATTCTCCGAGGAAGACAATGGAAGCAGTCCCAAATCTCTACGTTACCCTCTATGTGCCGAATATCTACATGCTCTCACCTCTAAGTGGCCTATAGCGACAGAAAGCCCTTAAAACTTCTAACACTATATCTGATTTTAATGAAATTTAAACCATATGTATAAGACACTAATTCAGAAAGTCTTCCACCATTTCAGCTTCTTCCGATTATATTAGGGGATGACACGAGAGGAGGAAGGTCAGTAAAAACAAAGAAAGTAATATGAGCATAGTAGTAATCCTCATTCAATCCCGAGCAACGTTGAGTCTTCATGCTATTTTGTATATATATATAAATCTGTCCCGTTACACAAAAGTAAGAGAGTAAAACACGTGCCTCTTTCCAGTCTCCCTCCCCACCGGACGAAACCATTTCAAGTGGTGAGGGAAGCGAAAAAACAAATAGTAAGTTAGACAACCCTCATTTGACATGAATTCGAAATGAATTCATCCACTCTAAATAAAAAGTCAATGATGTATTTTTTTCTTTAGGTAATTAGTAATGATAATTTAATTATGAACAATTATATTATGGACGTAATTCTATGATTTTATATGAATACTAGCCTGAGAGGATGGTATCATGACCCCTCCCCTCCAAAAACGAGTATTTAATGCCTTGAAGGTGGATATCATAACATAACAAATAGTACACTACCCCCCCCCCCCCAACAGAGAATGTAGTCATGGAATAGTGGAATCATGAGAAACGAACATATACTATACTGGCCCCAAAAAGGAGGAGGTAATACCTGAGAGGATCGTCCCATAAAACGAGAAGGTAATGTCTTGGAGTATAGTATCATTGCAACAGAACAGATACTACACTTAACCCCCATATACACACACTCACAAAAATACAATAAAATAAAAAAATTTAGTCCCTGGGAAGCTGGTCTCATGACAACAGAACAGATACTATATTACCCCGTACCCCAAAGGAGGAGGTAATTCCTGGGAGGACGGTCTTATGACAACAGAACCAATACTACACTACCTACCCCCATTAAAAGATAATACAATAATAGATTAAATCATTTTATTTTCATTCATGTAAATATACCGAGCCATAAAAACATTTTTATGGTTCTTTTGCCTTTTTGCTAGGATTAAAGTGTAGTATCTGTTCTTAGTATCATAGCGACATCAGAAACTGTTTATCATATGAATATGTCAAATAAGAAGATCGAAAGAGTGTTTATAATTCACTATATATATGGTGTTTCAAATTATTATTTTCTGGCCTTTTGGCTAGGAAGAAAGTGTAGTATCTGTTCCGATGCACACTGCACCCTATGGACCGGTGTCGTCTTGTCCTTCGGGGCTTGATTCCGCCGGTCTATGGGTCTGTCCTGTGCAGTTCTAGGAGGTCCACCCTCCCAGGCTTTGCCACCCCTCTTTGGGGAGGAGTAAGTTTATTGCTTACTGCCTGAGGCGGCCCTACCGGGGAATGCCGACGGGGCTGCCCAGGCAATTTTTAATGGCCAGAGTGCTCACCTTCTCGGGCGCTGGCTTTTCAAGTCCCACTTTCCTGACCCGACCTTGGGTCACATCTTACCTTGTAGGAGTAAGATAAAATTGGCCTTGTGCCCAACCTCCTGGAGAGGAGGTAAATAAATATAATAGAATTAAATATCCATGTTCGGTTTTGATTTTAATATAGTTAGGATAGATGGAAAAAAAAATTTCGCATTTATTCATTAAGATTAGAAGCATACTTTTTAAAAAATCTTTGACGGAGGGCGTACACTAATAATAATATAATATAGTTTAGCGCAAAAAGAGTGGGAGAGTTAAAATCTATATAATAATACGTTCAGGCATTTCATGTTCGTATGTACTTTATCATTTCTACATGCACAAAACAAAATTGAGATCGTCCCATGAACAAAGTGAATCTAATGTTGGTAAGGTAAAAAAATCCGATTTTACCCATTTTAAAATGAATTGTTCCAAAATCGGATTATGTCGTCCTGTCGACTAACACAGTACAGATTTAAATAAATACATTTAAAAAAGTGGCATTCTTATTATTGATTTGAAGAATATTTCGTTACATTGTGTGGTTATTGGCCTCACCAAACTCTTTTGGTTCTCGTAGAACTTCGCTGTTGATTCAAAGGGGCGATATGTCGTATTTACTCAGATCCGATTCTCGATCGCCGTCGCCGCCATACTGCTACTCGTGCGCGCTTTTCTGTCGCCGTCGTCGCTACTATTAGTACTGCCTTACTAACCTTGTTTCTTCTCTTCTCTCTTTTCTCGTCGTCTCCAAGTCTATCTATCGCACTGCTATTGTTGCCGCTCGCATCGCGTCACCGCAAACGCTCGCCGCCGTCGCCATAATCTTTGTTGGTTGTCCATCGCGCCGGCGGTTTTTGTGGGCTGAAATCAACTTCTTAAAATACAAGTCTTTTTTCTGTTTTAAAGAGCCGCTTTTATTTAACTACTTTAATTAGCCGACCTGAACGAGTTCGCTGTGATCGAGAGAGAGTTTACGCTAACTAAAATCACTATTGACTCTCTCGCTCCCAAGTCAGTCTCTGATTAAAATCCCAATTCAATTCTCCCACGCGGAAGTCTCGCTACCAAATCTCGCGATCAACACGCAGGTGTGATATCAACTCTTGACCCTTGGTGAACTTAAGGTCATGTCAATGTCACTGCGCATCCGTGGGAACACATCGAACCAAACTGCATGGGATGACTCCGCTACAACCGCGTAAGTGAAACCCGTCTCGAATAGATGCGTCCAAGCCATTATCTAACAATATTTCGCTGACAATTATTTTGACGGTAAGAAGACAGAATATTTATTTTAACGAAATAAGAGACATTCATTTTATTTATTTAATAACAATTATTTTTGCAGAAAAAGAAAGTATTTTTTTGTAAT
The DNA here is from genome assembly GCA_963556195.1 of Sepiola atlantica. Lineage (NCBI taxonomy): Eukaryota > Metazoa > Mollusca > Cephalopoda > Sepiida > Sepiolidae > Sepiola > Sepiola atlantica. The sequence continues at coordinate 90,731,444 of OY744527.1, read as the reverse complement.
TGTGTCGTGGTCAGTATTCATTTCCAGATAAACAATGATAGTTTAAATGCCAATTTTCAGGGTAGCCAAAGCAGGCCTTCATCCATTAAAAGTACAAACTTACCATCTTCTGGCTCCACTCAGCAACACTGCTTTGTGTCCAACATAAAATTCAATAAATATTTACGTAAAAGAATGAGAAAATTATTTAGTACTGCAAAATCGAATATGCCGAAACATTGCATATTTTTCTAGGTTTTTCTTGTTCGACGTGAAAAAAAAGTATCGATCGATAAAAATCGAGTTAAAAATCAAAGTCATAGAATGCATTGATTAAACATTGTATTGATCGGTTTTTCCCATATAAAGTGGATTCTGGTTAAGCGAAATATTGCTTGAATAACCACTTCATGGCGAGAGATAATAAAATTGAAACGGATGTTTGCACGTTTTCTTCAATGGCGGCTTATAAGATTTTAGAGAGTGCTGTTTTGTTAATATCTCCAAAAAGTTAGAAAATTTAAAATATTAAACATTTTTTTCTTTACTTGAAGACTAGCATGGCTACCCGGCGTTGTTCGGGGGCATGGACAACAAAATAAAAGAGTTAAAATGTGTGCAACATTTTTCTTTTAAAATTTACCCCTTCTCTATCTTTCTATCCCATCCCACTCGTTCCTCACTCTTCTCAGCAGTCAAGAAGAATTTCCCCTCCTCTGATTGAGGACAGAACAGATACTACACTTTGAAATATTTATTTGCACAAAATATAAAAAATTACATTCGGAACAAATTAGGCACAAAGTCATCAAAAGGACGGGGAAGAGAAGTATCGTTGGTCATCCTTTGTCTAACGTCTCCCCTCTGTCTCCACGTCAACACTAAAATAAACAATTAAAAATGCATCTATGCCGAGTTTCTAATCTTCCTTCTGTGTCCTCAAGATTATAATGAAACATCTGTTTTAATTTATTCCAGTATAACACCAAGTATCTTGTCTCCCCCTCTCTTCCAACACTATAATGAAGCAGATACTTGTTTATATTTATTCCCAGGCAACACCAAGTTTCTTAACTACTCATTATCCCCCTGAATAATATAATGAAAAATATATTTGTTTTAAAGTATTCATATGGAATACTTTAAAACAAATATATTCTTCATTATCAATTTAATACTGTATATTATTATTTTATTTATCCCGTGCAACACTGAGTTTCCTGTCTAGTATACAATGTGCTATAAGGAAAGCCATTGAAGTAATTTTCCAGGGAAACGCAGAGTTTAACACTAGCTTTATCTAAGGTATGATACACTTTTGAATGAACATATCACTTACCAAACGTAATACTGTATTATTTCTATTATTGCTCCTGGGCAACACCGAGTATTTTGTGTAGTATACAACACCATAACTAAACACATTGAAGTTCTTGCTCCTGGTCAATTCCGAGTTTTTTGTGCCCCGCCTCCTCTCCTCTGTCACAATAATCTGAAGAGAAATGATGTTGATAAAGACAATAGTTCGAAGAGAACCTCAAGAAGCGTTAAATAAAATCTGGATAATCAGCATTTCTCAATCTTGAGGAATGACTCGGCATTTCTTTCCAAATTACTACATAAATACATTAAAAAGTCCTTCTAAATGTCAACTTCCTGACGAATTCTGCTCTAGTTGACCCCTACAGAATATATATATATATATATACATTTGCTAGTATTTGGCGAAGCAATAAGAGTATACTAGTTTCGTGAGTGTGTCTTGTACAGTTTTGACTTTTAGTTGGACACACAGACAGACAACTTTTTATATAATAGATTAGCAAAATATGCTCCCTCTGGTCGCATATTTTGGCTAGGCTACAGCGGCACCTTCTTTTCTCTCACTGTCTGTTAAAGGGTGTTCCTATTTACTTGTCTAGAATTATATATAATTGTGAACAAAACTACATTTAATACATAGTTTAAGCTAAATAAATTGTTTTGAACTATTAAAATAATTTCCATCACTATTGATGATGTTTACTCATTTATTTATTATTATCGCTTATGTTTGAATTCATGTTTTGAAACATGATATAAATCATAAATCAATGACGTCACGCCAAAGCTATAATCATTTTGTTAACATAATTTTTAAAGATATATTTATGAGAAAATATAGATATCTCAGTTCATCAGAATGAAGATCGCAAGATTTCAATTTCGATTTCCAATAATGACATATGTGTTATTTGTTGGGAATTTATTATTTAGTATTAATGCAATATTTTCTATTTATAAAAGCAGTTTAAGATATTTCGATGTCAATTTTCTTTTTGTAAATATAAAGCGTCAATACAGACTATAACAATATTATTGTTATCAATAAATTAAAAGTAAAACGTATTTCTTTTTTGTAAATTTCAAGCGCGAATGCAGAAACCCACAATATTATTGCTATCAATAAATACAATGTAAACAGTATTTCCTTTTTATAAAGGTTTTGTGCGAACGCCCCCACCCATCACCCAATTATGGTTATTTTCAATCGATTTGCAAGTATTTGAAAAATAAATTTGAATTTCATTTCGGGATAGAAAATACAATTTAAGACTTATTAATAAATTTCATCCAAAATGTGTGCGAAAATCAAACGAAATAAGCGAGATATTCAAATAATTCCTATAGTACAATTGAATGCCAAACTGAAATGTGTATGCGGTCTCTTTAATTTTTAATTATAACTATGTAGTAATTTGAACATTTTTTTAGTTTTAAATATAAAGGAGGGTGTAATACATGAGAGAACTCCCCTCTTAGTATAAACGTATTTCACTCTAAATAATTTACGTGACTGAAATAAGAATTAATCTCAAATAAAAGTAGTATTTTCTGATTATTGTTAATAGAATAGTTTTAAAAAAATATTAATTTGTTTCTCTTTTCACGTTCGGTGTTGTCTGTTTGAGGGAAGTGTTTGAATGAAAATGGCGAGTTGACCCGACAATATTTTTCCCGACTTTAAAATAAAAAATATACCTATACCACACTTTTTTCTAATGATGTAGTCGCGTTCCCGATATTTTTGTAACTAAAAACACGAATATTTTTCTACGTTTTATTTTTAAAATAAGTGTAAATTCATGTATTTTTATCTCATATTAAATTGTTTTTAAAGCGAAGTAGATACATTTAAAGAAAGAAAAAAAGAACACTGAGCCAACAATATTATTTTTATTTGTTTACCTTTTAACGTTCGGTGTCGTCTGTTTGAGTGAATTGTAAGCCTCGTTCCCGACTTTTCTTAACGAAAAAACACGGATATTTACTCATGAAGTTTTGTTGTAAATATAATTTACATTTCTTAAGTCATATTAAATTGTTTTTATTGCCGATACGTAGTTAAAACAAGAAATATTAAAAAAAGAACGCCAATGAGCAGAAGAAATTGTTTTTGAATAAGTAAGTTAATTTGAATAACTTTTCATAATTTTTCCAGGTTTTGTAGGGAGAAAGACTGGATACCTCAAGTTAGCGGTTTCAATTACCAGTCTCGCCGTCAAATTTATTATTTACTCTAAAATAAGTAGTTAAGATTTCCCCAATGTATTTCTTACATTTACAAAAATTCTGATTGACAGACAGGTAGACAAAGTGCTTGTTATATTATAAGTAGACTAGAGAAAATATACTCCCTACGATCGTATATTTTTGCTAGGCTGCGGCGTCAGAAATAAACGCTCATCCGTAAACCGAGGGAGCCCCAGTCATATTTCTTGGGTGGTGAGACATTGGTTTTCTTTGTTTCGGACCAAAAATATTTTTAGTTAAAAAAAAAAAAAAATTTCGACCCCCCCCTCAACCCCCTCCCCCTCCCCCCCAATAAAAAAAAACTCGAGCGCGAACGCAGACTCCACACTATATCAAAGAACCAGTTTTGATACATAGCCTCGTTTTAAGATCATTCGTTATCGCTAAGTAAAAAAAATGAAAAAAGCAATTTTTTAGCGTAAGTAGTTAAATCAAAATTGTTCTTTTTTCTGTGGGACGTTTCCTCAGTCGGTAGCGTGTCGGACAAATTTTTCGAAATTTCTAATAACGTTAAGGTTGCGAGTTCAAATAACGACCTCGGCGTCGAAATTATTTATTGTTTATTTAGTTGTTAAGATGTGCCCTGATGTATTTCTTATGTTTCTGACTTAAAAATTAAGTAAATTGTATTTACCCCACCCCCCAATCTGTTATATTATAAGTGGACTAGCAGGATATAAACAAAAAATAGAAGGTTAAAAACTTCCATTACCTTACTTTAATATTTTTCTTAAAACAATATAACGTTTAAAGATTTTTTAACCGTATTATAAAATAGATTTTGTGATAGTCCCACAGCACTTACAGACGAGAAAAAAAACAGGTACTTAATACATCAAATGCCAAGTAAGTAGAAACGAAACTAAGTCGTTTAACAAAGAAAGAGGTCCCGTGCATCACTTTAAAATGAATTCGGTAGTGACGCCCCAATTTGGGAAGTGTGCAATCTCTCCTTACTTACAATTATTCCCAACACAAAGTGGTAGTACCTGTCAGTGTCCCATTTGTGAGTTAAATAGAATTTGTCTGGGACACAACACTAAACTGTTTCGGGTACCTATTAGGAAATTTGTTCACGCCCCCCCCCCCTACATTCAGCAGACAGAAATTAATATTTCCTCAGCCATTTCTACCTTTTCTTTCTACCTACCCTATTTCCCAACCCTATTAACTACCCAAACTATCCCTAACCGTTTTACATATCACACTAAACTGAAGCTGGTCCTGGGCATCACTATAAAGTTCATCTGGTTGTTGGGCCCAAATTTGGGAACTTTAGGGAGTTTGGGTCTCCCCTTTGGGTACCATTACTCACAGAACCACTCTGAACCATCTATGGCTGGAAGAGAATTTATCAATTACAGACTTTATTTACAAAATATACGCCTACAAAACGAATTCATCTATAAACCATTCATATACTAATTTGAATCTATTAAATATTTTATTTTATTATTTTTACTAATGGGTCAGCACTTATCAAGGCGGGGGGCACTCGAGGATAATGGTTAAAGAGATTATCAATTTGGACAATTGGACGATGAATGCCACCACGAGAGGATTGGAAACAATGGGTTGAATAGGTACAAGATTACTTAAGAGGAATTGACAATCCAAGAGGACGGATCAACAAGTATTTATTTATATTAGACTTGAAGACGACCCTGTTGTAATCGACTGGGAAGCAGCCTCATGGCATTTTGTTCCATAGATGGGATGTTCTAGGAAAGAAACTTTGTTCATGGAAGTTCTGTTTGTTTTTTGGTAAAGACAGAGAAAAGGAAAAATTCTTTGCTGTGGTTGTAGCTAGACGTGTTCTTGCTGTGGATGCTTTACAGGGGAGTCCATGAACATAACAATACAGTAAAAGAGTTAGCAGCATCTCTTCTGTGTGAAAGGAGCTGCAGGGAAGACAAGCGATCATCCCCCACTAGATTGCGAAGTCGGTTTTGTATTCTGTCAAGGCAAGAAAGACTGCACCGAGTGGCATCTCCCCAGATATGACAGCAGTATTCCATCTTAGGACTTATTTGAAAGTATTAAGACCTTGAAGCATTAAACGTTTTACCAAAATAGCTGGATTTGACATTAAATAATGTGTAAAATGTTGATCCGTGCAAAACAAAATAAACGACAACAAAAAGATGCAGAAAGGGATAAAGACAAAAATAAAATAAAACAATACAACGAAAAAAGAAAAAGGAGTGAAAAAAAAAGAAGAAAAGTGAAACGAAGAGAAAAAAAGATTTTCCATCAGTGTTTACCGCTGCATAATTGCTTGCGTAATTTTATCGAATTAATGCTAATTTTTCATATCAGTACAAATCAGTTGAATGCTCATCTTTAATTTAATCTTCGGTGGTTTTCGGCTCAAGCTAAAGTTTGTTTTAAAAGAAATCTCTAAATGCATATGTTATGCAGACATGTATTATTCCAAGTTTTATTATTCCAAGATTTACAAATTTATTCAAAGTGTGAAGAAGGTAGTCAAAGATGGCCATCGTGTCTCCCAAGGACGATGAGTTTTATGAAGCTGATGCAGTTTGCTTTAAGCAGTGTGTGTAGTAAATTATATATATATATAGTGATTGAGACCACATGATTGACGCGATGGCTAGTGTTGAAATCAAGCACTAAATTCAGACAAAGACAGTGAGCAGACGATCATGCAACATTTTGTGTTAGTATGTACGTTATATTCATCACTCCTAATCACCGTTTCCAACAGCGTTTATTTTCAAATTTCCATTGCTGAAACAACATCAGCAAAGTCTGTGTTTGACGTTCTTCAACTTGTTCTCACGGATTTTTTTCCCTCGTCATCACTCGTTCATTTGTGCCGCACCAAAACGACTTCATATTCATCACTTCTAATCACCGTTTAAGAGCGTCGTTGACTAAAAAAGTATGAAGAAAAGGGTGAAGGCTAGTCACTGGTGCCATAACCAATTGCTTCAACTAGATGAAGCTTGTCAGCCTTGGAAGGCAGTCCATTTAGGGGGAAGATAAAACCCTGATTTCAAACCTCTGCTTCCTTGTGGAATACCCAAATATTGGAAAAGGCTGCGTAAGAAACCCATAAGAAAAAATCCTGAGTGGAGCTTCTAAGGGAGTTCGCTGTTGCCTACAACTGTTATACCAGCTCCTGCGACGGCTTTGAGGCCAAACTGTAACAGCCTTGCTGTTCCTTTGGATCCATCAGCAGCATGGAGAGGGGGCAGATGCTACGTTGGCAACAACCTGTTTTCCATATCACACCGCCCAGGCTAGCATCCATCAACACTCCTACAGCCTACAACCTGGAGAGTACACTTCAGCTTCTCCAATGAGCTTTGCAACAGAGACTGCCACTCTCATAACCACTACTACGTACGTTATCACCCTTCACACACATGAAAAAAATGAGATCGTCCGATCAACAAATATGATTGATAATTAATCTGATGTCACTAAGGTTAAACAAATTCTGACTTTACCCATTTTAAAATGGATTGTTCCAAAATCAAATTATGTCTCCCGTCGACTAAAACAATGCAATTTTAAATAAACACATTTCAAAAAGTGACATTCGTTTTATTGATTTGAAGAATATTTAGCTGACAATAATTTTTACAGTAAGACAGAATATTTATTGTTTTAAAAATAATTAAATTGTTACAATTTTAAATAAACATTTATTTTATTTATTTAAAAAATATTTAGCTGATAATGACAATTATTTTTAGTTTTTTTTTTAATAGTATAAACCTTGACTGATATTTATCATTACAAAAGGAACATTATTATTAATAATAATCATCATATTCGGTTTAATGTCCATTTTAGATGCTGGTATGGGTTGGACAGTTTGTAGAAATTGACTTCCAAACTAACTTATCTCTGTCCAGGTCTTTATTTATCCATCTTTCTCTCAAGTCCATACTTATCACTTTCTACTGTGTTCTCATTTGAACTGACCCTGCTACCTCAACATCTAACCAAAGAACTCTCATCATTTCTTTCAACGTGACCAAAGCATTGAAGTCTCCTGTTCTGCATATATCTCCCTATACTGTCCAGATTTCGTCTTCCTCTGAGATCATCAGATATACATCTGTCTTTAGGACTCACATTACACATTCATCATAGCACTGGCCAAGTTTCACTTTCATATAATTTCTCCCCATGCAATGTGGGTTTCATTCCCATACATTACACCTCATACATATGCCTGATGGACTCATCACTTAGTCGACAGTGATAATGCTCCACTGTTAATACAGATTGAAGTAAAAAGCACAGTGGAATTTCCATGAAGTCTCGTTAGTTTTTAAATATTACTCTTCGGCACAATAACAAATCTCCATGACGTAAAAGTAAATTGTAGTTACAGATTTCGGAAGATTTAACACACTCTGCAAAATCCTAATTAAAATGAAATTAAAAAGAAAAGTTGTGCACAATTGAATTTTGAATAAATTCCAATTTTGCAAACTAAATTTGGTTTGTCGCTATTCCAGCATCGAGAGAAATTCTCATTACATAAACATGTTATTAAATTTTTACATTCCATTGATTGCTTGGAAAATTTGACGAAAATAATAATTTTAAAAAAAATTGATCTTCAATTAGCATTAAAACGGTTGAAAGTGATTAAAAGTTTAACAGGATTAAATTTTAAAAAATGGAAAAGAAAAAGAGCTACAATCAGTTTTATGTGTATGTGTCCAGGTTTCCATTCCAGTTGGTTTTAAGTTTGAGTGCTAACTCAACAGAATCTAGAAAGATATAAGTAATGATAAATACAGCAGATGTTTTAGATTATTCGGAATACTATTCTCATCTTGGGTGTTATTCTCACACCGTTTCGACCGATGTAACCTCTGAACTTCTTCAGGTGCATCTTGTCAAACACTGGAATCTATATGAAATTCAGAACTGAACCCAGTTATTTAATCCACAGAGGTAGATTGTTCTCGTTCTGTCAGCCATATAAGTCTAAGTAATTTTTATTTTATTACTAGTATTGTCTGTAGTCAAGGATTGAACCTATAACTTCCGGAATACTTTCATTTAGAACTCATTTTTACTTAACTTTATCTGTTATGCAATGGTGTGAGAATAACATCCACGTTTCTATTCCAGCTGCCTAAGTTTGAGTGCTAACTTTAAAAAAAAAACATACTCCACCCCAAACTTGACAAGTTGCCATTGTAGACGTAAAGGTCTACTGAGAATTAAGGTGAACGTTTTGGAGGTCATCGTAAATTGGGAGCCATGCAGCGAGATGTCTGTTTATATTAGTTTGAAATTTTTGCATGTCGGTACAGTCGGGGAAACAGGGAGCAGGGAGGGAGTTTCAAAGGCCGGCAGTTCAGGGAAAGAAGCTATTGGAGTAGAATGCTCTCCGACATCTTGGGACCTCCACAGTAAATGGATGGAATTTAGCTGATTGTCGGAATGGTCAAGTGTATTTAAGTCAAGGGGACACCGAGCAGCAAGTTCATTGAAGCACATTCCATTGAAGTACTTGTAAAACAAGCACAAGTATGCAACATTGCGGCGATGGGACAGGGGCTGGAGCTTGGTAGATAGTGAGGGACCTATTGGATTAGAGACTCTTTTTGGGACCTTGTCTAAGAGGGAGAGACTGGTGGATGATGCACCGGACCAGATGTGACAATAATAGTTCATGCATGGGCGGATGGTGGCTTTGTAGAGATATAGGATTCTGTCAGGTGTGAGAAGTTTTCTAGCACAGCAGAATGCAGAAATACAAAAGAAATGATAAATACAGCAGATTAGTTTGGATTATTTGGATTATAGTAGTCAAATAATCCAAACTAATCCGCTGTATTTATCCCATCTTGGATATTATTCTCATGTTTCAACCAATGTAACCTCTGACCTTCTTCAGGTATGTTTTGTTACACTCAGGAATCTCTATGGAACTTCGAACTCAATTCCTTATTTAATCCACAGGGCTAGATTGTTCTCATTCCGTCAACTATGATTGGGTAAAAGTATTGAATAATTTTTATTTCATTCTTAATATCCAGAAGAATTTCACTTAGAACTGATTGTTACTCAACAACTTTATCCGTTGTGCCATGTTGTGAGAATAACATCCAAGATGAGAATAATAGTCTAAATAATCCAAATTATCATTCTACGTCTCAAGAATTCCTAAACGAATACAGCAGATTTGTTTGTAATTTTTTAAAGAACAACACATGTGCATAATATAGCAATTGTGTTTTAAGTGGATTGTAGAGAACATGACCCACTCTATAAACGAGGCAAGTAATGATTGTGTAAGTATACGATGTGTGCCACGTGATAAAGGCCTATAAAGTCACCATGTTATATTGGGGTTCACATTTTACTAGATTCCCTTTCTAGCAAGGCTTTAGAGTCTACCCTACTATTTTATTCATAGCTGGAGGGAGGAAGATGGATTTTATACATTTTACAGAATTATTAGTGAAACATAGTCAATAGGCTTGACAGAATTTCCCCTCAAATCCCAGTTGGAGTGGACAAGCTGAAATTGAGCTTTAAAAAACATGTTGATTGCTCTGAGCATCATCTCATATTTGCGTAAGAAAGACATTAAAAGAAACGGTCAATCTGCTTTTTAATGTTAACATGCCCAAGAAGTGAGACGACCATAAGGTAAACGCCTTCCTTGACTGACTGAGAAGCTATTAAATAATGCAGTAAGACTCCCCACCCCAAATAAATACACTATTTTACTGTTTATTTACTTATCTATTACAAATAAATGTTTCGTATCTGTCTGAAGCCGAACCTATACTATTACTCCTATTAATTGTATTATCTTTCAATGCTTAATTCAGGAGGTGGGGGTAGTGTAGTATCTGTTTTGTTGTCACAAGACCATCATGCCAGGCATCACATCCTTCTTTTGTGGAGGAGGTAGTGTATTATATGTTCTTTCGTCATGATACCATCCTCCCAGGCATTATCTCTTCCTTGACAGGGTGGGCGTATGTCAGCAAGAAATTTTCCCAATCTGCTGTTCATTAACAAACATAACAGTTACATTATATGTGCTAACAAAACTATATGCGGGAGCATATTTTTGCTAGTATTAAGTAAAAGACTTAATTACACATTGATTAATTTGATGTGTTGCATTTTTATTGTGTGTAAAAGGAATGTTTTAAGGTCTTATGAAGTAAGTGGAGCAATAAACACAAGAAAATTATATATCGAGAAAACAATTTAGATGCAAGAGTTATAAAGAGTAACGTCTTCGTACAAATGATGAAGACCTTGAGTGTGTATATTATAGGAAAGACAAGATAGCGGGGAGAGAGTTTCCGGTGAATTTTGAGATCGATGCTCGAAACAGAATGCGATAAAAATAGTTTTATGGTGTTTTTGTTTTTTAAATATTAAATGAAGAACCATTTTGCATTAAAATCTATTTAGTATTATGCATGTAATCTGAAGAAAAGCACATTTTAAATGTGTAAACATGCTAGAATATTCGCGATTTTAACAAATGGTGTCTTACAGGAACCGGAAGTGTTGTTGTATTGCTCATAGAGACATGTTTTTTTTTTGTATTGCTCATAGAGACATGTTTTTTTTTTGTATCGCTCAATACAAAAAAGTGTTCAAACGTCTTTTTTTTCTTATTACTACGTAATACTAAATTGATTTTAGCTCCAAAACGTTCATAATGTCAATCTTTTATATATATATATATATATATATATATATATATATGTATATTAGTATTATCGCCTATATTTGTAAGACATTCAAAGCAGAAACTCGTTTTCTACCACATCGAAAAAAGACTCCTTTTTCCTTCCATATGCCTAACATCAGGCGAAATTTTAACTGAGAGAGCTTCTTTGCAAGGACTTTCGGTCTGTGAAACACATTACCATGAAACTGCTTCCCTGCTGATTACAACTGGGTCGTCTTTAAATTCAATGTTCCCATATTTTTTCTCATCATTCGACTGACAATCATTTCAGTCTCATTAATCCTTATCCTTGGGTGGCTCCTGGCTTTAATAAATGGGGATTTGATAGTTAAAAAGGGGGGGGGGCTCTCTAAAATCGTCCAGACCTAGTTGTTATATGTCCTGGGGGGAGTGGTCAGTTGATGCATAGTTTCTCCATTTAATTTATTGATTGTTGGATATTTTCAGGACTTTTCACTTCCTCTATCTCCCTGTTAGAAGGTGATCATGTATAATATGTTCAGTTTTGTCAAATGTATCCTCTAGTGTCGTTCGTTTCTTCAATGCATGTTCTTAGGGTGGGGGATTTTTCAATGACAGTGTCTTCCTAGCTAGGGGGTGATGTTAGCTACTAACTCACATATGAGTTTAATTTTCAAGAGGTTTCAGCTCTCTTGCTCTGTGTCTCTGATCGTGTGAGTGTTGTTGATGACTCATCCCTCTCACAAATAGGCTGAAAGGTTAGCCACTTGTGTATCAGTAGCTTTGGGTTGATTACAATATATATTTTAAAGTTTTTCTCATTTTGATGGGAGAATATCCGCAGTCCATTGAATCGCTACATGAGTTTGCAGGGACATATCACCACCCCTATCTCTTCCATCCACTCGTTTTTCTCAACATTATCTTGATTATTTTTTACTGCTGTTTTCCCGTGTTTTATTTTTGGGAGAAGATATGACCATTTATCATGTGTCAAATTCTCGTGAAATTAGCAAATTCTTTTGGGGTGTACTGGCTTCCTATATGTGTTATCAGGATTACTGGCATTCCATGTCTGACAAATATACATTTCTAGCTTTCTATGACTGTTCTGGAGATAATAAAACTCAGTCGAGTGCCGTCTACGTATTTTGAAAAGTAGTTGACCACCACGATGCAGGTCTTGCTGTTTAATTCGATTAAGTCAAAAACTAGGATGTCACAGGATCTTAGTGGGAGTTTGCCAGTACTGATTTGGATAGTTGGTGTCTAAGCCTTACAAATGTTTCACTTTTCTGCACTGTTTGATCAAATTGGTTAGCAGGCTGGTTGTTAGGACTTAGTCATCCCTTAGTGACCTGAATGGTCAATTATCTCTAGCCTCATCGATTATAATTCATGCCCCATACATTAGTATGCCTTCCTCCTCTGTAACATTTCCTTGATGGGCTCAATATGGCTTGACTAGCATAGGCATTTTCTCCTTTGAAGATCATCCCTTTTTAACACAGTTCAAGATATACATACACACATATACTATTGCCATAAATATGCAAGTTTATGTATTTGGTGCTAAGAGGTTATAAACTCTTCAAACCCTGTCTTGGTCATTGGTGTTGAGGGTATGTTCTAAGAAATTCTGTGATGTTTTGGATATCTAACATTTTGGGGGATTTAATTATTCCAACTGCGTGGATTTTCTTTTATCATCCGCCCCCCTCACCATTTACGATTCGACACTCCTAACACAAATAGATCTTTGATTATCTCAGCCCATATGATGGAAACTGACAGTTTCATTCTCTCTGCGCACAAGTGTCATTTCGCCCATGCAGAAATATCTGTGCCAATCAGATATCATCAAAGTGTATCAGCAGCAGCTGACCCAGCGGCATGTAGAGGCTACATTTTTCCCATGTCGAAGGGCACTTTCGTGTTCGTCCTTGCCCTCATCACTCGATGGGACACTGGCTCTGCTGTCACCCCCTTGCTATCAGAACCTTTGCCAGCCGAACCTGCATCATTCCACCCTCTCCAGCCGAATCAGTGTCACTTCAACATGGTGACAATAACCATCTTCTAACAATAATGACCCATTCTTTTCCTGTCAATTCACTGAATCATGAACTTTTCTTTAAGCAATCATGAAGTTTTTTCAAATGTGTGTATATTGATTTCTTTGGAATAAATACCACCTTTTCTTATTTTTTGTTGTTGTCCCTATTTACTTGCTTCCCCACGAGAACAAAGTTAGACACAAGGTCGGTTTTTAATATGGGAAAAATCCAGCTACCCAAGTTGTACGCTAGATTGGGACAAAAATAAAAATTACCTCAGTCTCGAAATATCTTCTCACCAATTGAGCACAGAAAAGATGAAGCGCAGTATCAGAATAGATACTAAACATTCCCTTGTGTTATTGTCACATTCATCACACGTCTCAGTCATTTTATTTATTTTTGATTGCTTGTTAGCAGGGTTCATGTTACACAGAATAATTGAGTCATCGCCCATCTGTGCTGCTTCCACTCCTGCTACACTTTAATTTTGCTTTTAATCATTGTCATGTTCACTTTGGTTCCTGCCATGTACCATTATGTCGTTTAGAATACAAATCGACCTTTGTTTATTTTCTAGTATGTCTGATATTTTTCGTTAGCCGATGTCATTTCAAATGGTAGGAAATGGAGCAATAAAAGTTGCCAGTCTGCGGGACTTTCATGCCAATGGGATTTGCCAGTGTCCACATCTAACTTTGTTATGATGTTGATTTTATTCATAAGCATATTTTACTTAAAATCATGGTTTACAGTTGACTCGTACATGCTAACATGAAAATAAAACAACTGTTATATTATGGATGGGGCCCCATATCTTTAGAAATAATTAGGTTAGCTAGTGTGAATTATGGCTGGGGTCAAATGAGACAATGAGTGCGGGTCGAGCTGACATGCACTGGAGGGGATTGTTATGAGTCAATCATGTTTTGTCAGATCATAACAAAGTTACAAATTCGGCAGGGACACAGAGAATTTCAGGTCAGAAAAGGTCAGATGTGGTACGATTGTGAATGTCGTGTCTGATTGGCCGACCTGAGGAAGTGTCGATTACGTCATTTGTTTTGATCAAAAACGAGAGTTTTTGAGAGAGTTCATTTTGGGAGCTCGTAGCGTGAACATCACGATGTAGCCACTCGTCGTATAGTCTGGATCTCGAATGAGATCCGGCAGAGATCCCTGTGCATCGTCACACCCCACAAGAGGCATGAATGAGACGCATGGCAGAGACGAATGGATGGGAACCCCTCCACAACCAAGACATCGAATAAAAGAATCGAATTTCTCTCTGAAGAAAAACTGCCTCCGAGTTTTGTCTCCTGCCTGAGAAAAAATTTGTCCACAGAACAAAAACCACCAGAATCGATCACGGCCAGAGACGCAATGAAACCGACGGCACAGATAGCGATCACGACCAGTGGACGAGGAAAGAAACTGTAAGGTAACTTTTTGAATTGAACATTTTCGGGTCCTAATGTGATAAACTGAAAGAGTTAAAACAGGAAGAAAAAGTGAACAATGTTTTTAAAGTGAACAATGCTAAAAGGAAAGGATGCTTAATGAGAAACAGTGTTTTAAAAAAAAATGTGCTCAACAAGCTGTGTTTAATATAAGATGCTTAATGAGAAAAATGTTTAAAACGAAAACTGTCAGTTTAAAGGCTTAAAAATGCCTTGACAAAAAGGTTTGAAAACGCTTCTAGACTTTTCGTACTGTTGTCGCATTTTGAGAAGCGTTTAAGAGACTTTCCGTGGCAATAATTTTCGTCGTGAACACTGTTCGATTGGACAAAATCTCTGATCAGCAGTTTTTTTCAGCCAATCAAAAAAGCGAGTATATTCACTGCCGAAAACTTACACTACTCTAAAAACCCGAACACAGCTTTCTTTTTTATTGCACTCACAAAATAGCCTTGCCACTCTCTGTCGAGTGCATAGCAGCAGACGAAACGAGAGACTTTCACAAAATGCGAAACATGATGCCCAGTGAAGCATACACACGCTGCTCACCAAACTCATATACACAGTTCATACATAAACTCTCTATGAAGACAGACATGCTAATACACACACACACACACACACATCTAGATACCTAGTACATATACACACACATAAACGCACAAGGCATGAGTCAAAATAAATATGTGTACTCAATTTCTTACACAAAAACAACTTTTACTCAGAAACATTTCTTGAACTGTTTGGACTCTCAATCTTTACAAACCCTTTATTTTCATAACAAGTTTTCAATAAAATTACTTCTTTTTGTATAGATAGACTTTGTCATTCTTTCTTGGTTGTGATATTGCCTTTCCCTCTACAACATCAAGGAAGATAACTCTAAATTCATAATATGCAACCAACCAGTCAAGCAAAGTAATGGTATGCACAAACTGAAGATTTTCACTTGAGGCACTAAAATTATAATATGACTAATTCACTAATTATTCAACTTTGCAGAATCAATAACCTCTGCAATGCGAAAACAATCATCTTCTGTCCCAGCCATATGGAGATTTGTGGAAACGAAAGTGATAAAGCTGAACACACACACAAAAAAAAATCGCTACACAGTATCAAAACTAACATCAAAATTTCATATAAAGATCTAAAGCCAACCATTAAATAAATCATGGATAAATGACCAACGATCAAAGACATCTATCAGAGTTATAGAACAGCGAAAAAGAAGGTATACCTTGCCTCACATACGCAGCACACTCATATCTGCTTAAAAGAGATCCTCTATTCCGCATTGGCTGTTGTGTTTCATTTGAACATATATTGGTCAAATGTATTGATTTCAATGAAATCCGTTCTCGACAGTGCTAGGTGGGTGACCTGAAAGACCTTTTTGAGCAGATTAATCCAAATAACATTTTTAATTCCTGAAGAAAATAATATATATATAAAGTATAGTTATCTACAGACATGCGTTTGGTCATCTTTACGACTCAGTGTGGCTATACCTAGCAAGATTCACAACCGGAACCCCAGTTTCTCTCTCATATATATATAAGAAATTGACAACATCTTTGAAGCACAGACTGTCTTATAGTTTGTTTTGCTTTTCTTTGTCATTTCGATGGTTGCACCATGTGTTGGTTTTTCAAAATTTCACTTAAATACATTTTCATGTGTGCTTCAAAAATGTTATCAATTTGCTTATTCAAAAAGCGCCAACAAGCGCTAAACATCGACCGGACTTCACTTATTCTAACGTCTCTTACAACTTTACGTGTGGTTCTGCCTCTACCGTGATTCGACCCCTCAGGGTTAATACCATCGAAATGAGGAAGAAGAAGAAAAAAAAAACTCTAAGACAGTCGCACCTGACAAAGTTGTTTTACAACAAAAGCTTGCAAAAAAAGAAATTAAATAAATAAATGAATTTATCATTTAAATTGCACCATATGTTGGTTTAAAAAAATCCACTTATATATATATATATTGTATTACAGAAGTTTAGAACAAGATAATACCGTCGGTTTCGAATCAACAAGTTATCAACACATGATCGCTGCTCGTTGACTCATCGGCCATTGTTGTGAGTCATGGTTGGAAAGTGGGGAGTCAGACATCGTCCAACACTTTATTAGCCTGATTTTTATTTATCAAGGATTTAATTCGGCCTATTTTACATAATATTGTGCAAGTTATTTTCCTTTTATTAAAAAAACCTTTGATAAGGAAAAAGACAGGCTAATAAATAAATAAAGTTATTTTGAATTTCTTTTTTAATAATCGAGCACTCTACATAGTTTCTTTCCACTGACCTTCGCAATTATATATATATATATATATATATATATATATATATATATATATATTGTTAAAAATAACAGAATTCGTCTGTTTAATTATGCCTTTTTTTGCCATCCAGCATTGCTGAATTTAAAATCGTCAACGACTTCCTGGAACAATGCGGAAAAAATTCTATGCGCGTTTCTCCAGTCTTAAAAATTCTCTTCTTTTTCAAACTTTTTTGTTAATTTTCTTTTGAAACCTGACGATGATTCGACGAAGAATCGAAAACGTTCGTGAAACCTGTGGAACATTTATTACTTATAGACGAATTCTGTTATTTTTAACAATGTTTGCATAAATGAGAAAATGCTGCCTAAATACACACACACACATATTATACATATATATATATATATATATATATATATATATATATATATATATATAAGTTAGGTATGTTTATATATTTGTATGTACAAGATTTACTCCTAAACTAATTAATTGATCATTATGAGTTTGGGAACAAAGCTGCTAGGCGTAAGTATAGGTAATGTGGGCTATATTAAATTTAGTTGTATGCAAACGGGACAAAGAGGAAATTGAAGTCCTTCATGGAAATTTAGATGCTATCTGATTTTAATGAAATTTTCACAATAGGTATTAGACATCAATTACTAAATATTCCTCAAATTTCAGTTTCTTTAGAAACTGTATTTTAAAGGCTTTTAGAGGGCATGATATGAGCACAACCACCCATTTGAAAATTAAAATATTTCAGATTTGCATTGAATTTGATCCATAGTTTATTAGACACCAATTCCCCGAATTTTAATTTTTTCTTAAAGCCCCCTTAAGCTTAAGCCTTAAATGTTAGACATTTTCTATAATCAAAATCATGTAATGGATTTTTATCAAAATTAGAATAAGGATTGTAGACCTAAGGTTTAATATCATATCTTGATTTTAATCTTCATAAGGGGACATAAAATTGTTGCAAAACTTTTGTTTAGGGGAATTCATTTTATCCGCCTGGGGACTGATAATGTTAACAAAATCAAATCATTACAGAATAATTCTATTCTATTTTTATTTTAGTCGCCATCAAATAATGCAGTGAAGTTGTATAAAACAAACCAAACTAATAAAAGAATTCCAGAAAGCAAATGGCTTGAATAGCTACCCTCTTTCTTTCTCTAGTTCGTTGGGATACGCTTTCCTTTTCACTCACCCAAAAACAAGTTGGTTCTTAACAGGGACGTATTAACCGAGGATTTCTGACCAATCAAAAACGGTTCAAAGTCAAAAACTAACAAGTTGATGCCAAAGTAATAAGCCGATGCAAACTGAATGAATCTTATAAGAGACGGGAAATAAAGAGAGTTCATAGAGTTCTCCACACAAACCCAAGCCACGCACCTCGAAAGAACACACAAGAAGGTATGCCCCGAGCCATCACACGGCCTTTGGCCGCGTAGGCTAGAAAAAGAGAATACTTCAAAACGCAAGTACAAGCTTTCCCTGTCCTGCGCACACACTGACAGGAAGCCAGGCGAACAGAAGCCAACCGTTATGACTCACACACAGTCACAGAAAAAGGTAAACCTACCCACACACACAGTATCACACTTACACGCATTAACAAATATAGACAAACACATCTTTAGCCCTCGTGTTATGCTGCCATATCCATTTCCTGGCTATAATCTCTCAACAGATAGGCATTAAAGGAAAAAAAAATGACTGAAAAAAGAAATGTTAATTTATAATGCTTAATCTATTTCATTGGTATAATATGGGCTGTATGGATCTGAATACAAGATTGTATCCGGCTCGTAAGTTGTTTGCAATTTTATTTGAAAGTCTATTACTGAGGGATCTGTCAGGAACAGGTACATTGTATTGACCGTAACTTGAAACTATTCTGACCGTAACACTGAATACCTGTGGATTATGTTTCGAAATTTTTGCTATGAGGATTGATAATTTCTATTATTTGGATCATTCGGACCACTGTTCTCACCTTGGATAAATATTCTCATAAAGTTTCGACCAATGTAATCTCCAACCTTCTTCAGGTGCGTCTCGTCGAACTCGGGAATCTATAAATAATTTCGAACAAAACCCTTTATATAATTAACAGGAGTAGCTTGTTCTCATTTCGTCAGCCATGCCCGGATAGAAGTCTCAAGTAATTCGTAATTGTATTCTTAGTATCGTCTTACTGAGGATTGAACCCTTAACCTCCATAAGACTGTCGCTTAGCACTAATAATCGTTTCGCCACGGGTCCTTGGGAACAGTAGTCTGAATAATCCAAACAATACAAACCTGTGGACTATATTCCCACAGTTGTCTTTGAAGTAAATGTACATTTGATGTTTTCTTTCTTAGAAATAAAGGACATGCTTTTCTGCAGAAATGGATTCGTAGCCTTTTCATTTGAAGATCTAAATTTTCATCAGTGAAATCATACAAGTTTTTGTGGCTCTTCATCACATGTTTATTTTAGACTACAATCCTCCACTCTATAATAAAGACTAATGTGTGTTTATTTGTATATAAATAAATATATGTACTTCCGTCTCGTCATGCAAAAGTTAGCAAGTAAAACACATGCTTTTTCTAGCTCTGGACGAAACCGTTTCGAGTGATGAGGGAAAACAAGAAAAATAATAGCAAGTCAGACAACCACCACAGACTTACCCCACCGCCTGGAAGTAATTCGAAAAGCAATTCTACACTCTATAATCAAAAGTTAACAGCAGGGGTTTTCTTTGGGGTCAGCAAAAATGATAATTCATATGAAAAATTAAATTACTGGCATAATTCTACGGATTTATATGAATATTTTAGTAATTAGCGAGTACGAACACTGGCGAAGCATATCCCCACTCCTTTTTTGACGGAGGTGTACACTAGTATATCATATTCAACTTGTGTCATTCTGTTAATCATTAAACACTAATCACTTATTAGGGGAAGAGGACTTGACATTTAGCAATAAATATTGGCATAACTAACTCGTATTTTGTTAGAAGTAATACGTTTTTTTTTGCGGCGTAACTCCGTTATTTTGATTTATGCTGCAACTCTTGTGCAATCAGATTTTGAAACGGTGAATGCCAACCACATTCGTATCCCCCCCCCCCCGTTTCTTTAATGTGTACTGCCAATTTTCTGTGGAAAAAAAACCCTAACGACTTCAGACATCTTTAGTATCATTTTCTCTTTATTTGTAAAAAAAAAAAAAAAAAAAAAATAGCCTTAAGCTAATCTGTAAAAAAATGTTTACAGACATTTTTTCAAACATTGTCATGGTTAATGATCATAACTATCTCATTATTATCGAAAAAAAAAAAAAAAAAGCTAAAGTTTTAGAACTAAACATATCTTAAAAAGACAATGTATACCCTCGAGCAGTATTTCTTAATCTTTTTACCCTTGTGTAACCCTTAAAAGAAGTTACATATCTCAAGGAACCCTTGCACAATATATATATATATATATATAAGTAGTCCCTTACATCTCAGTGACAGTGTACTTTATTTAGGGTGATTTGAAGTAAAAAAAAAAAAAAAGAAAAAAAAAAAAAAAATGAATAAATAAAAGTTAGTTTTAAAAAAATAAGTATATATATATATATATATATGAGAAAGGAAGGATGAAGGTAATCCGACGTAATGGGAAATGAATAGGAAAGACCAAAAAGGATGTTTTTTGGGGTTTTTTTTTTTCATGCTACTGACTTCACTCAGCCCGACCTCGGTCCTGCGCACCCAGTAGTTGGCTACTACTTTTTCTCATCAGCCCATCATGTCAACCAAATATTTTCACGTACTTGCATTGCATTTTTCTTAAAATTATCATCCTGAGGAAGTCTTACAAATAAAGACGAAACGTTGATGAATATATATAAAAAAAACAAAAAAACCCATCCTTTTTGGTTTTACTTTTCATTTCCCATATATACATATATATATATATATATATATATACACACATACATATATATATATACACACACAAACTATATCTTTTCATTTCATCATAGTTCACGTTGTAAATTTCTATATAAAGTTAAGTATATGTTCATATTTTAGTATGTACAGGATTCACTCCTACACTAATTAACCGAGCAGTATGAATTTTGGAACACACCTGCTAGACGTAAAGGGTCGTAATATGGGCTATATTTAGTTTAATTTCGTTTCATGCAAAGAAAGTAAAACGAGGTGGAAGTCCTTCATGAAAATTTAGATGCCTTCGATTTTAGTAAAATTTTAACAATAGGTATTAGACATCAATTAATAAATAGTTCACAAATTTCAGTTTATTTTTGGAGTATTTTAAAGGGTTTTGGAGCATATGAGCACAACCTCCCATTTGAAAATTAAAACATTTCAGGTTTACATATAATTTGCTCTATAGTCATTAGACACCAATCAAGCAAAATTCCCCGAATTTCGATATTTTAAGACCCCTTAAACAAGCCTTACATTTTAGACATTTTCTACAATCAAAATCATGTATTCATGGGTGTTATCTCTCTCTCTCTCTCTGTGCTAACAACTGTTTATTTCTGTCTCTCTAAGATTGATATATAAATATATATATATATATCAACTACAACACCCATGAAAAATGGTGGGGAGAATATATACTCCCCACGTGGTCTCCTAAAATAATAAAATTGAAATATCAAATATTAATATTTGATCTTTACATTTAATACTTATTTCTTTAAGGAAGTCTCTCTGGCAATGCTTCTTAACCAGTTTTTTTTCGGAAAACTAAGGTTCTGCAAAAAGATTTCTAAGGGTTCCACACAGAACAAGTGAGAAAAGCAAATGTACTTTGTTTTTGTTGCGAGAGAGAGATAGTTAGCGAGAGAGATAATTAGCGAAAGAGAAGGAGAGTTAGCGAGAGAGAGAGAGAGAGAGATAGAGCGAAAGTTAGCATATACATTTAATTTATTCATAAAAGGAGGTTAAGAAACATGTAATACATAAACAGTACACAAAGACATTATTTACCTCTAGGAGGTTAGATACAAAGTCAGGTGTGGTTTTGAGAAACCAGTGCACTCTGGCCAACAAAAAATGCCTGAGCAGTCCCCTCGGCATTTCCCGGTAGAGGCGCCTTAAGCGATTAGCAATAAACTAGCTTTCTCAGAGAGAAGATAAAGCCTGGGAGGATGGACCTCTTAGAACTGAACAGAGCAGCAGTCTGACAGCAACAAAGCCAGTCTCGGACTGATTTGTATCATAATTCTATGCTACAACAGTATACAAATACAATCAGACCTATTACAATAAGGAAAACACGTGTTGATAAAAAAAATGCGTTGTTTCGATGTTATCTCATAGTCTTCTATTTTAGAGACATAAGGTGTCGTCTTTGTTTGTCTGTGTCTTGTCGCAGCACGAGACGGCCACACTTGATACATAAAAGCTGCCACATACCTCATATCACTTATAAAAATGCACGTGTCCGACCTCGCACAAAATCCTAACAAAAAAAACACACACACACGAGTAGATATATTAATTAAGTATGGACAACATTTGTAGCAAGGAAAATAATGTTCAATAAAGATTGAGAGTTCAAAAAGTCCAAGAAAGGAACCTTCTTGAGTGAAGGAGTTGTTTACTGTGTAAGGAGAAATTGAGTACACATGTTGGTTTTGGCTGGCATCATTTGTGTTTACGTCTGTGTTTATTAGCCTGCTCTGTTAGTGAGAAAGTATAAGTATGAAGTGTGTTTATGCGTTTATTCAGTTACGTGTGTGCTTCGCTAGGATTACAGAAGCTTGTGAATGTCTCGTCATGTATGTGCTATTGTCGAGAGCCTTTTATCACAAAGCGGCTAAGCAGGATTTGTGCCTAACTCCTGGAGAGGAGTAAATTACGCTAAGCAGGATTGTGACGTGTGCTGTTTATGAAAGAGGAACAAGATAAGAGAAAGAAAACTGTTTGAGTTTTTATAGTATGCACAAGATTTTGGAAATTAATATTTCTTGCACTGTGATTGGTTGAAAGAAACTGCCGATTTGAGCTTTTGTCTAATCAAGAGTCGATATGTAATAATATTCACTGCTGCTGCTACTTCGAATACATTAGTATTAGCAAGTGAAAAATGGTGAATAAAAAAGGAAAGAATGAAGAAAACCTGAGAGAAGGAAAGACAGTGGCTTAGCAGGCCAGTAACTCGTTTCGCTTCCTCGAGTTTACTACAGCAGAATCCAAAATACCACGTTTCTATTCACTTGACTCCCCATGAGGGCAGAGTTAGACACAAGGTCGGTTTTTCATGTGGCGAAATCTAGTTCCCCAAAAAGAGGCACTCTGGATTGGAACAAAAATTAAAATTGCCTTAGTCTAGAAAGACCTCTCCTTCACCCACGAGGACAAAAAGATAAAGCGAAATATCAAAACAGATACTACACTTTTCTCCTAGTCAAAAGGCCAATTTATTTACCTGCCAAGCAGAAGGTTAGATACAAGGTCAAAGTATGTTTTATTTACCTCCTCTCTAGGAGACTACACACAAGGTCAGGTGTGGTTAGCCAGTGCACTAGGATTAGCGTGTTCTGCCCTACAAAAAATGCCTGAGCAGCCCAGTTAACATTCCCTGAAAAGGCAAAGCCTGGGCGGGTGCACCTCCTAGAACTGCATAGGACAATACCTCAGACCGGTGGAATCAAGGCCCGAAGGCTAAGACGGTACCAGTTTACAGAGTGCAGCATCCATCAGAAAAGATACTACACTCAGATCTCAGCCAAAACGCTAGAATGCCACGTTTGTTTTAAAATAACCAATGTTTGACCTAGCATAATAATTTAGAAATTATATATTTTTTTTTGTATTCTAGACATTTCTGAAACTTAGAATGAATATTTTAAAAATCATTTCTTGCCATAATTTTTTCCTATTTAATGCAACACACATTTAATGAGACGCGATGACGTCTTAAAAATACTTTCATTCTAACAAGACAGTACTATGCTAAAAAGAACTCGAGAAAATTGTGTCCTAAAATTGATTTACTGAATTGATGCTGTTGATTGTTAGCTGAAAGAAATCAACTCAAACATTCTTAACATCTTCAGACACAATGCACATTTTAACAAAAGAAAGTGGATATGCGAAGGAAGAGTTTATAGCAAAAGAATAGAATTCAACCATTTTTTTTTCATAAACTTCTGTACAAAATTATGCCAATCAGTTGCCAAAAAAAAAAAAAAAAATAGATAAACAAAAAATAATTAAATTCTTGAAAAAAATGTTGTTTATACTATATTGGTATTACTTACATTTACATTTTTAGATTCTCTAAATGCATCCATATTAAAATAATCTCTTTGAAATTGTTGCATAAAAATAAAAGTAAAGAAACGTTAACACTCGATAACTCCTACCTCCCCACCGATTTTCTTTATACATCAAACGCATTAGGATGAAATTCTCTACCTAAATTGCATAGTTTTAATGTTTATAACACTATTTCATACTTTTTCTTTTATAAAATTTGTTTTCGACAATCTACATTTAATAGCGGCCAACAAGTGTAGGCATTGGGACCATTAAGTGGTTTTTGATCGCTGAGAAAACAGATTTTATAGAAGAAAAGTATGAAATAAAGGTTTATAAACGTTAAAACTAGAAAAGTTGAGTAGCAAATTTAATTCTAATGCGTTTGATATAAGTTTTTTTTTTGTTTACAATATATCGAGTGATAACTACTGTGTACTTTCATCAAAATAAAATAGTACGGCATATTACAAAAAAAAGAAAATATTTTAGTAAACATTTTTACAAAGCTTTAACAAGTCTCATTTTGCACACTTTTCTTCACGTAATAATGTCGTTGGTGTCTTTTATAGAAAAAAAAGACATACACTAGGTAAATGCCTTACGAACTAAACATTCAACCGTGTAAAATAATTTGAATTCATTCTTTTCAATTTGTAGAGGGAAAAACAATATCAATAAAAAATAATAACAAATTCTATCCATAAAAATTAATTTTTATTGACAACTTGTTAAGACAACCGGAAATAAAAAGTTGGTAATGAGCGAGAGTTCAGCATGTCCAATGAACGTTCCAAGTGAAAAGTTTGTGTGTGTGTAAATTCAGTAGTCACTGTAAATGTGTGTATATTAGTTTCAGTTTTGTGAGTGAGAGAGTGTGCGTATGAACTTTTGTGTTCTCACATGCGTCAACTGCGAAAGAAAGAAAACGGAAAAAGAGATAGGGAAAACTGTGTTTGGGATTTTATATTACGTGCTAAATTTGAAAGTAAATATTCTTGCACTGTGATTGGTTGAAAGAAAATGATGATTTGAGCTTTTGTCCAATCAAGAGTCGATAGTTAAGATTCGCTGCTACTTCCCATAAATTACATTTTGGTTTAAATCTTAGAGACAACTGCCTAATATTAATCTGAAAACAAAATATTACTTATGCTAATATATAAGATATACATGTATTGGTGGTGGATATTCTTTAAAATAGATTTGTCAAAAATTTCATATCAGTTTTCAGAATATTTATTAATGAGATTTATCAAATCATAAGGTTCAGAAACTGGATAACAAACTGTCCCTATATTTTAAGCAAGTTCATTTTTTGTTCAGACGTATACTTTTCATTTGTAAAATCCCGACTTAATATTAGGGGTGGGACGTAATGGGTGACAATTTCAGATTCATGCGAGTAGTATTTTTTTTACATAAATAACACTAAGCAATTAAACATTTTGAAAATTTTGCAAAATTCAGAAGGTGCAGGCCACTAGCTTTTGGCTATTTTACATTCATGAAAACCCTTTCACAGCCTGAAAATGGTCCTAAATTAAAGTACTATATCAGATTTAACCATCTATATCCATTCATAGCTTTTGAGGATGTTTTAGGACCTGCAATGTCGCATGAAACCACTTTTTCACCGAAAAATGATGGATTTTGAGTCCCGTGCAGCCCTAACGGCTATTTTTGGCCTGCACTTTCTGAATTTTGCAAAATTTTCAAAATGTTTGATTGTTTAGTGTTATTTATGTATAAATGAACACAAAAAAATACTACTCGCATGAATCTGAAATTTTCACCCATTACGTCCCACCCCTATTAATATTATATATAAAAAAAAGACTGAGAAATATCAAATCATTTTCTTTTTTTAAAGATTCGTTCAACAAAAACATTCAACAAAAATACATCGACGGGAATTATTTTCCTAGAAATAGGGAGAAAAAAAATTAATTAATTATTTGCACAACGGTAGTCGGCGAGTGAATATGTGGTTTAACCGGGGGAGGGGGGATCACTGAAGTTTCCAATAAAACGATGCATTAATGAAGAAAACTGTATGGACCCCTAGATTTGGAGAGGGGAGGGGGGTTCTGTTTAAAAATATTGGAGGTCGTTGAGCTACGAGATTGCACCTACCAAGTATTTAAAATACAGAGTTGTACGTGCGTGTTCTTGGTTTTCCCTCATGTTTCAGGAATCGATTTTTGTGTAATGAATTTCCTAAAACCATGCATGTAATTTGGCGACACCTACATCATGTAGGTACACGCACTCGTCACGATCGCAAATACAAAAATAAATAAATAAACCTAGAATTATCCCATGTTCATTACAGCACTTGGAATGATTCTAGATTTTTTCGTTTAGTTTTTGTTTTGTAATTGTTTCCTTTTGTTTGTTCAAATTAGACCCACTTCAAGCCAATTATTTGAAAACTAGACGTTCAAAACACGTTGAATGTCTTAAATACATCAGATTCATTATGTTAATTTAAAATTCAGTTTTATCTGAAAGGTAATTGTCTAAAGATGGACTTGTGTTGACAAGTCCAACAAATTTCAATAAAGGACAACGATTTAAAATATATCCAGTAAAAGTACAGAACTCTTAAACAAAAATGAAAAACAAGTAATTCATAGCAAACGCAGTAGAATTAAATTTTCTACCGACTTGTATACTTTTAACATGTGGAAGCTATACGATTTTTAAAATTTTATTTCAGAATGTTATATCGATGTTTGTGGCGATAAGACACGAAAACTAAAGGTGATATTGGAGGTCGTTTCATGTTGAAAAGATAGGAAAATAATTACTTACCCTACCACTAACCATAAGTCCGAGTGGCAACCCCTCTCCCAAACAAAAGCTCTCGATTAAGTTTAGAAAAATTAAACGATAATGTCAGCCGCCATGTTGTTTTTCATGTGTCGATAGGCCACACGAACATCGAAATAAAAATCTGAAAAAAAAGAAAAAAGGTCCACATGTTAAAAGAATTTAATTCACTGCGTTTGCTATAAATTATTTGTCGTTTTTAATTTTTGTTTACAAGTTCTCGACTGTTAACTATTCTGTATTTTACCTATATTATAAATGTTACAAATGGCGAAGGAAATAGGTGCATATACGGGCGTGCATGCATATTAAATATAAATAAATAAAAAAAAATGAAATATTCAGGAATATTAGGGTCACCAGCTAGCAAGTGCTAACTTAACACATTAACAGAGTTTTGTGAATGAAAAATCAAGGAAAACATGATTAAAGGAGAGTAGAAAGTGGACGTTGGGTTTACTTTCGGCAGCCTCGTAACTCTCGCTTCTCTTATTTTGTCCTTTACTCCTCACATTCCATGAGTGATGTTTCTGACAAAGGGAGAAGAATCGGTGCTTTCTGGGTCGAAATCTATCCATCTAACACCTATCGTTGGCTTGTTTTTGACCTTGAAGTAGTATTTTTAGCTCCTTACATCAAGTGGCTTCATGCCTTGTCTGGAGAGATTTCCATTAAAAAAAACCAAAAAACCCAAAACAGCTATTATCTATCAATAATGGAGTTTATGTATCTGTCTGTCTGAAGCAAAAACTATACTATTTAAGACTATGGTACTTATGAAATAGTATAGTATATATTATTTCAGACTAATGTACTAATGCTAAGCAACGCATATTCCGGCCATTACTAAATGGGTGACCATTTTGGAAGAATAACAAAACTGGTTCTTTGATACGACGTAGGCGCTTCCAATAGCATATTTAAACATGAGTATCAAAATTGGTTCTTTGATATAGTATGGGTCTAAAAATATTTCTTTGGGTAGGAGAGTAAAAAAAAATTGGGATTTTTTTTTTTAACTAAAAATATTTCTTTGGGTGGAGGAGGGTAAAAAGATTTTTTTTTCTTACAAAAAATAAATATTGGCGTAGTTGAAATACTTTTTTTTTGTTCAGTGTATGCCTATATATATTTGTTAGTGTGAATATGCGCATGTAAGTAAGTGACAATGTGAGTATTAGACACTGTAAGTATGCATAGGTTTACCTTGTTCTTGTTAGTGCGTGTGAATGGGTGAAAAGTAACGATTCGTTTCTGTTCGCCTGACCACTTGTTTGTAGATGCGCGCGAGATAAGAAAGGCTTGTACATGAGTTTTTGAAGTATTTTTTTCTTCTCGCTTCCCTCCGGCCAAAGGCGCAAGGAGGGGGAGGGCATACGTTCTAGGTCCTCTCGAGGTGCGTCGGGTTGGGTCTGTAGAACTGTTTATTTCTTCGTCTTTGTAGGGGGTTCTCAGTTCGCGGCGGCGGCTTGTAAGATTTTGATTTCAAAATTCAAAACGATATTCATTGGTTGAAAAATATTGAGTTAACACGCTCCTGTGAAAACTTTAACTTGCTTTTGAAAGTGAAGAGGAAAGTGTATCCGAACGAACCAGAGAAAAAAAAGAGGGTGGCTATTAAAGTCATTCGCTTCTTGGCGTTGGTTCGAATCGCATCTAGATTCATTCACCACATATTCATATCGACCATATTTTATTTAAGGTTAAAATGTATTCATAAATTTAAGTACACTCTGACCTTCTAATTTTTTTAAGTATATTAATTCTGACTTTTTCTGCAAACTTCACCAAGTGTGTATTTTGTTTTATTTTTTTCGGAAATTCCCTTTCAAGTTAAATATGAAAAGTTAATTTTTCATTAGTTTTACAGAGAATCGATTTCTTCCAATTTTTTCTTTAAAATTTGCTTTCATTAAAAAATTATTAATTAAAAGAACTGGAATCTCAAGTTTTAATTCTTTTTTTACCATCCGAAATTGTATGTTCGGTTATTGCTAAAACACCCATATATTCGATTTAAAAAAAAAAAACACTATCAGAAACACGGTGTTGCCAACTATTAGTTGGACATTTGTTTCTTTACTAAATAGGTCGATCACCATTTATCAAGGTCAAAAGCAACTCGAGGATAAGGGGCTAATGCGATGGAATGATTATCAGGACCAAGTTCTAATACTTATGAGGACGGTTCAAGACAGGAATCTATTGACATTGGATTTGAAGACTACTATGTTGTAATCTGCAGGGAAGCAGTCCCGTTGTAATGTGTATCACACAGATGGGAAGTTCTTGCGAATTTGTCTTAATTAACTAGTAACACATGTGTCAGAATAAAGAATTCTCGTAGTCAAATGTCGCCATTCGCTCTTACCAAAGTCTATATAAAAAAGAACGCCGTTCACATTCACCTCTCATTTTGGGTCTTACAACTGGACGACTCACTCTATTGGTAAGTTATTGCTTATTTTTGTCTTCAGCAGTTTGTTTTTTGAGTTTGTTACTACTACTACTACTACTACTACAACGAAGAAGCTCTATTCAAGAAATTCTGCCTGATTCTAGTCACACACAAGAAGAAAGGAAAGTTTTTTTCGTTGTGGTAGAATAGTGAGAGGCACTATTTCTCAGTTATCACATGCTGCACTAGCATTAGTGCATCCGTGATACACTAACACTGAATATATAGCTGTGGTAGGATAAAGATGAAACACCTGGGAACAATAATAACATTAAATGTACAATCTATGAAAGATATTACACGAAACGTGTATATCATAAATGTTCCAATACAAGTTCAATGCACAAGGTTACAAAATACAAGTAGTGAGAGAGAGGCAATGAGTGCAAAAACAAAGGTTTGGTTTGTTTTACGGCATATCAATCATCTATTGTCAAATATAATTTGGTACTCTTATAGCTGATGCGCCAGATTTCCATGACTTCGCATCGGCAACAATCGGGCAGGTCACGGAAGCACCCGAGAACTAGCAAGATGAGAGGAAAACGGGGCTGAAAGTTGCCAAGCACTTAATGGAAGACTTTCAAAGAAAAAATACTTAGATAAAAAGAAAAAACAAAAAAACCGTAGCTGAAGAACTGTAAATAACTATATTTTTATTTTTGGGTGGGTCAAATGAACAATTGTCAATCAAATGTGTAGATGTAAATGTTTTGATTTGTTTGTGAAAATAATGTTTTTTTTTGGGGGGGGGGTAGGAGGGGTAAAATTTTGACATGTTTTTTTTTAACATAAAGAAAAGAAAGAAATGAAAATGTTATGCTTTTGAATTAGTCCTTCCGAAGACTCAACGATCTGACACAGTTGATAATAATTCATTGTTGTTGCAATAGAACGCGATTATTTTTTCATCCAAATATTGTCGGTTTGGCGAATGAATGCTGCAACCTGATTGGTTAATACTTTCAGCTCTAGGGCGCTTGCAAGACATGCCCGATTGTTGTCGACGCGAAGTCACAGAAATCTGGCACGTCAACTATAAGTGTACCTATACGAAGGATGATTATTTTTATTTCTAAAATGGATTGCCCCTAGAATACATTTCTCGTAGAAGGAAATTTCACAGTAAAAGTGGGAACATTACTCTTAGAAGGGAATTATACTGAGAGAGAGAAGCATTAGTCTCAGAAAACACCACTCCAAGAAAACAATTACTCTTTGGCTTTGGTAATCTTCTTTATTATCAACGGGATTGACCCTCAGCCCTCACCTTCTAGTATCTATTTAGGGAGAAAAATAAAAAGGAGAAATGAGGTTTTGATTTTTTGAAGAATTAGATTGAATAATACGGTTGTGGATGAACTTATAGATACAAGGGAATGATGTGACCAGCCGCTTGATTGAATCGGGCCTCTCCGATCTCCCGTCTAGTCAAAGTAAGGGCCGAAGTGGAAGAATGGGTTCTACAGCATCATTGGTCGCCACTCACGGCCTACAGGTGGCCACATTTCCGGGGGAATTTTACTCCTCTGCATGGGGGTTGTAGTCGGCGAATTCATGGTCACACCGACAGGGCAAACAATAACTAAGAAAAACTTCATTGGATATATATGTGGAAATAACAGAAATAGTGTATGCATACGCCCGCTCCCACAATATCTCATTGTCGATATTTTATTAAAGAGACTTTATGTACTAAGGAATAACCGCTTATTAAGGCCCAAAGGCCACTTGAGAATAAGGGCTAATGAGTTTGTCAAATGAATGGAAAAATAGTACTTTGAGGATTGGTGACAATGGTTGAAACTGAGCTGAATTTGATTATTTAAGAGGACGGCTCTAAAGGAATTTGCTAACATTAGACTGGAAAACGATCATGTTGTAGTCATCTGGGAAGCAGTCCCATGGTATTGTGTTCTACAAACGGGTAGTTCTTCGAAAGAAACTTTTCTCATAGATGTTCCATTTAGTTTTAGGTACACAGAGGAAGAAAGTAAAATTATTTACAGTAGTGTAGCTAGACAAGTCTTTTTGTGAATGTTTTACAGAGAGAACCACAGAATGAAGCTCATTCGAGCACCTACCATGAAAATAACGATAGAGTAGAGAAAGACTAGCAACGTTATTTCTGTGAGAAAGAGGCTGTAGAGCAGATAAGGGGACATTCATTCCCACTAGATTTCGAAGTCGATTTTCTACTCTACCAAGGCAGGAAAGAGTGCCCTGGGCGGCACCTCCCCAGATTTAGCATCAGGACTCTGTTAGAACAACTAACGAAAACGAATTATCTCCCTTGAACCATTTCGGGAGTTAAGAGTTATCGCCCTTAGAAAACGATCATGTTGTAGTCATCTGGGAAGCAGCCCCAGAGAGAAAGTAAACACAGATCACGACTTCGGACTGTTAATATGTCAATCGCGTATAGCGGCAAATTAATTCATTAATTCATTCTGTGTTCAGTTTTAATAAATCTGTTAAACGTTTATCTTGATAGTTCATCCATTTTATTTATTATAACCTAAATTACGAGGTTATAAAAGACTCCATATTAGGACGTATTTGACTCTTATACAGGGGAGAATTTACATAAATAAATTATACGTTTAGGTATTTATTTTTACCTGCTTCTTACTTGTAGCAATGTTAGACATGAAGGCAGCTTAACGTAGGAGAACCCCCCCCCCCTCAAGGGGGCACCCTGGCAATGTAGAAAAAAATAGAGAATTAACCTGTCGACATTGACACATTCTGATTCTACCTGACAAGCAATGTTTTCTTCTGGTTGGTATGAATAAGAACCGAAGATTTTACGTCTTTTCTAAATGCAAAAATAAAGACAAGACTGAAAAGCTGAAATAAAGGACAGTTGGAAAACCCTACCTAAACTTAATCTAAAGAATAAAATAAAAAAATATTTGTTATGCTTTATAATTGTGGTGCTTTTTAGGAATAGGTATCCAGAAATTTGCAATCGTGACGTAAGCAATTCCGACTACGAACGGAGAAAGCTGAATAAAATTCCGACTTTTGCCGAAATATAAAAATGAAAAAGGAGTTGTTACTTTTTTTTCAGACGACTATTTTCAATCAATTAGAACCGAACTAAACCGACTTTTACCGAAATACAAAAATGAAAAAGGAGTTGTTACTTTTTTTTCAGACGACTATTTTCAATCAATTAGAACCGAACTAAACCGACTTTTGCCGAAGTAAACTGTAGTGTTTTAAACGATCAGAATTACCTATCTGGCATTTGGCGAGCAGAGTGATCTCCCTTGCATAGATTTTGAAATATAAATAAATTCGTTAAGCGCTGACATGTTAATCAGCCGAGCGACGAAAGCGATAACAACGTGTCGTGTGTTTGATTCTTGCCTTTGTTCTGCTTGTGTATTCCGTTTTGTATTTCAGAGGGATCAATACAATTTTACAACTGGTGATATCGGATTTACGTGACAAGCTCACAATTTCAAAACAAAAAAAAAACGGAACTAAACAAAGAAAATATTCACAAGAACAGAAAGAATGTTTTATAACGGACTACCCAATTTTCAAAGTTTTAGCGTCCATGCTGATCCGAGTACCGTTGGAATCTGCTGGCAAAAGTGGTTGGACAAACTTGAGAATGTATTCATTGCTTTGGACATCGACGCAGACAAAAAGAAAAAAGCCAGCCTACTTCACTACGCTGAGGACAAAGTTTTTGATATTTTCCACAACTTCACAGAAATACAAAAAGGCGTCGGGGCGATCATCGAATCAGGAGATAGATCAAAGATACCAAACACGTTTGAAACAGCAAAGAAGTCACTGACCGATTACTTCATACCACAAAAAATATGCCGTACGAAATCTTCAAATTTTGACTCGCAGAATGCCGAAGAAATCCTGGATTTTTTCAACGCGAGACTGAGGACTTTAGCGTCACACAGACACAGATCGAGAAATACTCGCACAGATAGTGCAGGGTTGTTCGTCCTCTAAGGTCAGACGAAGGGCGTTACGAGACAACTCAACACTCAAACAAGTACTGAACGAGGCCGCAGACATAGTTCACCCCAAACAAGACAGGCCGCCACTGTAGACGTAAGGGGCTACTGAGAAAAAGGGTGAAAGTTTTTTTGGGGGGTCAACCTAAATTGAGAGTTGTGCAGCGAGATGCCTGTTTACATTAATTTTAAATTTCTGCATGTCAGTACCGTCAGGAAAACAAAGGGCAGGGTGGGAGTTCCAGAGTCCAGCAGCACAGAAGCTTTTGGAGTAGAAAGCTCTTCGGCATCTGGGGACCTCCACAGTGAATGGATGGGATTTGCCAGATTGTCGTTTTGAGCAGCAGCTCTTCAGCTTTTAGTCGAATTTTTAAGTATCATTACCACAACGTGATCAGAGTTTCCGAGCGGGCTATGGACATTCGCCACACAAGCCTCGGGTATTGAGGTCAAGAACAAGTTGAGATTAAGGCTTGCTGGTCTGCACGATCAGGAAGGCGGGTCGGAAAAGTGACAGTCTGTGAGAGGTCGTGAGCCGAGGAGAAATTAAACGTAGAGTTACCAGCTGTTTCAGTAACGCTGGAGAACCCCAACCAGTCACGGTGGTGTGGATTAAAATCCCCAAATACATGTATTTGGGCATTCAAGTCGAGTGAGAGTGCTCTATCTAAGCTTTCAGAGACAGAGTCAAGCAGGTTACAGTCCTGGTCGAAGGAGAACGGTATAAGAAATATAACTAACTAACTCTGTGATGTAAGGTCAATCTAAAGCACATGTAGGCTTAGTCATCTGATTCTAACCTATGTTTTCTAGTCAAAGGGAGCGTGTTCCGAACATAAACTCCTAGCCCGTGCATATGTTTGTCAGAGTCCTTACGGTAGGGTGGAAGGTAATCAGTCATGTCAAAATGGTGAGAGAAGATTGAGGATTGAAGGTTTGTTTCACTTAGTGCCAGGATATCCGGGAAGTTTATCAGGAGAAAAGTTTCTACGTCGTTAATGTTGGTTCTAAGTCCCCGGATATTTGTGAATGCGAGCCTCAAGGGCGGAGGCGAAGATGTTTTTTGTTGAGTGTCTGGTTTAGGCTTGTTTTTTTATTTTGCAAATTCATGTTTGTTTTGAGATAGAGTGGGGAGGGCAAAGTGGGTGCTTGTTTGGTGCCAATAAGCTCACACAATCAGTCCATTAGTTGTGACTTGGTCCATAGGGGTTGTGGCCTCGAGAAACTGGAGATAACTGTACGGTCCTTTTCCATGCGCGACATGGCACATACAATTACCCACGATATTATGCAACTGTTGATGGAGCAGTCGTTCTTAGCGCTACCTAAGAGTTTGGGCTCCTAACTACCAGTCGGAAACAGCAGCCAGACAAGCTATCTAACCTGTACCCTCGACCTGTCGGAACAAGAGCGACCCAGACTAGTTATGTAAGACTTAGTGACGAAAAAACTTTCCCCAAGTTGCCCAGATAGAGAGAAAGAGAGACAGCGTTCATTGCTCTAGTCAGGAAACAAGGCCAAGAATTAGTTGTCTTTAGAGGCGTTCCTGTGCTTGTACCTCTACGTCTGGCTAATAGACAGAGGAGGAGTGCAAAGGCCGGGCGATAGGCAGAGCCCATCTACTCCTTAAGCAATTATAGGTTTGCAAACCGGATACTTTGTTCGAGATTCCACCTCTAGGAAGGTTGTCGATCAAGACTAAGGAGGTCTCCCTCCCCAACAGTTTACTGCTAAGACGTAAGTGGTTAGTAGCAAGGTTATATTATCAGAGTGTTCCTTTTCTTAGATGGATGACCTGACAAGTTCTACGGGTCCAACACTCCGAGAGAGAATAGCCTGCGTCCGTGTACTTATCGGGTAAAAAAAACCCAAAAAAACTTCCATATATATATATACTAGCGGGGCTACCCGGCGTTGCTCGCGGTCATAAAAACATATAATTGAAGAAAAATCGCGTGTGTAACATCTTTATATTCAAGCTTCTATTTCTGTCCCTCTCTCTATAGCCGTCTCTTTATCTTTCTATTTTTCTCTTCCCTGGTCGCCCCATTTCACCGCTACTTTCTAATTTTGCCTTTTGCGAAAGCTGTTTCTTCCCCACCATTTCATCCTACGTTTCCCAGGGCAATAGTATGACTTATTTCTATAAAAAGTACCACCTCTGTCTGCGCCTTCTATATAGGTACTTATCTCCGCCCCGGTGTTCATACTATATACGTATCTATTGCCACCCCGGTGCGCATACTATATACGTACCTATCGCCGCCCCAGTGCACATAATATATACATACCTTTCGCAACCCCGGTGCAGATACTATATAAGTACCTATCGCCGCCCTGTGTGCAGATACAATATAAGTACCTATCGCCGCCACGGTGCGAATGCTAAATACGTACTTATCGCCACCCCGGTGCAAATGCTAAATATGTAGCTATTGC
Source organism: Sepiola atlantica (assembly GCA_963556195.1). Lineage (NCBI taxonomy): Eukaryota > Metazoa > Mollusca > Cephalopoda > Sepiida > Sepiolidae > Sepiola > Sepiola atlantica. Next base: position 90,695,372 of record OY744527.1, on the reverse strand, counting down.
CGCCCCAGTGTGCATACTGCATAAGTACCTATCACTGCCCCAATGCAAATACTAAAAATGTACATATCGCTGCCCTGGTGCGAATGCTAAATACGTACCTATCGCTGCCCCGGTGCAAATGCTAAATACGTACCTTTCGCCGCCCTTGTGCCCGTTATATATATGTACCTATCGCCGCCCCGCTGCGCGTGCTGTATACGTACTGATCGCCGCCCCGGAGCGCATGCTAAATACATACCTAGCATTGGCCCGGTGCACATGCTATATACATACTTTTTGCCGCCCATGTGCACATGCAATATACGTACCTATCGCCACCCCTGAATGCTAAATACGTACCTATCGCCGCCCCGGTGTGAATGCTTAATATGTACCTATTGCCCACCCGGTGCGAATGCTGAATACGTACCTATCGCCGTCCCGTTGCGCGTGCTATATACGTACCTATCGCCGCCCTGTTGCGCATGCTATATACGTACCTATCCCTGCCCCACTGTGCGTGCTATATACGTACCGATCGCCGCCCCGGAGTGCATTCTAAATACATACCTATCACCGGCCCGGTGCACATGCTGTATACATACTTATTGCCGTCCATGTGCACATGCTATATACGTACCTATCGTCGACCCAGTGTGCATACTACATATGTACATATCGCTGTCTCAGTGCGAATACTAAATATGTACATATCGCCGGTGTGAATGCTTAATACGTACCTATCAGCACCCCTATGAACTACTATATACGTACCGATTGCCACTCCAGTGCACATACTATGTATATACCTATCGCCGGCCTGCTGCGCATACTATATTCGTACCTATCGCCGCCCTAGTGCGCATACTATATTTTTTTGGCACCACCCAAGAAAACTTTTTTTTCATCCTCCCACATACTTAGAAATATTTTTAATTTAAAAGAAGAAAAAAAATTTAACCCCCCTCGAAAGAAAATTTTTTTTTACCCTTCCCCATACATAGAAATATTTTTAGTTAAAGAAAGAAAAAAAAATTTCCGAGGTGCCTCGGTCATATCAAAGAACCATACTGCAGAAGCCTCCGGGTTCTATATTGTAGAAGCACCCCTGGTGCTGGGTCCTATACTGTAGAAGAACCCCTGGCTGCTATACTGCAGAGCACCCATGGTCCCTATTCTTCTTAGGCCTCCGTTATACTGTAGAAGCACCAATATTTCTAGGGATCGTTATACTTTAGAAGCACCAACCTTCCTGGGGAGGGACCGTTATACTTTAGAAGCACCAATATTTCTAGGGACCGTTACACTTTAGAAGCACCAACATTCTTGTTGACCGTAATACTTTAGAAACATCAACATTCCTGGGGACCATTATACTTTAGAAGCAACATTCCTGTGAGGACCGTTATACTTTAGAAGCACCAATATTTCTAGGGACCGTTATACTTCAGAAGCACGTACATTACTTTGCAAATCAAGTAGGCCTCCTGAGAACTACTGACATCACTCTTACCGGTTGCCTTCCTATGTTGTTATTGATGCATCCGGACAGAAGTTATGGGATGACCTGATACAACCGGGCACAATTTAGGGCAAGACGAGTACATCCGGCAAGGGATTATGGAGCATGTTTAGTGAGTCAGCATGTTTATAAAGTTATTACATAAATACATTGGATAATTTCCAAATTATTATTGATTAACGTTGAAAAAATGGATATGTATCATGGATATGTATTATGTATCATGTATATGTATCATGTATATGTATCATGTATATGTATATGTATCATGTATATATATCGTGTATCATGTATATGTATTATGTATATGTATCATGTATATGTATATGTATCATGTATATGTATCATGTGTATGTATCATGTATACGTATATGTATCATGGATATGTATCATGTATAGGTGCATATATATATCATGTATCGTGTATATGTATTTGTATCATGTATCATGGATATGTATTATGTATCATGTATCATGGATATGTATAAGTATCATGGATATGTATCATGTATCATGGACATGTATCATGGATATGTATCATGTATCATGGATATGTATTATGGATGTGTATCATGTATATGTATAATGTATATGTATCATGTATCATGTGTATGTATCATGTATATGTATATGTATCATGGATATGTATCATGTATCATGTATCATGGATATGTATCATGGATATGTATATGTATCATGGACATGTATCATAGATAGTTATCATGTATCATGGATATGTATTATGAGTATGTATCATAGATATGTATCATGTATCATGGATATGTATCATGGATATGTATCATGTATCATGGATATGTATCATGGATATGTATCATGTATATGTGTCATGAATATGTATCATGTATCATGGATATGTATCATGGATATGTATCATGTATCATAGGTATGTATCATGTATACTGTATCATAGATATGTGTTATGTATCATATATATGAATCATGTATCATGTATATGTATCATGTATATGTATCATGGGTATGTATATGTATCATGGGTATGTATCATGGATATATATCATGGATGTGTATCATTTATCCTTGATATGTATCATGTGTATGTATCATGTATATGTATCATGGATATGTATCATGGATATGTATATGAATCATGGATATTCATGGATATGTATCATGTATATGTATCATGTATCATAGATATGTGTTATGTATCATAGATATGTATCATGTATCATGTATCATGGATATGTATCACGGATATGTATATATATCATGGATATGAATCATGGATATGTATCTTGTATATGTATCATGTATCTTGAATATGTATGATGTATCATGGATATGTATCATGGATATGTATCATGTACTATATATATGTATCATGTAACATATATCATATATATGTATCATATATCATATATATGTATCATGTATCATATATGTATCATGTATCATGTATCATAGGTATGTATCATGTATCTTGGATATGTATCATGGATATGTATCATTGATATGTATCATGTATCACTGATATGTAATGTATCACTGATATGTATCATGTACCATATATAGGTATCATGGATATGTATCATGTATCAAGGATATGTATCATGGATATGTATCATATATCAAGGATATGTATCATGGATATGTACCATGTATCAATGGTATGTATCATGCATATGTATCATGTATCATGGATATGTATCATAGATATGTATCATGTATCATTGATATGTATCATGTATCATGGATATGTATAATGTATCATAAATATTTATCATGGATATGTATCATGTATCATAGATATGTATCATGTATCATAGATATGTAACATGTATATATATATATCATCGATATGTATCATGTATCACGGATATGTATCATGGATATGTATCATTTGTCGTTGATATTTATTATGGATATGTATCATGTATTATGGATATGTATCATGTATCATGTATATGTATTATGTATAATGGATATGTATCATGTATCATGGATATGTATAATGTATCATGAATATGTATCGTGAATATGTATCATGGATATGTATCATGGATATGTATCATGGAAATCTATCATGTATCATGGATATGTGTCATGATATGTATCATGGATATGTATCATGTATCATGGATATTTATCATGGATATGTATAATGTATCATGGATATGTATCATGGATATGTATCATGTATAATAGATACGTATCATGTATCATGGATATGTATCATGTATCATGGATATGTATCATGCATATGTATCATGTATTATGTGTCATAGATATGCATCATGTATCATAGATATGTATCATGTATATGTATCATAGATATGTATTATGTATTATAGATATGTATCATGTATCATGTATCATAGATATTCTTAATCATTTTCAATCCCCTCATGATTTTCTTCATCATTTTCAATCCCCACATGATGATCTTCATCATTTTCAATTCTCTCATGATGTTCTTCATAATTTTCTATCCCCTCATGATGTTCTTCATCATTTTCAATCCCCTCATGTTATTCTTCATCATTTTAACTCCCCTCATGGTATTCTTAATCATTTCCAATCCCCTCATGATGTTCTTTATCATTATTAATCCTTTCATGATGTTCTTCATCATTTTCAATCCCCTCATGATGTTCTTAATCATTTTCAATCCTTTCATGATATTCTTCATCATTTTCAATCCCTTCATGATGTTCTTCATCATTTTAAATCCCCTCATGATGTGCTTCATTATTTTCAATCTCCTCATGATATTCTATATAATTTTCAATCCTCTCATGATATTCTTCATCATTTTCAATCCTCTCATGGTATTCTTAATCATTTTCAATCCCCTCATGGTATTCTTCATCATTTTCAATCCTCTTATGGTATTCTTCATCATTTTCAATCCCCTCATGGTATTCTTCATCATTTTCAATCCTCTCATGGTATTCTTAATCATTTTCAATCCTCTCATGGTATTCTTAATCATTTTCAATCCTCTCATTATATTCTTCATCATTTTCAATTCTCTCATAATATTCTTCATCATTTTACATCCTCTCATGATATTCTTCATCATTTTACATCCTCTCATGATGTTCTTCATCATTTTCAATCCCCTCATGGTATTCTTCAGCATTTTCAATCGTCTCATAATATTCTACATCATATTCAATCCTCTCATGGTATTCTTCAGCATTTTCAATCCTCTCATTGTATTCTTCATAATTTTCAACCCTCTCATGATGTTCTTCATCATTTTCAATCCTCTCATGATATTCTTAATCATTTTCAATCCCCTCATTTTATTCTTTAGAATTTTCAATCCTCTCATCGTATTCTTTATCATTTTCAACCCGCTCATGATATTCTTCATCATTTTCAATCCCATCATTTTATTCTTCATCATTTTCAATCCTCTAATGATATTCTTCATCATTTTTAATCCTCTCATGGTATTTTTCATAATTTTCAATCTTCTCATGATATTCTTCCTCATTTTCAATCCTCTCATGATATTCTTCATCATTTTCAATCCTCTCATGGTATTCTTCATAATTTTCAATCCTCTCATGATATTCTTCATCATTTTCAATCCTCTCATGATATTCTTCATCATTTTCAATCCTCTCATGATGTTCTTAATCATTTTCAATCCTCTCATGATGGTATTGATCATTTTCAATTCTCTTATGAGATTCTTCATCATTTTCAATCCTCTCATGATATTCTTCATCATTTTCAATCCCATCATGAAATTCTTCATCATTTTCAATCCTCTCATCGTATTCTTCATCATTTTCAACCCGCTCATGATATTCTTCATCATTTTCAATCCCATCATTTTATTCTTTATCATTTTCAATCCTCTCGTGATATTCTTCATCATTTTCAATCCTTTCATGATATTCTTCATCATTTTCAATCCTCTCATGATATTCTTTATCATTTACAATCCCCTCATGATATTATTTATCATTTTGAATCCACTCATGATATTCTTCATCATTTTCAATCCTCTCACCCTATTATTCATCATTTTAAATCCTCACATGGTATTCTTCATCATTTTCAATCCTCTCATGGTATTCTTCATTAGGAGGCCTCTAGAGCTATACTAAAATAACTCTCGCTTATTCCCCTCCCTTTTATCAGGGCAATAGTCCGAAGAAAAATGCAAAAAAAACAATAATAACGTGACGATAGCATAAAATAATATCCGAACCTATCACTATGACGTCATGTACCTATCTATGTGACGTCATGTGCACAAGATAACATTAAAAATCGTGATCACATTAAACGAAAAAATTGCTATTTGACCCCTTAAAAATGAATCTTTTCTTTTAATTTTTCGATATTATAATCTCGAGGTTATGCCGGTTAAAATAATACCTAATTCGGAGGTGTTTGTTTAGTATTTTAAAAGCCTTAGCGTTACATACATATCACAGATTTTTGCCTTATATATATTGAGATATATATATATAAATATGTATATATGTCGATATAAGTTTACTTATACTCCATGGGGAACAGACATTTGAAGATAAGTTTCCCTCTCACAAGTAAGTACAAATAAGAGAAAGACAGCCATAACTTCAGGCCAGCGTGTGAGTTCAGGAATTACTTGAGTGTGAAAATCAATAGACAGACAATAAAACAGTATATATAGATATATATATCAAAAATTAAACACGTTTAAGTCAAACATAGAATTAAGTACATTCAAATAATACACATTAGAATTTAGAGAAGTTATATGTGAGTGGCCAGAAAAGTAAAAGAAGAGAAAAAGAAAAAAAAAGTGCTTATCTTCGCGTCGATGACATGGAAAAATATCGGGTCTTGCTTAGTGCGCCTAGCCTACGAATGACCGTAACAGGAGGAGAGCCACCTATTTGAGGATGGAATTTGACGGGGAGGGGGGTATTTTTTTTTCACGTGGTTAACAATAGTTTTCCTCGGCAGTGAAATATATATCCCGAGTACGTATAAATAGTAATTATTAAGTTAAAGTTCTTGTACAGTATACAGTAATGGCTGAAACTATTAGAAAAAATTACCCCCCCTCCAAAAAAAAAAAAAAAAAAAAAAAGTATTCGTATTTTTTTTTTAATTCGCGACATAACATTCCAATAACATAAATACGTGATGGGGACAAAAATCAAATAGAGAACGTGTCTCGTATATGAAGAAATTCTAGCAATCCTAATGTCATTTTTTTATGAGTGTAATTTTCTAAAATTCTGTTGTTTAAATTAAATCGACATCTTCACAGCACGAACAGAATATTACACAAGTATATTTTGTGAACAGAAAATTGTCCAAGCGCCAACGACAATTCATATTCTCTACCCCCCCCCCTCCCATATGAGGTCAAACAGGGTTTAGTGTTGGCTCCCTCGAACATTACAGACATTTGACAAGCAGATAAACAGCTCAAACGACTTTAGCTTTCTTCATTTTAGGAAACTTGTAGCATCAAGGATTACACCTCATCTCTGGTGCTATCTCAGAGGGCGGGGGTTCTTGAGGGGAAAATACAACCAGAAGGTTAAGAGAATTCAGAGGAGAAACCGCCTCCGGGAAACAGGAAAACAGGGAATTTTCAACATATTAAATCGGATTAATTCTTTTTCCCATGTACTTATCTTGTCATGAAAAAAAAACCCCTCAGATTTTGTCTTTATATATAAAATCAGCCATTTATTTGTGTCTGTCCAGTAATGTAGAATACAAAAGGATCGCCTGTTTGATTAAGAATGTGATAAATCTTCAACCTTAATTCTAAAAAAAATTCTTCAGAGATTAAAGCAAAAAAAAAACAACCTTTTCCGTAAAAATAAGGTTTGTAAATTAAGCTTTCTCACAAAGCAAAAGTTGAAGTTCTGTATTTGTCTGTGTTTGGTTTTAAAAGAAAAAAAAATGGCGACTTTTGTCGTAAAGTAAAAAAAAAAAGAAGGGTACTTGTAATGAATGGGTATCCAGAGGATTTCCTTATTTACGGAGTCATTCCCGGAAATGGCCGAAGTAGTTTACGATTTACAAAATGTTAAAAAAGGCAAATGACACTAAGCATGCGAATGGTAAGGTTAGACATTTTTAGCCCCCCCCCCTCGCCCTCTCAATAAAAAATAAAGTTGAAAAAACTTCCTCAACTTTCATTTCCGAAACTGATTCGGAACAGTCCGTCAATACTCGGGACTGAGTACTGAATTCCTCTGGATTATCATTTATTACAAGTACCAACAAATATTAAGTATGCGTTTTTATTTGTATAGATGTGAGATTTTCCTTTGACATTTATATCTATAAAAGTACCGAGAAGAAAATACGGCTCTTAAAATGCGTGGTTCCTTGGCGCCCCATTACAACAGCTTTACCTGAAATCATTTTAGGAGCATTTTATTCAGATTTAAGAAAACACCTTTTAAATTCTTATTCAAATGTTTCAGCTCTATTACTCAAAATACAACCCACCCGAATGGAGATGAAATATAATGGACAAAGAAAGAATTTAAATAAGTGCACTTACCTGCAAACTTTCTTCCGAAATGAAAAGTTTCGATGTGGTTCTGTTAGGTGGTAAAGCCTGGTTGAATCAACACGCCATACAATGAGGCCTTTTTTGTTGTGTAACAACTAGGGGTGGACGTCGTTTTGAAGCATTGCATAGGTGGGGGGGGGAGTGTTTGTCACGTGACAGAGATAATAATTTGCATGAATAATATCCACCAAATGTTTGTCATTAATATCCTAACATAACTCCGTCACATTCGTACACCAATTGTCACCGACATGAGGTAGTTAAATAAACCTCCCATTCGAATGTCACAAAAAATCCAACTAAACATATATATATATATATATATATATATTTAAAAATTTTATATTCAAAATATAAATTTGATAAAATAAAGCAATTGTAATAGCTCAATAGTGTGAGGCTAGAGCTTTGGTAGAAGAATATTTTAATTTAATTTAAACCAAATCAAATGTAAAGGATGCACAGATTCACACCATTTCACTAAAGATCTGTTTTTTATTACTAGTATACAATTGTTTCGGCCTACGAACAAGATATTTAGAAAATGTTCCTGTATCCAATGCATTTATTTCTTGGGGTGGCCGTATAAAAGAAAAAAATAAGGAAATTTTCCAGGCAGGTAAAACTTGGATCACAATCCGTACTCATTTTTTTCATACAAATGGAGCAGTTCTATTCCATAGACCCGGGTCGCGACATATATATATATATATATATATATATATATATATATATATATATATATATTCCATGATAAATGCCAGTATACTGAAATCATGTGCCCTTAATAGGGTTAAGATGAAAATTCATATACACTAAATGTACAAAAGCAAGGAAATTCCCAAATTTGTACACTTTTATTGTCATTAAGGGTATGCGAGCACAACAGGGCTGTGTATTTTACTGGTAGGAATTTTTCTTCGGCGCACCTCACACACTTCATCCACTCATGCATAAAGATTTCTACTGTAGTGATGTGATAATGAGATGGATTGGTTGATATGTAGTCATACCCTTAATGACAATAAATATGTAAAAATTTGGGAATTTCCTTGCTTTTGTACATTTAGTGTATATGAATTTTCATCTTAACCCTATTATTAAGGGCACATGATTTCAGTATACTGGCATTTATCATGGAATGTCACTACTTTTGTAAAGGCTATGCCTCAAAACAATGGTAATTTTTAAGTTTTTTTTAAATTTTCTGGAAAACTAAGGTATATGGTAAACTGAAATTAGAATGCCATCAACTAGACCCTAGAACCTCTATCTCTGCCAAAAATCAGCTGAATCCATCAAATAGTTGATGAGATACAAGGTGGCACACACGTACGTACGTACGTACACACGGATAACACAAAATCACTCCTGACCTTTCTGGATCTCTGGGTTGCCTTGACTAACGATGCTGAAATTCTACACACTTATAGAACCTATCAAATGAAAATTGTGTGCAACGTTTTAAATAATTTGGCTTATTGGTTTTTGAGTTATGACTGATCAAAGTAATGAGATTTCTAGCATAGGTCGTTTTTGAAGTCTATTAAGGGATAGAGCGCTATCGCGCCTCCCTTGATATATATATATATATATATATATATATATATATATATATATATATATATATATATACATAACTCTCTCAACAAGAACGGGCGTACATTTTGCTTTATCCACAGAAGGGCTACACTCTCGTAGGTGAATACTAACAGAATGAAGAGAAAAGAAAAAGACATTTATGTCGAAAGTCTCAAATATTTAAAATAAATGATTTATTCATTTAAAAAAATAAAGAACATTATTTGGTGTTCTAACTTCTTTAAAGAATATATATATATATATGTATATGTATATATATATATATATATATATATATATATATATATATATATATATATATATATATATGTATATATATATATAAATATATATAGGAGTACGAAAATATATGTTTTAGCATATACCTACTTCTATTCTTTATGCATACCAACCCGTTACAATTTAAAGCTCGATGATTGTCAACATGTAACAACAGAGCATATATAAATAAATAAGGTTTTGTTACATTTCAAAGTCCAAGATTTTATTCATATTACAAAACATTTTTTCAAAACAATTACTTTTGGTACAATTTTTTAGGTGGTGATTTTAAAAACGGTGTAGATGGAACGGTATTTGATGTGAGTTGTTTGATTTTTAATTAGTTGTATATTTTGTCGCATAGCAATGTATATTTTTTCTAATTGATAACTTTTTTGTCTTTCTAGTGAGTTCAGAGAGGAAAGATCCGATATTGACATTCGAATGTCGGTTGGTCTTCTGTTGAACGAAACAGAACTGCGAATTGTACCAAAAGTTAGATATGTGTATATGTTTATGTATTTGTATATACAGTTTTCACTACTAAACTAATTAACCGATCATTATGAATTTAGAACAAAGCTGCTATGGGTAACGGTGGGTAATTTGGGATTTATTTAATTTAATTTCATGCAAAGGTTGAAAAGAGGGGATTGCAGCCCTTCATGAAAATTCAGATACCTCCGATTTTTTTGAAATTTTGACAGTAGATATTAGACATCAATTAATAAATATTTCCCAAATTTCAGATTCTTTGGAGTATTCAAAAAGTTTTTAGTAGGTATAACATGGGAACAATCTCTCATTTGAAATTCAAATATTTCAGACTTGCATTAAATTTGATCCATAGTCATTAGACACCAATTAAGCAAGATTCCCTGAATTTCAATTTCTCAAACCCCCTGAAGCGTAAGCCTTGAATTTTAAATAGTTTTTAGAATCAGAATAATGTAATGGATTTTGAGCAAAATTGGAATAAGGATTCTGGATATATAGTTTAGTATCGTTATATCTTTATTTTAATTTTCGTAATGGGACATAAAGGGTGCTAAACTGCTCTTATCATGGCAGAACTAATTCTACCTGTCTTGGGACGAGTATTTTTTAGTGTGTGTGTATATATATATATATATATATATAAGCAAATATTGTTAAAAATAAAGAATTCTTCCACTTAATTATACCTTTTTTAAATTTAAAATTTTTTTTCTAATGATCCCTTTTGTGTTAAAAAACCCAAAATAAACGAATGTCTTTCATATGTATCACGAACGATTACTATTCTTCGTCGAATCATCTTCAGATGACCAAAACAAATGAACAAAAAAGCTTGAGAAAAGAAGAGAATTTCAAAAGGTAGCAAGAACGGACACCAATTTAAAACAATTAAAAATACTCAAATCCATCTTTATTAAAACCCAGCAACCTACAATTAATAACATTACGTATGAAACCAGTAACAACATTTTAAAATGCTTAACGTCATGCAATTTTATCTTATGACGCTAATTCTGGCATCCTGGAATTTAAATTGTTAACGTCTCTCCTGGAACCGTGCTGGTTTGTTCTTTTAGCGTCTAACTGACTTAACAGTCGTGTGGAACATCATTTAACTTTTTTGATATTAACACAAAAAAAATCATTAGAAAAACTGAAAAAATAAAAAAAGCTATAATTAAACAGAAGAATTCTGTTATTTTTAACAATGCTTGCTTAAATGGAAGAATGGTGCCTAAATATACACAATATATATATATATATAATCTTCTATTCATTTAACGTCACTTTGCCCTTGTTCAGTGGATAGACGCTTAATGATATTATGCAAGCTCGCTCTAAACTTCTCATGGTTCAGCGGGTCAGCAGTCTTCAAATTCTGCTCTGTTCGGTCTTGTCCAATCACTTGCTTCCAAGTTTTCCTTGGCCGGCCAACCTTCCCGTGATTTATAGCATTCATGCTTCTGCAACTGTTTATCTAGGAGGATGAACATTCCACATGACTATACCAGTGCAATCGATTTATCTTTAGAATAACATCCATGCTGGGTAAGTGTAGTGCTTTCAACAAATCCTCTGACCTGATGTGTTGGGTTTGGTCAGAGTTCACATTGCAGATCCATCTAATCATTGATTTGTCATTGTGCTGCAGAATAGTGAGAGAGGACTGGGCGAGGGCTCAGTATTCACTGCCATATATTATGATGCTCATGACACAGCTAATATACAACTGGATGGAAAGAGAGACAGCACGTGATGTTATCAGAAGCAATATATATATATATATATATATATATATATATATATCTTGACGACTTGCTGATATGGCCGCTGAATTTGCCATTTAGACATAAATTTACTCTCCTATTTCTAGGCAATGCGTGGTGGACGCATCGATGCACGCTCCAGCTACTGAGTCAGATATGACTTTCATATTGGGGTTCAAGCCGTATGACTTACAAGGATTGTCTCCTCTCATACTGATGATTGCAGGTTTGGCATGAAACACATGTGTATATGGGTTAATCTGAAAATATTATTCATAAATAATTATATATATATATATATATATATAGTGAATGCTTTTATTCAAACATGTACAAGGTCTGCTACACTGGCATGTCGGTGTTATCGATCTACAGCTCTCAAGAGCTGAGGTCTCATCAGGCAGATAATTATTTTTTGATCCAACCTGGTTGCTTAATTCCAGGGAGAATGAAGTCAAGCAAAAAAGAAGAGGAGAAATAAATAAATACAGCTCTATATTTTTTATTGAGCACTCTTTTATAAACCCGGTTTGATTCCCTTTGGATTTCTACCCTGTGGATTTTTACCCTACCTGGATTAATATATATTTCATGATTTTTTGGGAAGTACAGAATTTTACTACTGCAAGTAGTAAGAGAAGACATATTTTATTATTCATGATTAAAAGTAAAAGAAAAAACAGCCGAGCGGTTTCGTCATCACTCAACAAGGGCTGTATTGAGAGATTTTTTAAAAGGGAAAAGAGAAAAAAATTGTATATATTTAAAATAAAGACAGCGCTATGGTATACATACAATGGGGGATGCGTCTTAAAGACTGATTACGTTTAATCCTAATAGACACTTACTATGTTTACAAAGGAAGAGTCGCATTAAACGAACGTAGATAGTCTCCAAGATTTTCAGGTGATATAGCGAGTGAGCATGTTACAAGATGGTATATGAGTCAATGCTGAAATTCCTTGTGCACGTCGGGTTTTTAATCAAATGGTCCGTGATAGAAGACCCGTATGTATTATTTAGAACGTGCGTTGAACAAAAGATTCCATTCTTAACTTTACTTGTTGTTGGACTCTATTGTCCAATCTCAACGTCGTCCTATCCACGTAGTCGGCATTGCAGACACATTTAAAATGATAAATACATGCATGCATATATATATATATATATATATATATATATATATATATATATATATATATATACATGCAGCAAAACAGATTTGTCATGCGAAAAAAATGTAGGTCTTGAAAACACGATTGATCATTCACATTTGCATACAACCATAGGAAAACATACCTATCAATATTTATTTGCATAATGATGTATAAAAAGAAGAAAAAAGAAAGCATGAGACTATATACACAAGGGGTGGCCAACCTATGGCACATGTACTAACAGGGACACATTTCACGTTTACAAATAGCACACTGAACCTCAAGTATAATAAAAGAAAAATAAACATGTCTTTTATGCAAGACTATTTAACTGATTTCTAGAAAAAGTACAACAGTTATGTACCTCATCTGCAGGAGGTTAGACACAAGGTCAGGTAGGGTTTAGAAAAGTCAGCGCACTAGATGATGTGCACTCTGGCCTGCCAAAAATGCCCGAGCAGCCCATCGGCATTCCCAGGTATGGGCGCCTGAAGAGATAAGCAATAAACTAACCCCTTTTCAGAGAGAAGGTAAAGCCTGGGAGGGTGGACCTCTTACGACTGAACAGAACCATACTTCAATCGGACAGCAACAAAGCCATTGTCGGACTCCGTCAAGTAATTAAGTTATGGCTAAAAGATAATTTGGCTATAATTAATTCTAATATAAAAGTATATATTAGTAGGTATCACCAAACCTTTGCGCATTTAACAAAATATACATTTACAAAGAAGAAATTGATGCAAATTTGTTCAATGGATAATGCTCTCGCGTTCAGTGACTTAATAAATATTTCACATCAAACATCTTTCCGTATATTGGTACCTTTTGATGAATCAGATAAAAAAGAATAAAAACCGCCAAATAAATTTTTCGTTTAGTTCAAATAAAGTTTATGATTCAACAAGTTCTTTTTTTTTTTACTAATAAGTCACCACTTAACAAAGTTCAAAGGCCACTCGAGGATAAGGGTTACTCTACTCCTGTAATGAATGTGATGGTGAACGGTCCTGTAAAAGAATGCGTACGTTTTGCGCCATACATCGGGGAAACTAAAAATACTTTCCCAGCACAAGATGATTCGAACACTGTCCTAGTGATAACGGACGCCAACGCCGGTCGAGGTGCAGATGACTCGCGTGATGTCTTTATTCCAAACAGCTGGGACAACAAGACGAGACGAGACGAGACGTGTCGGGTTATGCAAATAATTCGGTTTGATCAGTGAGTGATATGCAAACATTCCGAGCAGCAAATCGAGTTAGTTGAATATGTCATGTTTAAGTTCAATAAAAAGAGGAACAATTCACGGTTAAGTTTCTAGACTTTATGCTGTTAAAATCGGAATTAGAGAGAAAGTCTTTTTGCAGTAAACAAGGACTCCATTGAGTCGGCTTTCATGGAGCAGATCCCATAGACCCTGCACCATTCTAGTTCAGAGCTTTCCCAGAAATATTAGTGTAATTGAACACAATATTTCTAATAGAATTAGACAGACCAAGAAAGAGCCGATTTCATGACGGCACCTATAAGGCCAATCGCTCACTCCAACCCATAAGCTTCAAAGACACTGACGGGTAAGTTGATATGACCCCTGCCCCAACCTAGTCGATTTCGAACCCACGGCCTCTAACTGAGCTGCGTTGGGGTCGATTACTGCAAGGACAATCAGCATGTTCAGCGATATTCCGCGTCTCATGATTGTGCGTGACAAGAGCCACTGACGATTTCATACACCCCAACAGATTACTTCACTTTCAATGTATCATGCGCGGACTTATCTTCCTGTCGTCGGCATTCAGATTGCGAAGCTACATGCAATCTAACCACCAATCATTCTCTTAAACGTCACCTTAAATTCGACTGACACCTACACAGTTATATGACGTCCCAACATTGAATATCAAAGTAATCGTTTATCAACTAATTAGAATGCATTTTAAAATAAGTTTCGATTTTATTCATAAGCAGATGTCACCCCCGTGAGACAGCCGCTGTCAGTGATGGACGTCGTCAAAATGTTGGTCACCAATGACCTGGATATTGCCAAAAGAATTGTAATCGGAGAGTGTTAAGTTATTCACTGTAGACTTATTTGTAGAAGAAAAAAATGAAATACGAACTTTAAATTAAGTGAAGCAAAAATAAAACATGGTTTGAAAAAATCTTGCGTCAAGTTATCTGGTTTCTTAATTTTCAAATTTATCATTTCAATGGCGTTTCACCCATCTCATTATTGTACACACGTGCGGCAGCTCTTTCTACTACAGATATAAGACATTAAAAAAACAATCTCTTCAACCACACCCAAAGAAATCGTCGATTTTCGGCTACGCCGTAAGACCTCAACGATGAGGAAAAAAAGGAAAAAAGGAGAAAAATAGAATGAAAAATATTGTCTGTATTACCATGATTAAGGTTTATAAAACTGAAAATTTGGTTAAAATAATGATTTAAAAAAATCTCGCGTCAAGTTATCTGGTTTCTCAATTTTCAAATTTATATATATATATATATATATATATATACTTAATTTGTTTGTCCTTTTGTCTTTTTCATACGTATATACATATATATGCATATATATATACATATATACATATATATACATATATAGATATTCATATATATGCATATATATACATATATACATATATAGATATTCATATATATGCATATATATACATATATACATATACAAGCATTGTTAAAAATAACATAATTCGTCTGTTTAATTATATCTTTCTTATGGTTTTTATTTTTCTGATGCTATTTTTGTATTAAAATCAGAAAAATGAATAAATGTTCTATAGGTTTCACAAACGTTTTCTATTCTTCGTCGAATTATCTTCAGGTGTCAAAAGCAAATGAACAAAAAAGCTGGAGAGAGAAGATAATTTTTTAAAAAGACGGCGGAGAAACGCGCAGAGAACGTTTTTCGCATTGTTCCAGGAAGTAGCTGACGATTTAAATTCATATATACATATACATATATATATATATACATGTATACATATATACATATATATACATATTTTGAAAATTCGCTTGCTATCTACTGCATCGGTAGCAAACGAATTTCCCGCCTGGATAACTTTTTGCATTTTTGGACCACCATTCAGCATTCTGATTATTTTTTAATCAACCTCTTTGATATCTTGCCTGGAGCTATTTTAAACTTGTTGACGTGGATGAACTGTATAGGTTTACAAAAAAGTATGTGTTAGGCCGATATATTTGATGTTTTATATACCTTTATGTATTTTTATATGTATTTTTTAAATATATTTTCAAAGTTTAATTTTTATTACCTGCAGTAATGTCATTGCGCTAATGGTCCTCTGAGGAGAAGATTTTCTTTGAAAACTCATGAGTTAAGGACTTTAAAGAATTTTCCTGAACATTGAACTATAATCAAATTTGATTCACACCTTATTCTATTCTTTCACTTTATCAATTGCTATTAATGCTCTATCCAGTATATTGAGCTTTATTTTTATCCGGATGTTTACTAATTAAAGATATTAGTTGCCTCTTATATCTTTTGTTGTATTAACCTTATATATATATATATATATATATATATATATATATATATATATATATATATATATTGTGTGTATTTAGGCAGCATATTTTCATTTAAGCAAACATTATTAAATAACACGGAGTGGTTTTGTTTGATGCGACTTTTTTTTTATTTTTTCAATTTTCCGAATTGTCCATCTAATGTTTCGCTCAAATTGATGTAAATATGATCCATGGGTTTCTTGTTCCATTCTTTTTTCTTTTTTGCAAGTACTTTCGATTTGAATCGTCAAATCATCTTCAGGCGGTATTAGTTTTAGTGTCTGTACTGTTGTGCTTATTTCTATTGTAACCAAATGCATCCAAACTTTAAATTGGATGAAAAAGCTCTTAAAAATATAATACATCGCTATATATCTCCCACCAATTCTGATGATAAAATACGATTTATCATTTATTATAAAAATATGAAAACATCAAACTATGTTGTTAAAAATAACACTTCCCAAACCCCAAATACATTAAGAAGAACCAATGTAATATATCAGTTCCAATGCCCTATGGGAGAATGTATCTCCGACAACAATAAAAAAAACTAATTCTTACATAGGTTTCACTTCCACAACACTATCCCGAAGACTCACCCTACATCTCTCCGACACTAGCTCTATATGCCAACACCTAAAAAAACATAATTGCCCCCCCTCCCAATATAGAAACATCCTTGTTAACAATACCAAAATAATACACCATGATACCAATATCAAAAAATTAAAAATACTCGAAGCCCTCTACATAAAAACTAAACATCCCACAATTAATAATGTCAATTATGAAACTAGTCGCAACATTTTAAAGTGTCTAGCATAATAATTAACATTACCAAATTCTTAGCCATTAGGTAGTTATGCGTTTGAATTGTATGCACTTTATTTAACGTCATCAATTTCTTAACGGTTTAAACAGTCAAACTTTAAATCTCTCGTATGTGTAGAACGCCATTACGCTCTCATGTACATTTCAACTTTACAGACGTGTTTTCAAATATAAACTACTTGCCGTTATAATTAAAAAATAAGCACAACAGTAAAGACACTAAAACTAATACCGCCTGAAGATGATTTGACGATTCAAATCGAAAGTACTTGCAACAAAGAAAAAAGAATGGAACAAGAAACCCATGGATCATATTTACATCAATTTGAGCGAAACATTAGATGGACAATTCAGAAAATTGAAAAAATAAAAAAAAGTCGCATCAAACAAAACCACTCAGTGTTATTTAATAATGTTTGCCTATATATATATATATATATATATATATATATATATATATATATATATATATATATATATATATATATATATATATATATATATATTATTACTCATTATAAGCAAACAAGTCTTTAAAATCATTTGTTTATACCAACAGGACTGCATTAGTTATTTTCCTTATGTTCACCCCACTACTGTGATTAGGGGCCAGATTGTTAGGGGGCATCCTAAGTGGGGAGTTGTGTAACAAGATGTTTGTTCACATTACATTTAAATTGTTGCATGTTGGTACAGTCGGAGAAACAGAGCAGAGAGGTAATTCTAAAGGCAATCAGTCTGAGGAAAGAGGATATTAGAGTAAAAAGTCAACATTTACTGGATTGTTCTTAACCTGAGCATATTTACGTAAAATTACTTTCCCACCGTGTGTTACTAAACCAAGCTCACTGACATTTACTTTAATGACTGATCTTTTTGTGGTGACAAAATGGAAGAACCGGGGTTCTTTTTTACACATGAAGTTCTAGATGAGTGATATGTGTTTTTATTTTTAATATGCATGCCCGTCGGTCGAATGACTCTTTCAGACATTGGAGTTTTGTAAGTAAAGTCATCGCTAAAAAATGTAACTTTCATAACAATTCGCTTCCAAGCATTCGTTTGTATTTTGTCAGTTTTGACCACTTTGATCATTTCTGTTTCACTGACACCTTTCATTGTTGGAAGAGGGACATCCCATTTACCAGCTGTTTCTTTTCGCTTCTATTTAATCATGTTAGACAACATTTTAGCTCAGCTTTGTCCTAGTAGGACGGGATGATTCTCTTGGGCATGCCATCATCATATTTAGCTTTCAGAGGAAATAACTTATGGTCTGATTTCACATACATTTGGTACAGCAATGCTTCTGGCTTTGGGGCATCTTAATATTACAAAAGATTCGTCTTTCTCAGCCTTTTGATCAAGATCAAAGTGTAGTATCTGTTCCGATGGATACTGCACTCCATAGACAGGTATCGTCTTGGCCTTTGGGGCTTGATTCTGCCGGTCTATGGGTTTGTCCTGTGCAGGTCTAGTAGGTCCACCCTCCAAGGCTTTGCCTCCCCTCTTTGGGGAGGAGTAAGTTTATTGCTTACTGCCTGAGGCGCCCCTACTGGGGAATGCCGACGGGGTTGCCCAGGCAATTTTTAATGGCCAGAGTGCTCACCTTCTCGGGCGTTGGCTTTTCAGGCCCCACTTTCCCGACCCGACCTTGGGTCACATCTTACCTTGTGAGAGTAAGATAAAACTGGCCTTGTGCCTAAGCTCCTAACAAGGAGGTAAATAAAATTAGAAAAGTGTTTGAGACGTATTGATTACCTTGTTCTCTTTACATATAATGCTGGGGGCATAAAATATGTAAGATGGGTTGACCAGTCCGTCTTTATTTTCTGCAGCACATTTTTTTTAGCCTTTTGGCCTGTGTAGAAGGTAATTTCTTCAGAGAATATATTTATTTTTCTCCAACTTTACTTTTTCGGTGTGGTCCGAGATATTTGATTTGATTTTGACACAGTTGAGAAAATAGAACTTTCCTCGTTTTTAATGCTGCGTGTGCTTCCATCCGGGGCCTTCAGTTTGGTGCTCTTTTTTTAGTAAAAATAAATAAAGGCTCAATTTTCAGTCGCTGATCGTACTTAAAAAATTATTCTGTGTGAATGAAAAAATATATAAAGCATCTTTTAGGATTTCTTTTCGCTTTTTGTTATCATCTCTGAGATAAATTTCAGCAGCATCTTTTAACTTAAACGATATTGGAATTTATAACTCGCTCATTGATTGATCAGTGATTGTCTCCCGTGTCCCTTTATGAGTCCCGTGGATTGGCCAACAGATAAACCAATCCCTGCTTACTTAGAGGTCACGTGAGCCAGTCTATATAAACCCAAGCACATTGGGCTGTAGCCCTTTTGAATTATTTTCTCTTCCCACCAAGACTTCGATTGACTTCTTGGCAACAGACGCCTACGAACGCAGTTGCTGGTAGCCAATCCATCTTTCTCCACCTTCCTCGTTACTCACCATCTTGGACAAGTTTTGACTACATGCAATAAAGCCCTCAGACGGCAGTTCAAAGAAAGACATTACCCTTTTTCCATATTCCCAACCATAGTTGACATCTGCATGACTGCATTTGTGACAAAAGCCCACAAAGGCAGTTTCCAGGCAAAAGCCATTTCTTCTGTGACGAAAAGAGCCAAAATCGATTGACCCCAGCGTGCAAGCTTTTACCAGAACACCTTTCCTTAGATAAGTGTCAGCACATAATCGCAAACCCATCTCATCTATACCTACACCATTTTCTGCTGTATATCATTCTTTATTACTTGCCAAAGTAAAATTGTTTAATTATATACAATGTTGTTGTTCCTTCTCTCTAAAAGCTGTTGCCCAATTACAATTTAAGTGCTTATCTTCAAGGAATATTCTTACATTCTCACATGCAAGAATTGAACTTTCTTTTTTGTGTTGAATAATGGCCCTATAGGAATGGACGTATCTGTTGGAAATCGTTGGTTTGATGTGTGAATTAACGCGGGGTGGACCCGGAAGTCGAGTGCAGAATAGAGCCTGTTCTGACAGTCGGAAATCACAGACGTGACAAGGTCACCACGTGACGAGATCCGAGATCAAGGGTCAATGTACACCTGCGAGAGGTCTTGTGACGTCACAGGCGTTTGCGTGGGAAACAGAAGGATCCGTGACGTCACTTGTTCTTCGTGAGAAGCGAGTTTTAGTCAGTTTAGGTTTTGGAGGTGAACCGATGAGATGTGATTTTTAGCATGTAGTCTACAACCAATTAAGGGAAATATTTTCCTAAGAAAATACAGGCGAAAGATCCGTCCCCCCTTCCACGAATGGTTAAGACTTATTTGATAAGTAACTACGATAAAGTAGTAATTTGCTTGCTCTCTCTCTCGACGTAGTGAATATCTCCCAGCTGATTAAATAACTAATGCTTGTAATAAAAAGAATTAAATTTAAAGAAGATTGTTTGTCTTCTGACCTGATCATGGAGTTTTGTTGCAGCAGCGTGGTTCACGGCATGAAAGAAAGAAGAAAGAATTCAACCACTAGACAACATCGAGACGGCAACCCTCTACATGGCGAGGGAGAAATCTAAAGGTATGCAAACAATATATGAACTATGTGATTAATGATGTTTTAAAAATGACGAGTATTAAATGTGAACTGCCACGACCCTTTCTGGGACGAGTATACAAAACAAGTATCGCCGCGGCCTAAGAGAGGGCTATGCAACATTTGGATGAACCTCTCCACAACAATTCCAGTGGTTCAACTCTCGTCAGCTGATTTAATGATATACTTTGAGTCATCAAAATTGTTATCAAATCGAAACAAATTATATTTAACTACGACTGCGGTCGTTTTGATAATTACAAGGATTTATCTGTATTATATGAACAGTATATCCACAGTCGACAAACATGTAATACAAGTTCCTGTCATTAATGTTTTCAAGAGTACTTACTGCAAAAAAGTATTAATTTTCTCCTCTGTGTCATTCAGCGATTTTCCTGAGATTTTTCGTCTAGAAAATTCCGTATCGTGAGTTCCAGGCTTACAATTTTCACACCATCGTCTTTTAAATTTAGATGTGTGTTTTATCTGAATTCAAAAGCTTTTTGTCGGTTTTACCGCAGTTATAACATCGTACATCCATTTTGTTTTTAGACTATACAAATATTTTCATTGAGCGATCTTCTCCATTATCACATAACCCACCCTTACACCTAGCAGCTATGTTCCGAAAATTCGTAATGATCGGTTAATTTTATAGTGATCGGTAAACTCTAAAACTAATTTCAGAGTCTACCCCTCATAAACATTATATATATATATATATATATATAATATATATATATATATATATATATATATATATATATATATAATATAACATATACATAAACACATCTAATAAACATATACATAAACATCCGTAAGGAACCGAAAATACTAGTATACACAACGAATACAGCAAATACATCTACCAGTTTCAGCCCGAAACTCGAAAACTAATCAGGAATCTAGAAAAGATCAAAGAAAATATACGCAGATAAAAGTTATCTGTAACATTTAATGAAATATATCTTCAAGAAAAAATGCTACCCAGATATACATATACATAAACATATACATAAACATAACTAATGAACATATACATAAACATATATATCTTTTTTTTTATTTTTATAAAAAAATAAGTAAATACGCCTCGTCATGGGGCGAATTCATGCATATATAATGCATGTAAGGGAGATAACTCTGTCATCACTTAGCAAGAGAAGTCAATACCTAATAAACATATACATAAACATATATATATATATATATATATATATATATATATATATATATATATAATAATAAATATTTGTTATTGTTTATTATCTATGTACGTATACGTTTCGTCCTTTTTAATCGGGACTCATCAGCATGGAGATATGACTATTCACAACCGGTCATGCGATTCGAAACCCCGGATTACAAGTATTTTGCAACTCAAATCCGACGCCTTAACCACACGGCCAATTTTAAATAGCAAATAAACGGTGATAATTTTATAAAAGTGGGTGGGTGGGGGGGGGGGGCTCTCCTAAAAAGTGAGGGGCGGTTAAACACATGCATATACAGGGTGTTTCAAAAGTCTTGGGAACATTACAAGTTATTTAAAATTAAAATGTTCCCAAGACTTTTGAAACACCCTGTATTACTTCATTATTGATGACCGTAAAGTGGGGGGGGGGGGGCAAGTCAAAAAGTGGGGTGGCTTGAACCCCCCCTGCCCCCCGTCCATGATTATATATATATATATATATATATATATATATATAAACATAGACATAAACATACCTAATAAACATATAAACATACCTAACTTTATATAACAGACATAAATCACGTTGAAAAGAAATGTTGTAAAGACGAGCAACTAAAAAAAAAATTTAATCTGCTTTTATTGATTAAACTAAAAGTATACGATTCCGTCAATAATGAGATAGATTTACCAATTAGAAACTGCAAATAAGTTTGTCTGCCAACACAAAAATTGAGAGATAACACACAACAACAAAACGAAGACTTGGCAAATGTTTGAATGCCAATTATATTTACTCCCGAAAATCCATACGTGGCATGTATTGCATGCAGTCGTAGTACTTATGAGAAGTACTTCACATTTAATAGTTTGTTTAAAAAAAGAGAGTTATATACATGATTATCGTATATTGTAATAGGTTGTATAGCATATAGAAGTGATCAGAGAATCAGGATAATGAACAGGAAATATATTCCAGATAGTAATGAGATGTAGGTCAGATGGGGTTTGTGGGTAGAAGTCAGGTTTGGTATGCGACTGGGGTTGTTTTGCTAATTTCAAAGTTGGGAGTAAAATGGAGAAATAAACATTTATCGTTTGTCGTTTGAGTTATGTTGGATTGAGTGATATATGAAGAAAAAACAATGGCGCTTTTGTATTATTGGGGACAGATGAAATTTAATTTTTATTTTAGAAGAGTCAGTTGAAAAGGGAGATAACTCAAACTGTGTTTATTTGTTGTAACCATAACCCATTCAGAAAATCCAGAGAATTGGGAAGAAAATAAATGAAAAAAATGATACTTATGCAGTTTACGGACCGGGCTGAAATAATAATGTTATAATTTAGAAAGCCATTCTTAACATGGGGAGGTGAGTAGTTGATTAACTATTCTGTACTTTTACCTAATAATTTTATAAACATCACCACCTGGATACACATCTATTCCTAACACATTCAAATTGCAAGCAGCAAACGGATTAACAATCCAGACGTATGGCACCAAGGAATTTACTCAACATTTTGGACTTCACCGGAACTTCGTCTGGAAATTCATGCAAGCAAACTTTAGAATGCTATCATCAGAGCCGATTTTCTTTCACATTATGATCTGTCTGTCCACATGTACAACCAAACATTCTAAACTTACATGACACATATCAAGGTAAAGAGAATACTTACATAGTTTGGTCCAACTGCCATCTGTTCAGCAACTCAACATCCTGGACAAGTATCCAGACATCACCAAACCATTTGACATGAACGATACAATAAAACACTTAACACAACATCACAGAAGAATCACAATACCAGACCACTATACCATACCACACATACACGATTTCATCTTAGGACTCCAAGGTATGACAGTATTTTCCAAACTGGATCTAACTAAAGCTTTCTACGAGATACCAGTAGCAGAAGAGAATATTTCGAAAACGGCCGTGCCTACACCTTTCGGACTCTTCCAGTTCAAACAGATGCCTTTCGGGTTGAGAAACGCTGCTCAAACTTTTTAACGCCTCATTGACAACGTCCTAAGAGGGCTACTTTATGTGTATGCTTACATAGATGATGTTCTCATAGCAAGCTCGGACGAGGTGACACACGAGCAACATCTACACCAAGTTCTATAAAGACTATCACAACATGGTCTAAAAATAAATGTAAACAAGTGTATATTCGGCACCAAGCAACTTCAGTTTTCGGAACACCAAATTGATGAAGGTAGAATCACACCCCTGCCTGAAAAGGTAGAAGCAGTGCAACAATTCCAAAATGTTGACGTAGCTGTGATTTTTTTCCACTAAAGCAGGTTTTGGTCTGTCGATGGAAACAATGTCATTTTGTTTTTATTCTTTTTTGTTTTCCTCTCATAAATTTGTGTCTATTTTACAGTGTCTTATAAGCATCAAAATTCATGTCAACTTCAAAAACACAAAAATTAATTGTAATAGCTGAAATAGAGATGAAATATGTTTTTCTCGGCAAAGCAAAATGATAGCGTAATTGGACAATTTATCAACTTGCTCTGAAAAGGACAGCTTTAATGCATGCAGTAGTTAAGAAATGAACTTGTCCTGAAAAGAACAATTTATTGCATGTAGTAGTGAGATTTTGGCCTCAAAAGGACAGTTTTGTAGCAATTGATAAGATTTTGTCTGCTTCATAAAGGTGATAGAATCAGGATGATGATGAGGTCGAGTAGCTGTATTGACAGGTAAATGTCGGCAGGAGGACTGCTGATGTTATATTCTTAGATAGAGATTTTGTAAGGCCCCCCCCCAGTTTCAAGATTGACATGTGATTTCAGGCAATACTTTAGTCTCGCTGCTACTGCTGATAGTGATGGTCATCGGCGGCGGCGTGAAGTCTGCAATACATTGTGGTCAAGGCTCGAACTGAGCTGGTGTAGAATGTGTTTAATTATATAGTACTTGGTCAGATGCTGCTGCTTTGGTGTTGTTTGATTAGCCGATATCTAGGATCGAATTTTCGGTGTGAAAGGAAATTATGTCTATTTCTGTTACATGCACCATATCTGTCAGTGTGATTACTTCCGGTTGATTTGTTGGAATATGTTTGATACAACATATAAGGAAATGTTTGTTTGACTGTTATAAAAATCTGTTATAGAAAGAGATATTTGAAATTTGTTTCTGATAGATGTAAGTGCTTAATCGTATGCTTTCGAAAGAATACCTGTTTACATCATATTTACCAGGTGATCCAGCTGGTATGTATTTATATCAAAACGTTTGTGATCATCGTGGGGAAACTCGATAACTAATAGCAAAAATGTGAATTCTTAATTCGATCTGTCATTGCCAGCCAGTGTCTCGTCGGTGGAGATAACAAGGAATGGCTCGGGACTGTGTATATTTTCAGATTGGAACTATTCCTCGGCATGTAAATCCATGAAGAATGCCTTTTTCATACAGCACCTGGCATTCTCAAATGGTCACTGATCTAAGTACATGGTACCAACATAGAAGCAGTGAAAGAGGAGTCAAAAAAGACACCAGACAATATATTGTCTTCTATTCCTTAATCGAAAACAAATCCGGTCTACGTGTTTGTTATTGTTATGGTTGTCCTGTTGTTATGAACATAGAAGTAGAAAGTGGTTTAATATAGAAACGTGTTTTCACTGTTAGAAAATTCCAATTAGTTTCAATAAGTGTAAAACTGTTCAAGGAATTTAATAAAACGATTCAATTTTGGCTCCGATTCCATCTGGGGTCAATAGTGTATCATTAATGATTCAGATTATCGCTTACTGGGGATAGAATTGAAAACAAAACGTATATCAAGATCAAATACAACTTTTTTTCAAGTAAAAGTTTACGAGAAATACAATGGTGGTATTATATTTTTATTCGCAAAAAGACACCGTCTTTGCTATTTATGGATGTCCTACTTGAACAGAGACCCAAATATATCATTATAAAAATAAATTTAAAAAATATTTATTTTTACAGTGATACATTTGGGTCTGTGTTCAAGTGGGACATCCATAAACAGCAAAGACGGTGTCTTTTGTAATTTCTAAAATAGATTGAGATAAAAATAGTAGTATGAGTACTATGAGCACAGTGTTCTCATTACTGAGCGCGAAATGCCAGGGGGCACCGCTATTGTTTTATACTCCGTTATTTTACTGATCCCAAAATACGAAACTCTTTGGAGACAGCTTCGTTTTTAGCAAAAATAAAGAGTCAAAACAAGAAAGGGTTTTCTATAGCTTACATGTTATTGTGGTGGAATGTTTACATTTTCTTTATGCACTCAGATTTACATATATAGTCAGCTCCCCATCAAAAGACAGAACGTCTATTCACCTCAACTCAATACTAGCTCTGTTGTTTTTTTCCCAATTCTCTCTTGATCGGTGACCATCATTCCGAAATTTGTTTTTCTTCACACATTCCTCAATCCAAAATAACTCAAACAATCAAACAACAAATGTTTATATTTAAATTTTCCTCTCTTTATGATGAAAACAGATTTCATTGAGAAAATAAATATGAAGAACGTTTTTTTTTTTGTATTTAAAGGGGAAGTAACTCTTTGCCCAAAAGTTATTTCCCTTGTCTCAAAGAGATTTGGGAGAAGAGTTATGTCATTTGCATCATTCCAGAGAGCAGACATTTTGAATAGGACGTGTCGCACAGCTCTCTCCAAGTAATACGTCTCAACTAAGAAGTAATTCTTTCTTCAGTTGTAAATAGAGAATAAATATTAATTCAATTCTTTCTTTATATTTGTCCCATATACTACATTGAGCATTACTTCCCTTCACTCTCAGACTTGCAATTACCAAAACAACCACAGTCGCATTCCAAATGCTACCTCTAACTACACCCCTGACCTACATCTCATTATCATCAAGATAATAATTATTATTTACTATCCTGCTTTTACGATCACCCCGAATGATCCAGTTACACTGCTAGTGTCTCTTCTTTTTTATTTTACTTCAGTGTGAAGCCTCAGAATCTCAGAAATCAAGGAGCCCCGTTCTTGGGGGTAACACTTAAATTCTATATCAGATACATAGATATCCGCGTGTTCACCTAAAGTTCTCCTTTACCTCTCAAACGTTGAGTTAGTAAAGAAGTGAAAGACATCAATTTTCCTCTCCCCAATTGATCATTTAACTATGTTATAGTCTCTCTTTATGGTGATCGTTTCTTGGTCTTGCCGGATTCCAGGACAAGTATTCATCTAGTCTGGTGGAGTATCCAGCTTAGTGCTGTTACTTGAGACAACATCACTTGGAGAAGGTGAACCATTCCTCGTATGAGCCAGTGTGTAGCAGTGTATAGCAGTGTTTCTCTCTTTTTGTTTCATTTTACTTCAGTCGAAGTTCTCAGAACTTAAGTGGCCCCTTCCTAGAGCTAACACTAGATCTTTATATCAGATACATAGATATTCGAATATTCTATTAAAATTCTCCTTTATTTCTCAAACGTTGAGTTAGTAAAGAAGTTCAGAACATTAATTTTCTTCTCTCCAATTGACGAGTTAACTATGTTATAGTATATCTTTCTTGTGGTCTCTTGGTCTAACCGGATTCCAGAACAAGAATTCATCTAGTCTGATGGAGTATCCAGCTTAGTACTGTTACTTGAGGTAACATTAATTGGAGAAGGTGCACTACTCCTCGTATGAGCAAGTGTCTAGTCGTGCTGAGGCATCTTATTTGTGCTGCGAATACTATGTTATTTTAAATATTTGGTCAGGGTTTACTTGTAGGGTTAACTATCCTCATGTCAGGTTATGCTGACAAACCCTTGTACAGAGAGACCGAATGTGTCTGTGAGAGAGAAAACAGTGTATATTTTCGTTTATTTCTCAAAGACATGCAGACTATCTTTTTGCTGGTGTGTTTTGTAAGTAATTCCTTCTTTTAGTCGCGGTCGATATTCAACATTTTGTCTCACTTAATGCACCAAAGTATTTAGTGTCATCGGCGCTATGTTAATTGATAGCATGATTAGGCAGGCTTCGAGCGAAATGGTTTGATTAAATTATGGAATTGAACAGGAAGGAAGAAAGGCAGGAAGAAGGATAGAAATAGAAAATATGTGTCTTAGTGGCGAAGACATAGAGAACAAGAAAGAGCAAAAGGAGAAAAAGGAAAAACGGAAAAGATGAAAAATAGAAAGAAAGAGAAAGTGAGAGTGGGAGAGAATGGGAGAAAAAGAATACATGAGAAAAAAGAAAGAGTGAAATAGATAGATAGATAGATAGATAGATAGATAGATAGATAGATAGATAGATAGATAGATAGATATAGAGAGATAATTAGAAATGGGAGAGAGAGATTGAGAGAGAAAGTGTGAGAGAAAATGGGGTCGTCTTTGATCATAATGACTAACAAAGAGAAAGAAAAGAGGAAGAGAGAAAAAGGAGAGAATGAGAGGGATAGATAAAGAAAGAGGTATAAAATAGAGAGTGAGAGAGAGAGAGGATGAGAGAGAAAGACAGAGAAAAGTAGAGAAAGATAGAGAAAGAGGGGTGATGGTGATCGTCTTTGACATTAAAAACATCATGATGACTAACAGAGAGTGAGAGGGAGAAAGAGAGAGTAAGAGGTAAATAGAGAGAGAGAGAGAGAGAGAGAATAAGTATGAGAGATATAGAAAAAGTGAAAGGGAGAGTGAGAGAAAGCGAGGTCATCTTTACCTTATCAAATAAAAGTGATGCCAGATCGAGGCTGCAGCAATTTAATGTAAAAAATTACATTTTTATACGGCCTTTAAGCTAAGATCAAAGTGTAGTATATGTTCAGTCAGGAAGGGAGCTGAGCTGGACATTGCCGATCGCATTTGTGATATATACATATACTTTTGTTCTTATCCAGAGTGCTCCTTTTTTTGTAAGAACTGCATTTACTCCACATTAAAAACTGGCCTTGTGTCTAACTTGGCCCTCGTAGGGAGGCTAATAAATAAGGACTCTATACTTATATAATAAAGAAAAAGAATAATCGGTTAAATATTTTAGTGGTGTTACATTAATGCGGACTTTGTACCAAGCGGAAATGTTACATTGACACTGACAGTGTGTACCCAGCTGTGTTAACGCTTATTAATAATTTTAGATTCTGAAAGAATTGTGCATAACCCCCCTTCCCAAAGGAGAAGTTAATGCCCGGGAGGATGATATGAGACCGACCAGAAGAGATACTGCACTTTGATCCTGGCCCAAAGGTATTCAGAATTATAATCCACAAAATAATCACTAAAGATGTTTTTCTGCTGTAATTTTAGTTTTTGTCGACTGTGGTATCTGTTCTCGTACTGCACTTCATTTTTTCTATCCTCGGTCAGTGAAAGAGAGGTCCTTCTAGACTGAGGCCATTTAAATTTTTGTCCCAATCCAGAGTGCTCCTTTTTTTGGGGGGTGCATCCTTTTCCCCACATTAAAACCCAATATTGTGTCTAACTCTGCCCTCTTAAGGAGGCAAGTACGAGGGGCGTTCAATAAGTAATGCCCCATACCCACTTTTAGTTGTTTGATCTAAATGAACTTTTGCATGTTTAATGATTGATATCTGTATGGGTTATGTTGCAAAAAACAGCTCTGAACTAATTGTGGTTTCTGATTTACAGGTGTTTGAACTGAGTCAGGTGTGAAATGGAGCCAGTTGAGTGTCGTGCAGTGATCCGGTTTTTGTATTTGAAAGGAGGCACACCAAAGGAGACTTTTGATGAAATAAAAGAAACTTATGGTGATGATGCCCCATCATATAACCTTGTAAAACGCTGGCATCGTGAATTCAAACATAGCCGGAAGTCTGTGGAAACAGCTCCCAGACCTGGTCGTCCCTCTTCTGCCATTGATGAGGCATCTGCCCGTCAAGTTGAGGCTGCCATTTTGGAAGATCGACGTATTACTATTCGCCAAATATCCCAAGAGGTCAAGATTAGTACAGGGTTTGTGGAAACTATCATTCATGACCATTTGCATAAGCATAAGGTGTCTGCCAGATTGATTCCCAGGTTGCTCACACCTTTCCAGAAGCAAGAACGCGTCGAGTGCTAAAAGATGAATTTGGAGATGTGCCAAGAAGATGAGTCAAAGTTTTACACAGGATGAAACTTGGGTCCATCACTATGATCCAGAGACCAAAGCCCAGTCAATGCAGTGGAAGCACTTGGACTCACCACCTCCAAAGAAGGCAACGGTGCAGCCCCCGCTGGCAAGGTTATGCTCACAGTCTTCTGGGACCAGGACGGAGTAGTGATGACAGATTTCCTGGCAAAGGGTACCACAATTACAGGAGCCTATTACGCTTCACTTTTGATGAAATTAAGAGAAGCTGTCAAAATCAAGAGACTGACCAAGATCAGCAAAGGTATCCTCCTCTTGCAGGACAACGCTCCGGTTCACAACTCGCATGTCGCCAGATCAGAAGCACGGGCGTGTGGCTATGAAATCCTCCCCCATCCCCCTTATAATCCTGATCTTGCACCCTCTAACTTTCATCTCTTCCCAGCCATGAAGTTGTGTTTGAAAGGAAAGCATTTCCCAGATGATGCAGCCTTGATTTCTAAAGTTTCGCCGTGGTTGGAGGACTAACCTGGGGTGTTCTACAAAAACGGTGTCCAGAGCTGCATCAAACGATGGGAGAAGTGCATAATTCTGGGTGGTTCCTATGTGGAGAAAGACAAATAACTGTGCCAAGTTTCATTAATCTACTGCTATGGGAAATGGGTCAGAGGCATTACTTATTGAACGACCCTCGTAAATAAAGACTAGTGTAAAAAGTGTATCTGTGCCAGAAAGTCAGGAATCGTTTTGGTGTTTTAATTTTCTTGTAAACAGACTCCCCCCCCCCTCCAGTATAAAATCAAATTACTATTTTTCGAATGTTAACAAAAATAGACAGGGAAAGCAAACTTACCTATGGGGGCTGGGCGTTAATAATTTATGATCAAGTTACAACAAAATGAATCCCAACTACTAAAAATTAAATATACTTTTTTTCAAATTTCGTTTTAATAACCTTAACATCATGTGCTTAATCGATAAATAATCACAAGAAATTTCCCTTTTGCAAGGGCTTCCCATCTGTGAAACACATTAGTGCAGGACTACTTCCCGACAGATTACAAGATAGTCAGCTTCAAATCCAATGCAACAAATACATAAGTAATCAAACAAACTTCATACCATCGATTGTTCCTCGTTTTTCGGCTGACAATCTTTCCATCTCATTAACCCCATCCTTCAGTGGCTTTTGGCCTTGATAAGTAGTAATTAAACAGTAAAAAAATGCTTCAACCAAAAGACGTAACTAACTACTATTGGGTGGGAATCAGCCACTTAAAATTGGACGCCCTTACTGTCATAACCACGGCACTAACTAGTTTCTGACATTTGAGATCTACCAGCATAAAAGGCAATGCTCTGTACATTGTTTTGCGAACACATTTTCAATAACAGTCATGATGCTACTTGATATTGATTCTAAAAACTTCATGCATTTATTTATTCGTACATTTTTGTTTTAAATTTGTTTTAAAAATAAATTTAAAATGGTATTTTCTTTCAAATTAGGCGAAAAATGACGAAATCGTGGCACGATTACTCGATAAATAAAATGAGCATTTCAATTTTTTAATTTATTTCAAGATTTCAAGATATTAAAATACCCACTTCTAGGTTTCAATTAGATTTTTGGATGCAACAATGATTATGAATATAACATTATATTTTTGCACACCTGCCCCCCCCCCCCAAAAAAAAAAACAGAGTTACTAAACTATTTCAGTAAGAAGGTAAATGGAAAAGAAAGAGAGAAGGATGTATAGGCAGAAAGAATTTTTAAAAAATATGACTGTCTAAATAATTGTGAACAAAACGTGCAAAGAATAAAAAAAAAAAACAAGGACAAAATTATATAAAACTGGTGGAACCCATGAGAATTGAGGAAACCAAGAATCGAAAAACCCAGAAAGAATATTGACCGGAAATTACTGGAAAGACGCTTTTCACCCCAAATGATAACCCTTTATCCATGATATAAAAAATATTTGTAATTTTTTTATGGAAATCGCTCCAGACAATGAGTCATACAAATGTCTGAATTATTTAGTAATAGAAAGTAACAGAATAAATACATCGTGTGTTTGGTTTTGATTCTACCCCCCCCCCCGATTCTTTTAAAATAAAATTATATAAAATAAAATAATATATTTTCCTTTTTAATATAATAAAATGTAAGTGAAGAATGTTGGTATATTTAGTATGCAACCCCTCTCCATATGTCTGTCTGTTGGCCCCTCTCTATTGCCACCTCTCTCTTTCTTTATGTATCGCTCTCTATATACCTACATCTGACTTTTAGTCACCATTAAATAATGCACTGAAGTTGTATAAAACAAACCAAACTAATAAAATATTCTTAGAAAAGAGTTTCAAACGCATATACATCTGATATTGGTTGGGACTATGATGTCGCCGATGAGGACCAGTTGTTTGCAACATCCAGGTGAACGGTTCTCACTCCGTAGTAGTCTAACGTAGTGAAGTGACATCTACATTGACTCAATTGAAAATCTTTAAAATTAAACGCCCCCTCCATTCTAATTGAATAATGAACAATCTAACGTTCAATCTTAGTGTGCCATATATATATTATTTTATAATTATATTTTATAGCTTTTATTTGCTTCCATGAAATATTTAATCGTTAAAATTCGTTTTTTTTATTATTATTCATAGTTATTTTTTTATGGAAATCGCTCCAGACAAGGCATGAAGCCACTTGATGTAAGACACTAGCAAGAAAAAATATGATTATCGCAAAGACGGGAGATGCCTATTGGCCTAAGTCTGGAAAAGACCAAGGTTATAGGTAGGGGGAAAACAGTCAGCAGGAAGAGAGTTCCACAAGCCTGCGGTTCTTGGAAAGAAGCTACTGGAATAGGAAGCTGTATTACAATGAGTGATCAAAACAGCGAATTGATGGAGACCACTAGACCAACGAGTCAAACGAGCTGGAACAAAAGCGGGGAATAGATCACACAATTCTGAAGAACACACGCCATAATAGTATTTATAGAAAAGACTGAGACTAACAACATCACGTCTGTGAGAGAGAGGGTGCAGAGAAAAATAAAGGGTAGGGCCAATCAAATTACAGACACGTTACTGCACCTCATCAAGAACCCTCAAATGGGACAGAGATTCACCAAATAAAGCTGTGTTATAGTAAAATGAAAACGATCATTGAATTACAAAATAAAACCAAATAGTTAATTAATGAGGCGTTATTTTGCAAAGAAATATGCAAATTAGTTAATCTTATGACGTTGATTGCATACACGTGATCAATATATTAGAAAGCTATTAGTCACCTATTGTGAATAAGAATTTCTCGTTTTAATGTCACTGTTAGTGCGATAAATTGCTCATAATATACAGATACCAAAGGTTTTTAACATGTAGAACCCAGAGAATTGAAGGGGAACACGTGTGACTATGACATCACAAGATAGTTAGACGCCTTTTATTAGTCAGACAGTGAGAAGTGAAGGGCTAACAAAGCTTTGTCGAAATGAGAAATTTAAAGAGAACATTTTGGTCCACTTCTGGAAACTGGTGTTCCAGAACTTATGCAATAAAAAAAATAAATGTTTAAGTCTCACCTTCATCTTGCATATTCTAACCCAGAGAAAAGTAGTGATATCGTGACCACATCTGATCCTGTGAATAGTGAAATGGGACCAACCGACTAGATAGATCGATATAAGAAAAAAAGATAAGAGGCAGAAAAATATATACAGAGAGATGTTGGCGTTTGACTTATCACAAACGCCATGATGACTAACACACGAAAGTGATCCCAGCAGCGTTTTTTGCTTTGTTTTGTTGGTGTATATTAACAACTTTAATTATCTATCTGGAATGTTGTATATTTGATTTGAAATAGAGGAAAATATATTAATTTAATATAGACAACTTTTGTGGCACCGAAAATAAAGTATGGTTAACAATAACAGTCCAAGAAGCGTTCTTGATGAAAGAAGGTGTTTTATCTAAAAGAAGAAATGGAGTACATATGTTCATTTCGGCTAGCGCCGTGTGCGTTTACGTGTCTGTAAAGTGGTAACGGTTGAGAGTTCAAAGAGTCCAAGGAACGTTCTGTGTAAAAGAAACTGTTTTATATCATCGTCGTCGTCATAATAATAATAATAATAATAATAATAATAATAATAATAATAATAATAGTTTTAAAGTTTGTTTTACATGCTGCCATGTGTTGAACAGCTTTAAGAAATAGACTTCCAAACTAACCTATCTCTGTCCAGGTCTTTATTTATCCCTCTTTCTCTCACACATTTGTTTATCATTTCCTCCCATATTTTCTTTGGCCTTTCCCTGTAAACTGAACGTGCTACCTTAACTGTTCTACATCTACTGACCCAAGAACTCTCATCCATGCTATTCAACATGGCCATACCATCGGGGTCTTCTGTTCTGCAAACATCTCCCTATTCTATTTAGATTTAAGCTTTCTCTGTGATCATCAGAACTAAGCCTATCTTTAA
The DNA here is from genome assembly GCA_963556195.1 of Sepiola atlantica. Taxonomy (NCBI): domain Eukaryota; kingdom Metazoa; phylum Mollusca; class Cephalopoda; order Sepiida; family Sepiolidae; genus Sepiola; species Sepiola atlantica. The sequence continues at coordinate 90,660,296 of OY744527.1, read as the reverse complement.
GACTCACATTACACATCCATCATATCATGTCCATACGATTTCTCTCTATGCAACGCATGTCCTCAACCCTCATGCACACTTACGTGTAGCAGTGTGTATTATTGGAATCGATGTGTGTGTATATTAGCGTGCCTATTTTGCCAGTGAGAGAGTGTATGTACGAACTTTGTATATAAGCGTTCAGTGAACGGCATGTGTGTGCTTCGTTGGGCATACAGAAGAAAAAGAAATCAATATAAAATGACAGAATTATGTCTGTTTAGTATTAGCAGGAAACAGGAACTCCTCAAACGTGACCTTGTGTCTTAAAAGATGGTTGAGTGAATAAGACCGACATATCTTATCACAGAACTTTTTTCCACGGTTATGACTTTCTCATCTGGTTTCTGACAGACAGCACTGACAAGACTTTGAAGAGGGAAAATGTAACCTGTATTGCTGAATGTAGAGACCGTTCTAAAATAATTCTTTCAATGGTGAAGAAACATAATTTGTTTGAAGAGACCGGTCGTTCTAGCACGACCGATGCTTCCTCTTTCAACAACCAGAATTTGAATTCATAACCGCCAAGACAACACCGCGGATAACACCCATAACACGGACGATATTCAGAATTTTTTTTTTTTTAAATATGACAATACTGGTCACTCTGAAGATGAATTTTATTCCAAAAAATATAAGATTAAAGTAAAAAAAATAAATAAATAAAAGAATCTTGCATTGAAAAAGGCTTCGATTTTCAATTTCACTATAATTTTTTTTTGATTTATTAGTATAACTAGCAGAGCTACCCGGCGTTGCCCTGAGCAAAAGTGTAACATATTTCTATTATGACTTCTATCTCTGTATCTATCTTTCTACTTTTCTCTTTTTCCCATTCCCCCGTTTTCCTCTCCCTCTCCCCAAACCCCTCTTTCTCTTCCGCCCAGCCCATTACTCTTTCTGAACATGCACACACAAACACAAACTCCTTTTTATAGATTCCTCGAGGAATGAGTCGGCATAAAGGAAGTAACTTCTTGATTAAAAAATAATTCCCTTTAGTTAGTATATGGAATGGATGAAAAAGCGTTTGTGTTTGTGTGTGCATGTTCAGAAAGAGTAATGGGCTGGGTGGAGGAGAAAGAAGGGTCTGGCGGAATTTGCACCAGTTTACGGTCAGATTTTATTTTTTCTCGAAATATGACACAATGCTGGTCACTCTGAAGAAGTCATTTTATTCCAAAAAATGTCAGATTAAAGTATGAACAAATAAAAGAATCGCTTTTTAATTTTAATATAATTTGTTTAATTTATTAGTATAATACCCGTCAAAAACTATAGAATAATGTAAACAAGTGAGTTGAAGATGGCAATAGGAAATAAATTATTTATTGTAAATGTTGATAGAGTGAAAGAGCCACCCCTCATTAACTGAATGAACTCGTCTTAAAGACAATAAATATATGTACACATTGTATCATAAATTGTGCTATGTAGAGAATAAAAGATTGATAATATTGTCTTCAGCATATATTCATTCTTTCTACTTTCCACCACGAATAACCATATAACAGTAAATAAATGCAGTTCGGCATTATGACCATGTGGTTTGAGAAAATGAAGTTTGCTATTCACCGTCTATCTTAATCTTAACTAGACATATTCATCATCCATTCATATTAATAACTTTCAGCAATCTTCTTTTATTCATCATGTTCATACTATTCAATTACCATAATACCATATTACTCTGTGGACTACATTACTTAAACTATCATCAATAATGAATTTTTTCCATTACACAATTATTATGATGGAGAGTAAGACAAAGAGCACCACAAAAGAAAAACTTAAAGTAGATTTTATTAAGTAATGAAACAAATAGATCTATTTCCTTTCCTTAAATAATAACTGACAGATCGCATGGTACCTTGTCTTATGACCAATGCATATATGTATATATATATATATAATCTGAATAATTTATCCCTTAAAATAAACCCAACCTAACACTATTTTACGTTTATAAGCTCTCCCACCACCCCAAATCTATCATTAAATCCATAGTTACCACAGTCTCCAACACAATAACTAGACTATCTGCTAAATCAATTTTCGACCAAACTTCGAATTTCTACAATAACACCTCAGGTTACAATGATAAAATTACAAATAAAAACAACTCCATTACACGAGAAAAAAAACTTTCAGCATAATTACGCATAGCATGGCAGTAAAAGATAGAAAACAGAAGAATACAACAGCTACTGAGAATAATAACACTTATAAAAGCAGACCTAGGAACCCTACTAACAATGGCAAACAACTTGACCTTCAAAGACCACATAAACGACTAAGGAGAAAGAACAACCTTTGGTTTAACCCAACCTCCAATATCAATGTTAGAACTAATCCTTCTAGAGAATTCTTTAAAATTATTGAAAAATCTTTTAAGCATCTGCAAAGATATAGAACGATTCTGAACAAGAAATTGTATAAAAATTTCCTATTCTACAATGCCTGACACAGCACAAACCATTATTACTTCTAACAATAAGAAAATGAAATTTGCACAGTCACCTATACCCCCAGTAGCCTCTTCTAATAATTGTAACTGCCAGAAATGTAGAGAATGTCCACTAAACAATGCTTGCATACATAGAGACGTTATATACGCCTGCACTGTGAAGTAATTCCCTCGTAATGCTAATCTACAAAGTAACACCAGTACATATATATCCCCCTTACCCGGTAACCCTACACATTCTCTACCCTCACCGCATCACGATACCCAAAATATTACTCTAAACACCAACCACCTTTCTTTACCAATTAACAACAATCAAACTTCTCTTCCCCATTTAGTTTCCCTATCAAACAATTCCAACTTAAACTCTAATCAAAACTTAAGCATAGCTCTAGTCTCCGTTATATATTTTCCTCATCTCATTTATCACTCTAATTAAGTTCAGTTCATTTAATTGTAAGCTAATTCTTTCCTTTTTACACACTTCTAATTATCCTCACCCCAACCCTGACCCTTGTATATTGATTTCCCTAGCATCGTGAGACTAATAACTTCCCCCTAAATAATAGTAATATTTTTAAATACTCTTATCTGTCCTTTTTCCCATACGTCTCCTTCCTATTGAAATATTATTTCTTTTATTCCTTTTCATTTATTTAAACTTTTGACAATAATTTTCCTTTTCCTTTCTATTTTTAACTTTAATTCTTTACACCTTAATTATATTCTCATTTTTATTTGGCCTTTAGTTTTTAGTTTCTTTTCTAACTCTAACCCTAACTCTAACCCTAACTCAATATTAATCCTTTGCCAATCCCAACATTAATTCATTATTATTAATTTTATATCATCACCCTCTCCCTTGATGCAACCTCTGTAGCCTCCAATCACTTATTATAACTCAGTCACTTGTCTAGCTCCCTCCACTTTATTATTCTATTAAATTACTTCCTGCTTTAAAATCTATTTTTACATATGAACCTGGCATGTATCCATGCAGCCCTTACCCAATCTTTCTTTACATCACCCGTTTACCCTCTGTCACTACTCCCACTTTGTTACGTTCCACTTTTTAAATGCAACAAGTTGAATTTCAATTTTTATAACAGCTCACTCAATTTTTCGATTTCTTTCTCAATGCTAGTTTTTACTAGCTTGTTACCTGAATTAAAACTGCCTCTTATTATTGAATTTAATCCCTAAAAACTATATCTGGAAAGCCTATGGAAGTTTCAAATGGCTTTTAGTACACAACATAAATCCTAAACTTCTACATTGCAACTTTTTCCAACTAGATTATTTGGGCAATTTAATGGTTTGGCCTCAACAAATATTCAATGGATTTTACAATTTTTGATGCCAATCTTTCCTGGATTTACCGTTTGTGAGCATGCTGCTACAATTTTCATGATGCCTTCAACAGTAAGTTTTTACTCATATTTTTAACCTCTTCTGCACTGGACATTTTGTATATTTATCTTTATCTTATATTATTTTTCAATCTTTTCAAATTATAACTTTTAGTAATTTCCCTTACCAACTTATTCATAGCTTAAGAAAGGAAAAATACATTTCTTTTATTTGAAACACCTTGTTTTGAGCAACTAAGGACTTACTAGATATTGTATTTTTACAGTCTTTATTCTCATCTTTTACTTGTCTCTCTCTATATATACCTAATGCTTCAGTGCGTTACTCAGACTCTGTTGTTGCGTTCTATCCAAATGTCTTGATAGTTACATTCGCCGCTCTCAACGTAAATATAACTTAATTTCTCTGTGATCACGTGACAACCGTCCATAGCGAAGGGGATTAGGTACCCGCTTACAGATTCAAGGTCTCTTTGTGATTGCCATTTCCCTACACTGAGGAGTGCCGAAAGCATGAAACGACGTTGTCTGTAGGTAAAATATTAAAACATAATTTAATATTATATATATATATATATATATATATATATATATATATATATATCCCCTCCTGAAACCAGCCACAGAGCAGCCTACTAGGAGGAGGTTAGTGATCTGGTTTTCCGCGCCTTTCTCCATTAATACCAATACAAGAGTAGGCTATATTTTCCTCAGCTTACTTGACAAGCACTTTCCCCAACACACAACCTGCACAAACTCTTTAACAGAAGTACAATTGAGATGAGCTACTCCACCGCCATATCTGTAAGAAAAATCATCTCTGCAGAGCCCAAAACAATTAAAAACGCAGGCTGCTAATGCAAGGACAAAATCAATTGCTCTCTAGAGGGGAATTGCAAAATTGATTCCTTAGTATATGAGGCGACTGTCACAAGCCAGCCCAGGACATACACATGACACAGGGATGTTTCAAGAAAAGATTGTACGCAAATAATGGTCCAGATAAAATTACTGCTAATAAACATTGACTCACAGGACTTGTATACATATTTAAATGAAATATTTTTTTAATATTTCTTGAAAATATGTTCTTAAATTTTAAATATTAACTGTTATTTACCACCCCCCTCTTTTCGGACTTTATTAAACTTTTTAATCTCACATATCTTTCCCTAACACAAAATTTAGACGAGTCGAATTTAGCATTTAAAAGCAAATAACGTATCCAAATGAGAGTTGATGTGAGACTACCCATTTTCTTTACCAGCTGAAGATAGCCAGAGGGTAAACGCCTTCTGAGCTTGAAACCAATGGTACTGACGTTGTACTGATTTTCTGTACAATAAAATAAATAATATATATATAATAGGTACGTGCAAAAATGGCCGTGTCTTGTACGGACTATGATTATGAAAAAGTGCTTATCATTAATTTTTTAATTAGTTTTCGTGTAAACTTTGATTGTGCTTGACTTGATTAAGTCTAAACTTAATCTCTAAAAGGAGAAAAATGTATATTTACGTGTAAAAAAAATTATAATGAAAAATGTTATCACGACGGCTAAAAAACCCCAAAAAATCAGTGAATTCTGAACTTTGAAGAAATTACTTGTAAAAATTCCTTGCAAGATAAATATAAGTTTTTTGGAACTATTTCAAAGATAATTATTAAATTAAAGTCATAAGATACTGAATTAAAACAAAAAATTCCTACGTTTTACTAATAATTAGAAAATTATCTCCCAAAGTCATAGTTTAGTAAAATCCGGCATTAGTCAATCGGTAAACAAAGTCGTTTACCGATTGACTATCGCTATGCAGAATATATGGAAAACAAAAAATGTCATAATATATCTGTTTATAGTTTTAAACTTTATATATAAAAATGGTGCTGTAATAGTTTACAGAAGTTTAAAAATTATTATCCATTAATTTATTTATTCTTTCTAAGGATATAAAGAAATTTAATTAATTAATATACCCTTATTTTGTTGTAATAAAAAAGTAAATGCTTATTTAATTAAAATATTTGTGAATGTACGCAATTAAGATTTTATTTATTTTTTATCTAAAAAGATTGATATTTAACTTGGTATTTGTTTTTAATTCAGTAATACTCTGAAATCATTGATGCTTACCAATGTTTTTCCTTAGAATTTGTAATAAAACTTTTTTAAATGTTGTTAAAAATTATTTTTACATCACGAACTGCGTTAATTTAGCAATTTTTTACATGATGATTAAAAACTTTAGTTACCCGATTTATTTTTAACGTGTCGTAACATTAATTCTTTTTAAAATAAATCTAAAAGTGTATTTTTTTATTTTAAGTGTGAAAAAGTAAATTAAAACACTGACAATTTATTCATTGAAAAAGAAAGTTAAAACAATTATTTATTAATAAATAAATAGAATAGAATTCAATTTTGAAAGAAAATGTCATATTTGAATTCTATTTATTTATTAATAAATAATTGTTTTTAACTTTTTCAACATTTATTAATGAAAAAATGACAAAACAAATACAAACTTTCCAAAGAATTGACGATGAATTGTGAAATTAACGAAATTGTTGAATCTCTAAAAATACACTTTTGATGGCGGTGTAGGAGTGAGTGATGGTTGGAGGGATAACCCCACATGTTTATTACAGAACAGGGCCACCATACATATCCAAGTTAATCGTTAGTAGAAATTATCCAATTTAAAAAATTATTTTCTCGTAATCCTGATTCTATTTTTTTTTTCAATTTTTTGTTTATTTTCAAGATTATAAAAATCATTTCTTACGCTGATGATGACACGTTCATGTGCGAAAGGGAAATATAATTATATCGCATTTTTAATTTTCCTAGAAATCCTAAACATTAAAATCACATGAAATATTTTTTGAAATTATATTATTTTTTGTAGGGAGGGGGTAAATATTGAGTAAACAGTGTTTTAATCAATGATAACATCGCTAATTCAAGAAATTAATTTTTCTTCGAGTTATAGTGATTTTATTAACACGACATGTAGGGGTCTTTTTCATAAAATATATGAAGTATTTATTTTAATTGTTAACATCTACAGTGATTTATTTTCATTAAAAAATAAGAAAGAATTCAGGCATTTTTTAAATTAATATTTAAAAATATAACTTTAGTAAAGATGTATTTTGTTTTTAACAAATAATACATTTTCACTAGGATTCTAAGAAAAATAATGGTTTTATTATATTCAGTGATCGTTGATTAATAAATACTGAAAGTTTAATTAAAATTGGTTGATTTCCTAAATTTTAGTAATTTTTTAAGTGAAGAGAGGGTCAAAATAATTTTACATTTTTGGGATCGGCCATTGCACGTGCCTAATATATAAGTTTCCTTTCTTGGGTTGAGCTTTTTCGTAAGGAAATCGCCAACTGTCACTAGCTTTAAGACATAGCTCATAGAATAAAACAATGCTGCCCCTCCAAAAGTCTGACTCCTATCACAGTAGCCCCTTTAATGCTTTAATGGCAAACTATCTTTGGAGTGAACAAAAATAAAAAGTTAAAAAAAAGAAATAAATAAAAATAAAAAATTGTCTGAATAAAAACTGTTCATGTTACGTTTTTATTTGTTTTAATTTAATTTGCTTTATTTTTTTATTTCATCATTTGTTCCTTTTCTTAAATGTATCCTTTATTTGTTATTCGTAATTCGTTTAATTGTTGTTTCTTTGTTCCCTAATTCAGTTGTTTTGTATTTGAGTTCGTCAAAATCATGTAATTACGTCTTCAATGTGTATTGTAAGAAAAAATCCAATTCTGAGTCAATACTCTGTAAGGGGCCGAGGCAGCAGTCGGGGTGGGTTGCAAAAAGGAATTGCTCCCTTAGCGACCCAACCAATAGGTCTGGTAACAATATGTAATGGGGCAGAGAACGGAATTCTCGGCAGGAGCAACGATCTATAGTGAGTCGAATAATGTACTAATTCTGATCACCACCAAGCTCTAAAACATAATAACACACTAACACTCCACTATTTATTCATAAATAACGAATTATTTACAAAATGTGGCACAAGGCCGAAAAGGGGAGGGGAAAGGTTCGGTCTTCACTAACTGATATTAACTATTATAACTTAGCTAGCTTCATTCGGGACAATCATTCACGAAAATACCCCATTTATACTATACATCCATCTCCAAAAGAATTTATACCATGAAAACCCTACTTAAAACCCATTAAAAAATTATGCAACGGGGTGTGTGGTAATAAAAATGTTATGTACAAAAATAAATGATATTTATAATGCAAAAAGGAAGTTAGTAAAAAGACCCCCCATTACTAAACTGTGGCAGCAATGCAGATTTGCCAGTCGAAATCGAAAAAAATCGAAAAAAGGAGGTTTGATGCAGGCCCCAACCCTTTATTCTGAACACCACCTTCGAAAATATCGAAGGGTGACCTGCATCTCTGGCAAATCAAGCGCTTTGTCACTTAGTTGGGGCGTTACCAAAATAAAATGAAAAAAAAAAATTGGGAGAGGGGAAGGACAAAATAAAAGGGCCGTAATGAAACCATTCATGCACTAGCTAAGTTATGAATTAACAAAAAAAAAATAACAAAGAACATGTCTTATAAATAACTTGAAAATTGGGACAAAAATCAATGTTCGTTTTTGTTACCCTATATCCTTTGCCTAAGGCACATCTAAATACCACTCTATTCTAGCTCCAGTCACTCTACAAAGTCGTGAACCTGTCACCCACCTTTCACCAAAATCTGCCGAAGAGAGTCTCACTCTCTCGGTCTTAATGCAAGTTTTCAGGTAATATTTGAAAATCGTAATAAGGTCGAGAGGCGTGTAGGTCTCAGCTCCATAGACTGCCTTCATGCAAGTTTTCCATATTGCATCTCTCATAACAGCTAGTATGCTTAAGAACAGAAAACGTTTCTGCCTATCTGTTGTCGGAGCCCAGTTGCTACATACATTGATAGGTTCCAGGTCAAAAGACGGTACATTAAGTATGCGAACCATGAAACCAGCCTAATCAGCAGCAAAACTATGCGGCAATAAAGGAAGGCGTGACTCAAGGTCTCGTCTTCGTCACCGCATCTAACACAAGTCGGCGAATCCGCCAAGCCAGCTGAATGAAGCCTCTTCCGGATCTAGAGTGCATTTCTTATCATCAGCCAGGTCAACAATGCTTTGTCGTTATCGAAACACCTCGATCCAGGCGCCCAACACCAGACTAAGCATAGCTCCCCCCTTGCCAAAGCGAGCCTCTCAATCCTATCATCTCGAATGGTCCCCCTCACCATGATCCGATATAATGCCTTTTGGGACAACAGCAGGATGTCAGAGAGGCTTTCTTTCACCCGTAAGAAGAACTTCAAAGCGTGTCTACATTCGCGATAAAAGGAGCACTCGCCTCGGGGCAACCTGTGTGCCTCCCCCTCATCCAAGTGCACACTTTTTAAAGCCGGAAAGGCTTTCTTCGTGTCTTCCTTCCAGAAGCCACCGTTTCCCTCAGTTTGTGAACACATTCGATGTAGATAAAATAGCCGAAGTGTATGACGTCGAGTCTCGACGTTTGGCATACCCAGACCGACCTCAGAAGGATGGAGATAGCAAATCTCGCGACGGACCATAGGGGCCTTACCAAGCAACAAGAACTTGAAAAGAGCCCGCTGTATCTCAAGCAGTGTATCCGACGGGAGTGGAAGTACTAATAGACGATATAGGATGATCGGATAAATGTGTGAGCAACACACATCCGCTCTCTCCTTTAACGAAAGATGTCTATGGATCCACAGATCATCTGCGCTCCGAATCACTTTCAATACCTCTGACCAATTTTTCTCTAACTGAAGATCGGGACCAAACCAGATGCCGAGTAGCTTGCAAGGCCCGTCAGTCCAGCTAAAGGGTCCCTGCAGGGATACACCCCTCAAGGCACCAATGCGCAAGCCAACAGACTTGTCGCAGTTAATTTTGGCCCCTGTTATCGTTTCATACATTCTGATTTCTCTGCCGACGACACTAATCTTGGCACTGCTCATTACAAGCACAGTCAAGTCATCAGCAAAGGCAGAGTACTTTAGCATGGTGCAAGCACCTGCCAAAGTAATCCCATTAAGAGCTCCAACACAAGCACATAGAGCATCGGTGAAAGAGGACATCCCTGACGAAGAGATCTGGATAATCTGAAGGGCTCAGACCTCAGACCATTCACTTCTACCCATACACCAGGGTTCGCATACAAGAGGCGAATCCAGGAGCGAAATTGCGGGCCAAAACCGGCCGCAGACAAAACAGCCTCCAAGTAACGATGGTCCACCCTATCGAATGCTTTGGACTGATCTAAATTGATCAGCGTGGCTTCTGTGTCGACTTTATCTATGATCGAGCGTATCGAGTGCAGATTGTCTTGAATAGTCCGATCCTTTACAGCACAAGTCTGTTCAGGGCTAATTAGACGAGCCAAAACAAGCTGCAGTCGATTGGCTAAGATCTTGGCCAAAATCTTTAACTCAGCATTTAGCATCGTTAAGGGCCGAAAATTATCTAAGCCATCCCCACCATTTTTGCTTTTGCGTAACAATTTCACTATACCCATGGTCAAGTACTGGGGAATAGTCCCGTTCCCGTCGGCTAAAATCAGCAGTAAAGGACCTAATTAACTTCTTAAAGTGAACCCACTTCCTATTCCCAATTACAACCCCCATCAGTTCCCACTGTAGGGTAAGTAATAACAGTTCCTGGTAGCCCTTCACATCGAACGACGAAGTGTTGAGCTTCCAGTACCCAGCTAATCTGGACCAATACCCATTCATTTTGTTCTCTTTCGTCAAGTTTAAAAAGATCCGGGAGTACAAGGTAGTCATCTGTTGTTGACTTCGGTGGGGGGGGGGGTATTTTATCGGCATCCCCACTCTTTGGGTCAGAGGAACTCCTAAATGTTGGCTCACTCTGGTTTTTATCACTGTTGGTTTTCTTTGGGGGCATTCGATCGTGAGGTGACCAATCTTTTCACGTGCCCAACAAACAGGCTTTCTTCCCGCCACAATTATAGGAAGCTTTTCCTCACCTATTAGTATGTAATATGGCATGCTGTCAAATGCAGCCTTGTCTAGCAGAATCTCAGAATTCCATACACCGGAGTGCTCATCCCAGGTTACTGCCTTTATACTGTCATATTTAAGAAGAAATGCACCTAAGTGCTCCCCATCCACGTGAAACGGTACATTAAATATTGATATAGCTGTCCGCCTTTTCCCCATGTATTCCATCCTGAGAATGAAGTCTTGGGTGATGATTTCTGTCTGCGCTAGTTTAATCTCTCTCTCCCTCCTTGACAAGGTCCCAAAAAGAGTCGCCAACCTAATAGGTCCCTCACTTTCAACCAAGCTTCAGTCCCTGTCCCATCGCCGCAATGTAGCATCCTTGTGCTTGTTTTACAAATACTTCAATGGATTATTCTCCGATGAATTGGCTACTCTAGTGCCCCCCTCGACGTAAATTCACTAGACCAACTCGACAATCAACTAAATCCCATCCATTCACTGTGGAGGTCCCCAGATGCCGGAGAGCCTTCTACTCAAATAGCTTCTTTCCTCGTACTGCTGGCTGCTGGAACTCCCTCCCTGCCACCTGTTTCTCCGACAGTACTGACATGCAGAAATTTAAAATTAATGTAAACAGACACCTCGCTGCGCAGATCCCAGTTTAGGTTGACCCCCCCCCCCCAACCTTCTCCCCTTTTCTTTCTTCTCAGTAGCCCCTTACGTCTACAGTGGTGGCCTGCCTTGTTTGGGGTGAACTACGTTAAAAAAAACAACAACAAAAACAAGTTTCCTCGTTTGGGAAGAGGGTGTTCCATGTGTTGTACTCCTTACAACGGATAATTTGTTGAGGTCGGTAGCCTGCAGTTGCCAGAAGTTTGCATATTAAATCCGGTGTCGCTCTGATAACTTTTTTTAGACTTTCTGTCTACAACAAACATAACTATACTTTTTTCCTAATTTCTTCTAATTTGGGAATATCGATCAGTAAACTAGATTCTGTAACTAAATGAAGGCACCTTTTCGCCAAATTTTAAAACATCAATTACATATTCGGAGGCTTGCTCTAGTTTGAACTTTCAGGTGTAGCCTCAGCTGGCCCTTCCGCTCCTCGGTAAAATCCACATCGGCAGGCTTCGGGCTACAAGTAGCCGTCGCCATAATCGTTATCAAACTGATAACAGACACAAAAAAATGCAACTTCACGAAAAAGTTCCACTGAAATAACAACAACAGCAATAAAGGTAACAAGTCCAATCTGGCAATAAGAAATAAAAAGGCAAAGAAGAAAAATACTAACGCTCTCGAAGAAATTCAGCACAAAACTTACAAATAAAAAAAAAAATTTAGTTTAAAAAGAAAATTAAAAAAAATTTTTTTTAAATATTTTTTTTTTTTTTTTTTTTTTAAATCGCTTACTGACACTAACAGTCCACACACCCGGTGAGAGGGAGAACCTCCATTTATAGGCGTGTAACAACCTGCCACCCCCATTCTTAACATACATAAATATCACCTCTTCATCTCTGCTCATGTTGGTCTTATCTCGACCCCACCTGAAGGCCGGCATCCGCAATCAGTATGTATCACTTTCTTTTTTCCCCACAGTATATGTATTCATTGATGATCGTAGAATAAGCAGACTTCAAGCACATTCGGGCATTACAAGTGGCAGACAAACGCGCCCAAAACTCTTTCGGCTTCAGGTGAGTGACGCATGCCTTCAGCACTTAAACCTATTTCCTGTTTGATATTTCATGTCAAAATATAATCGAAACGAGCCGAAATTTATTAACAAATAAATTTCGGTTCGTTTCGATTGTAATTATAGAAGAGCTCTCTTTTTTTCACTTAAAATGGAAAATATGAATTTTTAAATAAGAAGTAATGCAAATTCAATTAATTAATAGAACATTTATTCAAGAAATTAAAATTTGTAAAAATCAACAGTATATTAATAGAACATTTATGGAAGAAAATAAAATTTGGGAAAATCAACAGTATATTTTTTTCATTTCAACACGAACAGTCATCGGGTTTGGTTCAACACATTTTTGATTTTTTTTTTTACAGTTTAAAAAAATAATTTTTCTCTTGTTTTTTTTTCTCTTGCTTTTGTTTTTTTTTTTTAAATAGGAGAGAATTCAGAAATAAATCGCGCATATTCAGGGCATTCGCGTCCATTTTCGGTGAAATTAGAAATTATGTACTAAAAAGAGTGTTGTCGGCCGATTGGAGCTCTTCTAAAATGAAAACAAATAAATTTCGGCTCGTCCCTATTCTGCATAAATGCCCCCCCCCCCCAAAAAAACATCGTAAATTTCTATTTTAATCACGTAATTATTTTAGTCCCGTAATTATTATAAATAGAGCGAAATGGGCTTCGACACTATTCTCAAACAACTTAGCATTAGTTAAACTAATGTTGTTTTTTAATAAAAAAGAGTAAACATAGTAATATATAGCTGTTTGACTAGTTTGCGAGACACATAAAATTATCGTTTACTTGTACAAAAATACGCCCATGTAAAAATTGTACTTTTTAGAAACAAGAAATGTTATTCAGTTCTATTTCCGACCCACCACATTCACCCTTCAATTTTTCGCTAAAAAAAACACAAATAAAATAAAATAAGCTTTAAGATAATGATATCTCATTTTGATGTAATTCAGAAATATTTAATGATTTTGATGCGAACACCCATTTAGTACCGATATTAAATGAAATAACTTTTAAAAAAATTTTTCCCCGACTTAAGGTCATGGTTAATTTACCCCCATCCCAACACACACCGTGTTAAGAATGGGTTTAATCATTTTCTTCAAATCAGTAAGTGAACCATCTTTTTTGAAGGGCTGAATTAAAAAACATCCTAACCTAATCCTGGTTAAAATTATTTTGATTTTGAATTTTCATGCTTAGTGACCTCTTCGTTTTTACATTTTTTTTGCGGTTTTCAAATCGTAAACTGCTTCAGCTATTTCCGGTCTGCCTGTAAATCGCAATCAGAAAGATTCGTGTTCTTTAGAAGCATCCAAAATTAATAGGTTCTGTTTCGGAAACGTCAACCATAGATTTTACTGGTGTGACGTAGGTGTGACGTATGTACAACGAATGCTACGAAATCGAAAGACGAAGCAAGTACGTCGTTCCGAATGTTACTGAAGCCCCCTCCCCCTCCCCATGTTAAGAATGGATTCTAAAACTACGCCAGTAAAATCTATGGTTGACGATTACGAAACAGTACCATTAATAGAGTATTTATTTTTACTTATGGAATTGTAGTTCAAGTGTAGATAGCAAAATAAATGCAACCCTCTTTGTTTGTTTTTCTTACCCTATATTTTCAGTAAATGTAGTTGGGGTCCATCTCTCCACACTAATTGTACATTATTAATTGTGACTATTAGAATAATCTTAAGAGTAACAGGAAAATCGATCATTGGTCAAGATCTACACATCAATGATCGAAAATCTCATTTGAATGTGATTTAATTTAATTCAACAGGGAGAAAGGAGGGAATTCCAAAGACAAACGATCCGAGGAAAGAAGCCATTTGAATATAAACCTTTCCGACATCTCGAGAACCTCCACAGCTAGTCGAGTTGGTCGGGGGTATTTATATAGAAAGGAGGATTGCAAGTGCAGTAAGTTTGTAAAAGAAGAATATAAACCTTTTCGACATCTCAAGAACCTCCACAGCTAGTCGAGTTGGTTGGGGGTATTTATATTGAAGGGAGGATTGCAAGTGCAGTAAGTTTGTCAGAGCACATTCTGTGGAAGTACTTGTAAAACAAGCACAACGATGCAACATTGCAACGATGGGACAGGGGCTGGAGCTTGGTAGACAGTGCGGGACCTATTAGGTTAGAGACTCTTTTTCCAAGAAGGAGAATCTAGTAGTTGGTGCACCAGCCTAGATGTGGCAACAATACTCCATGCATGGATCAATGGTGGCTTTATAGAAATATGGAACACTAGTAGGAGCGAGAAGTTTTCTAGCCCGATAGAGGGAGCCCACCTTCTTTGCATCAGACTTGGTAGTATTTTTGTATTTATTACAATTCATGTTGCCTGTGAATGCTAGGTGGAGGAGTTTGAACGAATGATACTCACGAAGTCATGGCAATCGGTGGTTGGAAAGGTTTCTTATAATTGTTACAGAAAATGAGCTTTGTCTTGATAGCATTAAATGTGACCATCCATTTTTGGCGCCATTCTACTAGAAACTGGAGGTCATTTTTCGAAGCAAAATCCCACAACAGAGATTCAGATTTGCCAGTCTTAATGTTGGCACAATGAGGAGAAGGGCAGAAGAGGTGGTGGAAACACTAACATGCAGGAAAGTCGACCTGTGTTGCATGCAGGAGACACATTACAAGCTCTTTTAGACTGGTAATAGACAGAGCATGGCAGGTGTGGGAATTCTACTGGCTGAGAAATGGGTTGACAAGATGCTTGATATTTAACGTTTGTGTGACAGGATCATCCTTGCTAAACTGATAGTTGGAAGTACTGTTCTCACCTTCCTAAGTATCTACACCCTGCAAGTAGGATGCAGTGATGATGAAACAAACGCCTTTTTTGAGCATTTGAGGGAAGTTATCTGTAAGATACGGGGAAAAAAGCCTCTCATCCCTGTGATGACTGGAATAGACACATTGGTAAAGCAGCGTCAGGTTTCGAGGAGGTGCACAGTGGATACGGCATTGGTGAACGAAAACCCGAACGTGATAGGATTTTGGAGTTTGCGATGGCCTACAACCTGGTAGTAGGAAACTCCTGGTTCAAGAAGAAAGACAACCATTTCGTTACTTACGAATCTGGCGGAGTGAAAGTCAAGGACGTCAAGGTCGTCGCAGGAGATGAGTGTGCAACCCAGCATAGACTATTGGTATGTACCTCATACCTCATGGTCACAACATGCACACAAGATGTACACCAGGTTGTCATAACAATCAACTCAAACATTAAAAATAATCGGGAAAGAATGAACTTATTTAAAGAATGAATATTAGATCAGACAAATTATTTTTCAAAGAAAAATGTTCATGTTTTAAAAATGCAAAAATTTATTACAACACAATTTCATTATTAAATATTAATTTCATTTTTGCTGTCTAGCCTGATAATTTAATGTCAACTATGTATTTTTCGTTTTTAACTAATCAACCTTGATTTGTTTGACCCCTAAAACTTGTCTGTAACGTAACGTATGGTACAACTGTAATGTATTTTATGTTTTCCGCCAGTGGAAGAAGTTCTTGGAAATGCGGTTGCCAGAATGCTTGAGGACTATATTTCACTAAAGGAGAAAATATCACGAAAAATGTAGATCAAAGATAGCTCCAGAAACAGCTGTTTCATTGCGCAATTTTGGTGAATAGTCTGGTGTAAAAAAAATGTACAAGTACCACAACTGTTCCTAGTTATCTTTTTCTGTTCTGAGAGATACTTATATTCCTTGTTAGAAGGTGGAGTTATATCGGCTGGGGTTACTATGTTAATTTTTTTACATTAAAAAAAATGTATAAAAATCTTAAATAGATTTTTTTTTTAATCACTTTTTCGAGATCAAAACATAAGTGTTATTCATTCAGTGAATAGTCTTCTTTGACTATTTTTTTTTGGGGGGGGGGGGGCATTTGTTTCTTCTATCATAATAGCCCCTGTTTATGGGAGTTGTTGTAGTAGTTTGATTTGCCACCAGTCGCGGGGTACATTATTGAAATGATAGAATAGATAAACAACTTTTTAATAAGAAACAAAACGACGTAAAATATCAATTCAATAACGAAGAAGGAACAACAGTGGCACTACTCACCCAGCGAGCGTCTAGGTCACCAACATCTGGCGGCACCACAAATTCAGGACAAATTCTAATAAAATGAAAATTGATTGATAGTGTGATGGAGAGTCAGAGCAAGACGTTAGAAAGGAGGCGAGAAAGAGAGGCGATGGTAGGTAGATTGTAGCAATAACAATAATTGGTTATTTGAATGAATGAAGTAATAAAGACACAAGACGAAAATGATGTCAAATGTATTTCGAGAGATAGAAACAATGTACTAATGTAACAACGTACTGCACTTACATTAGATTAACAACACTTTTAAGATGGCGCCCATTTAAGGGCATACCTAGGGCGCCAAATGCTCTTGCACCAGCCCTGGCTCTACTTCTAGAGAATTCTTAGAAATAATGATCTTTGCAACAAGCTTCTGGTCCATCTAACACCGCTCTGTTGAGAATGTATTGACGTACTGCGTTTTTTATCAAAGGTGAAAGGCCTCTTCAGAGTGTAATTAATACTGATCAAAAATGATTCTCTTTCTCTCTCGCCTTCCCTTTCCTCTTTTGCTTATCCTCTCGGCTCGTATCGCCACCCCTCTCTTCTTCATCCTGTCGACGGGCCATCAACCTCATGTAGAGAGCGCCCCCCCCCCCGAAACGGGGCCACTTGTAGGCCGTGGGTGGCGACCCATGATGCTTTAGGACGGGATCCTAGTGGCTGAGCCATTCTTCCACTTCGACTAGATGAGAGATCAAAGAGGCCCGATCCGATCAATCAACTTGTCACATAATGCCCTAGTATCTATAAGT
This sequence comes from Sepiola atlantica, assembly GCA_963556195.1. Taxonomy (NCBI): domain Eukaryota; kingdom Metazoa; phylum Mollusca; class Cephalopoda; order Sepiida; family Sepiolidae; genus Sepiola; species Sepiola atlantica. The sequence goes on along the minus strand of OY744527.1, from coordinate 90,642,776 downwards.
TCATCCTAAACCGTATTATTCAATCTGATTCTTCAAAAAATGAAAACCTTATTTCTCGATTTTATTTTCTCCCAAATAGATACTCGAAAGCGATGGCTGAGAGTTGATCATGTTGAGAACAAAGATTACCAATGCCAAGGAGTAAGGTTTTCAAAAAGTAATGTTTTCTGAGAGTGAAGTCATTGTTGGAGTGCTTCCTTGGTGTGCATCCGTTTTCCTTTTCTTGAGTAATGATGGTACACTTTGTGAGATTTCCTTCTAAGAGCAATGTTTACCAAGAGTAGTGCAATGTATTCTGAGAGCAATCTATTCTAGGAATATAAATAATTATCCTACCTATAAAATTATATTTGCCAAATTTATTCTGCATTAAATAACTCACAGATAGCTTATACGTCGTAAAACAAACCAAATCAAACTTCTCTCTCCTTTCCTCTCGCTTCCTCTCTCTTCTCTCTCCTCTGTTTCCCCCTTTCCTCTCTCGTCTCTTGCCTCACCTTTCCTCTCATCTCTCGCCTCCTCCTTCGCCTCTCACCTCATCTCTCTTCTCCTCTTTCTTCTCCTCTTTCTTCTTTTTCCTCTTCCTCCCTTTTCCTATCTCTTTCCTCTTCCTCCCTTTCCTCTCTCTTTTACCTTCCTCCCCTTTCCTCTCTTTTGTGTCCTCCTCTTTTTTTTCTGTCCTCCCCTTTCCTCTTTTTTCTCTCTTCACCTTTCCTCTCTCTTTTCTTGCCTCACCTTTCCTCTCTCTTTTCTTGCCTCACCTTTTCTCTCTCTTTTCTCGCCTCTCTTCTCTCTCCTTTCGTCCTCTCCTCTTTTGCCTCTCTCTTTTATCGCCGTTTCCATCTCTTTCGCTCCTTTTAATCATTTACATCATTCCATTCCTCTCACCACTTCTATCATTCGCCTTTTATTTGCATCATTCGCTCTTCCCCCACCATCTAAAACATTTGATTGGCCTCAGAATTTTAGTATTATATAGATGTCTTTAATAACAAGGCTGAAGAAATGCGAATACTTTGGATTATTTGGATTATTCGGACTACTATTCTCATCTTGCTTGTTATATTCACTACGTTTCAGCCGATGTTACTTCTTACCTTTATGTGTATCTTCCCGAACTTGGGAACCTAATGGTTGCACTTGATAATCTATACAGAATTTTGAACTGAACCCTTTATTCAATCCACGAAGGTAGATTGTTCTCTTTACGTGAACCATGACTGCGTAGAAGCGTTAATTTTTTCTTATTCTTTGTTATTAGCGATTGAACATCCAAGCTCTAGAAGTCTCACTTAGAACTGACTGTTAACCAACGCCTTTATCTGTTACGCCACATGTCCATGTAGACAATTCTAAATTTTTTTAGCCTTAAACCTAATTTTATCTAGATGCGTAGTATTACTACTTATAACTATATTTCTTTAACTTATTACTATTTATAATTATTGGTTGCTATATTGCATTTAACCCGATACTAGGTCTACTTAAGAGTCTATTTTCGACCAACATATCCATTGTTTCTGTGAGACATTTTACTCTCCACCGTAAATCTATCATTTTTACTTCATTCCACAATGGCCGATGGTTTCCTTATTCGCTTCATATGTGGTTAGCCATACACAACGTTTTAATATCTCCATATAATATGGCTTTCCAATGTTCTTCTAGCTGTACTTTTAATGGGTGACATGTCTTACCTGTGTATATTTTTCAACATTTACATAGAATGGAATACACATAATTCTTGATCATGATGCTTTCTGTAAAAGGTTCGACTTGGACAAGATGTTTTCAGAGAGTTGTCGTTCCTGAACACTGTCTTGATGTTCTATGGATTACAAATTGCAAATACTTTTCTTGCATTAGTTAAAACTCGGTCAGAATGCTTCACAAACAGCCACATATAAAGAGAGCATGACGAGAAGGGTCCATAAATAATCAGACAGTCCGAAGTTGTATAACGTGAATCTTAAAGATTTTGGATGCTTCCTTGGTCTTTTGGCTAAGATCAAAGTGTAGTATCTGTTCTGACTGTCCTGTGCAGTTATGGGAGGTTAACCCCCTCCACTGCTTTGCCTCCCCTCTTTGGGGAGGAGTAAGTTTATTGCTTACTGTCTGAGGCGCCCTGCCCAGGCAATTTTTTGAGATTCACCTCACTCTTCCTCTAGAGTGAAAATTCCCACCTTCCGACCTTGTGTCACATTCTACTTTGTGGGACGTAGATGAATAGGTGAATCTTAAAGACAGGCTTAGATCTGATGACCTCAGAGGAAGATTAAATCTGGAGGGTATAAGGAGATGTGTGCAGAACAGAAGATTTCATTGGTATTGCCACATTGAAAGAATGGATGAGAGTTCTTGGGTCAGTCGATGTAGAAGAGTTGGGGTAGCAGGATAAATTGGCAAGGGAAGGCCAAGGAAAATGAGAGGAAGTGATAAGGATGAACTTCAGAGAAAGATGGATGAATAGAGACCTAGCCAGAAATAAGTTAGTTTAGAAGTTAATTTCTAAAGGCCGTCAAACACATGCCAGCATGTAAAACAGATGTTAAACCGAATAGGATTGATGACAGTGCTTTCAGAAATTCTCTAGTGATAATGACGGCCATGAACACTTGCAAGCTATTATTAAAGCAAAAAGTGTCATGGAAATATCTAAGGCACTTAATATCAGTATTACAACGGCGTCCAATCATCTGAAGTAAATTAGTAAGGTGCAATAAATAAATGTCTGTTTCTAAAATCGGTCATTATTTTCCGAACAACCTGCCAATAATGATACACTTTAGTTTTAATCATTCATTGCCCGTGTCACTACTCGACAAGACAAATAAAAAAAACAAATTTGCCACTAAAAACAAATATCGCTCAATATCTGATTAAATATTTATAATCTCTAACAACATTTTTAGTTTCATTCTCACCATAAAACCTGAATTAATCATTTTAATTTAAGTTTTGATTAGCTGAGACGTCTGTCTGTCTGCGTCTTCGACAGAAAATGTCGAATTAATTGATAATGAAACAAGCATAAATTAAAATGATTACGCTATCAAAATTCACACCGAGGTAAAAAAGCGACATTTTTGCAATTTGTCACACTTTGCCATCTTTTAACTTTCAAAAGAAATATATACTAGCAAATATATGTTCAGCGATCGCATATATTTGCTAGTTAATTCGTTTAATTTTATTTTTCAATGTATTTCTATTGTATTTATATCGAAACCTAAGTAAAGTTGATAATTTGAAAGGTTTATGAAATTTTAAGATATGAAAAAATACAGTAAAATCAGATTCCAATTAAATTTCTAGTAATTACTTTTATAATGATTACGTTTTATTTTTAACAAAATATTGAAAACATTTTTGATCACTTTGACCCCTGCCCTTAAAATGTGTGTGACACAACACACAAGCATTTTTATGGTCCCGAATTGTTTCATTTATAGAAAGATGAAACTCAGTTTTCCGGCTGATATTTTAAAGCCATCAGGCATGGTCCAACCATCTGGCCCTCTGGCTGCCACAAACCCTGATGCCATGTCCGTCAGGCACCTCTTCTGATAGCAGTTACCTAGACTCCCAGAATATCTTAACACAACCGTAAGTAATATTAATTCATACATTTCTCAAGCATCTTTATCTCTGACCTCGGCAACGTCTTTCTAAATGTATTGACTCATGAAACAGTAAAATGGTTTATCTAAAAGATAGAATGGAAAATATTCTTGGCTGTTCGTTTGGGAAGAATTTTTGGTTAAACCCCAAATCTAAATGAAAGTTAATATATATATATATATATTATCTCCCTCCTGTAAGATTTGACACAAGGTCGGAAAGTGGGATTGAAAAGCCAGCGCCCTAGAGGATGAGCACTTTATCCTACAAAAAATGCCTGAGCAGCCCCGTCAGCATTCCCCGGTAGAGGCGCCTCAGGCGATTAGCAATAAACTAACCCCTTCTCAAAGGGTGAGAAGGCAAAGCCTGGGAGAGTGGACCTCCTAGAACTGCACAGGACAAACCCTAAGACCGTCGGAATCAGGGCCTGAAAGCCAAAACGGTACCGGTCAAAGGGGTGTAGCATCCATCGGAACAGATACTACATTTTGATCTCAGCCAAAAGGCCGAATGTATACACTGGACTGTTTTTTATATGTATGAAAAAAAAAATCCAATGAAATTAGAAATCACTAATATCACAAAATTATTAAAATCTGAATTTTTTTAATCTCTAAAATTACCTCCCCTTATTTCGAACACACATTACACCAGGTGGCGCGACAATCTGAATGATCAGCAACGCTCAGGGTATAAACCAGAAGGGTGTTAAAAAAAATTTTCTTGCCATACATAACATCGGACAGACATCGGTTTACTGCAGTTCTGAACACACATGCATATACACTGTCATTTCTTTTACACATTTTACATATTCTCAAGAATTCTAACCTCAATACACCGTATATGCAAACAAGAACGTTTTCTTTAAATCTGTTTGCTTTAATTTCTTTGTTGAAATGGTGTTACCGTCCATTTGTTGTTTCGCTTCTGAAATACTATGATGGCGCTAACTAGGCATACATAACATGTATTATATAAACAAGCAAAAATAGGTGACTAGAATGAACATATTTCTGTTAATATATATGACGAATGAACATATATTACACATATATTACACTGCCCCCAAGTGAGGAGGTAATGCCTTGGAGAATGATGAAAGCAAAACAGATATTACATTACACCCACCCCATGAATTGAATCTTTAATAATATAGTAAACTTAATTGAGCATTAAAAGAAGTAATAGTATAGTTTCGGCTTCAAACACAGATACCAAATTTCCATTAGTAATAGATTAGATATTCTATTTTGTACTAACTTAAAGGTATTTATTAAATCTTAACATATTGTTGAAAATTTTCTGCGTTCTGTAAGGAATTATCCCCCTAAAATGGTTAAAAACGTTTATTTATTTAAATATTCATAATACCTTGAATTTTGGATCAATTAGGAAACTTGATAAAACAAACATGCAGCATGATGCATGCATGTTACAAACGACAGACCTGTGATGGGGAAAATGTCTGGCTTGGGATTTGATCACCCAGAAAATGGCTTGCCAATTTGAAAATGTAATCGTTTCCTAAAAACAGAGGTATATGCTGAGAAAGCAGGCCACTTGAGGTCCAACAGAATTTATGCTCACTCTAGATAATAAACCTCTCTATTCAGTCAGTTTTTATGTCCATAGATAAACAGCTGATTAATCTCAAGTGGTCTCGTGATTTGGTCCAAGCAAGGCTTGCAGTGATGTCTCTCTCTCTCTTTCTCTCTCTATCTCTCTCCATATATATATATATATATATATATATATGTGTTTCTAGGTACACAATTGATAAATGGTTTTTAATAAAAGGAAATTTAATCTCAAGAATTCTTTCAGCCAACATCTCGTCAGAAGAAATCGTTGGTATACAAAATATCTAATACATGAGAAAGAGTAATAATGGGGCACTTATTTCATTGGCAGTTAAGTTCCTTATTCTTGCTTTTTCTCATTAATTATATATTTTGTATACCAACGATTTCTCCTGACCGAGATTTTGGTCAAAAGAGCCCTTGAGATTAAATTCCCGCTTTTATTTAAAACCATTTATATATATTCTGAGCAAAACGGGAAAACAGACTTGGTGTTTGAGTCCAGCTGACGAGTGGGTTGTAGGCTTTTCTTATCAAAGGATTAGATTCTGCCGCTCTCAGGGTAGAGTCTGGATTTTAAGCTGTCGGGCTGTTGTTTTGTGGAAGGGACTCTGTTGTTCTGACTGCAAGTTTGTTGTTTGTCAAGAAATCAAGTATCATTTTAACTTCACAAAACAAAATACTGTCACTTGTTTTAAAACTCAGAGTTATAATTTTATTTTGAAGGGAATTCCCTTTGTTATAGTACTGACCGAGATCACATGGTTGACAGTAAGGCCAATGTCGAAATCGAGCACTGAATTCGGATGAAGGCAATCAGCGAACGATCATGGCTTGTGCAGCAAGTTCACAAAAATATGACTAGAAATACCTTTGGGCTTATTTTTCATATGATGTTGGCATTTGCATTCAGAATGATATTGTCACCGAAATAATTGAGTTATTGTCAAAAGTAGATATTTGGAACGATATTTTGTTTTGTAAAATAATGCACGTGGAAAAAATACGACTAGGTAAACAAACGTGTGGCATCTTCGAACACATCGACGTTGAATTTTTAAGCCTTTTCTTCTTTATACCATCCACAAGTTATGGGTTAACTTTATCAACTCTTAGCTTTTAAAAACTTAAGCATTTAATTATCCATGCTTGGGGTTGTGTCATATGCTTTTTTGTAGTCGATCCTTGCCATAACTATGTTCTTTTGTTTTTGTTTACTTAATTCAATATCTTTTGGTTGACTTATAGCAGATCGCTTGCCCCTTGCTTTCCAACATCCTTTCTATTCCTTGGTGAATAGGCCACAGTTATGAAGGAAATGGTATCTCTTCATTCACTTGTGCCATAAAAAATTTCCACATAATTTGAAGGCAGGTTATTGGTCTTTAGTTGCTTGGGATCGTTCAAAGATTAATATGATCCTTTTTTTAGTTATCCACTTCAGTATGTCTGCTTTGTGTATACACCTTCTTAGGTTTTGTGTTAATCTTTCGTGAACTTTTAAAACCAGAATCTATGTAGTCCGTCGTGTGCAGGTGCTTTTCAGTTTGTCATTTTTCTTGAAGTCGTCTAGAGTGTTTATTCATTAATATTGGTTTATGTTCTTAAATTACCTGAAGATATTTTTTCATGTTTTTCAGCCACTCAGCATTTCTGTTGTGATGTTTTCTTTTTTCTCAGATATTGTTCTAGAATTGTCTAGTTTCTATCGGGTGCGATTGCTCTATTTTTGTCCTTCTTTCACTTACGTTTTGGTAAAAGTGGCTTTCATTATTTTTAAAATTTCTAGTCAGCTTGTATTTTCTCAATCCTTCTTCATTTGCTAATATATTTTGTTTTTGTTCTTAATGCTTCTTGGTTAGCCTTTGTTCTTCTTTGTCAGTCATATTTTTCCTGTTCCATCGTTTCCGATTTCTTTAGCCTTATTCACAGATTTAACTTTCTTTAGTTTATTCATTTGAGTTTCTATTCTAGTTTCCTTCTAGTTCGCTTCTTCTGCTTGTGTTTCTACTTTACTCCTGTCTTCGTCCCTTATAAATAGTAATTTACTTTTGTCCTCTTCCATACTTTCTTTAATTCTTTCAATTTCTGTTGCTATGAGTTTTGTAATCTTGTGCTCTGTGGTTTCTACATTTACTGCGTTTTGGTTGTCTGGTTTGTATATATGAGTTTTCCTTGGAGATTATTTCCAGTTCTGTTTTACTTAGCTTTCCACTTATTTCCATTAGTTTTAGTTCTGAGCATCATCCTCTCTTTAAAATGTATTGCTTGGTCCATAGTCCTGTTTCATTGCATAAAAGTCTGCCAATATGTCCCGTATGTTCTTTATGAAACTCAAGTAGTTTCTTTGTGTGGGGTTGCTTTTATAGTAGTATTCCATTACTAGCCTATTTCCCTTTGTGTTCCATATATTCCTTTGTGTTCTTTTTGGTTTGTGTTGATCAGTTTTACTTACTCATATTTGGTCTGTAATATTCAGGTATTTAAAATAAGAAAGGCCAATATTCGATGTTTGTATCTTTCTTCTGAGCCCCACGACTTTTTTTTATGCTATGTTTCATAGGTTTGTTGGTTTATGTGGTAGCACCAGGCATCGGCTTATTTTACCTTTGACTCTTTCACTAAGATACTGCTCATCTCACATAGGCGAGAGTAAACGGTGCACTATTACACACACAAAATTTGTTTATCAAGTTAAATTGCACATGTAGTGGTACTCTTACATTATGTGAAGCAGAATCTTGTCCGTTTTTGTGATTCAATAGAAGTGACTTAAGCATACTTTCTACTAGGCACGTTAGTCTCATGAAATTGATATAGCTAAACAATGGAAGTTTTTTTGGAGGGTGAATGTAAACTTTAAGAGAAAGTAGAAAGAACATATCTAAAAATAAAAAAGGTAATATCTTCATGTGAGCACATCATGCTTTCGTGTGGGTCTAATGAAATTGGTGTAGCTGATGTTAAGAATTGGTTCCCTCTCCCAGCGTTTGACCCAGGAAAGTCTGGTGCCAGTAGGTCTGCCGTTAAGTAGTGGAAGTCTTGAAATATTCTGGAGAACTTGACTTATGAGTGAATCAATGGAGTACATTTTTCACCCAGCAGTAAGAGATCAAATCTTTAAAAACAAAATCATCACCATATCATTTTCATCTCGCTTCACCTTTTTCACTCCCTCTTTCTTAAAGTATACATTTTGGTATTCTTGGTTACGTGATAACATCACTTTGAGAGAAAGACTGAATTATTGGAGAATAGGTTTTGACCATACACTCAGAGAAGCACCATTTCCAGATTCTCAGGTATGAAAATACAGGACTAAATTGTGTTTCTGCTTTCATGTTGACCAAATCAAAATACATTACTGTCTGATACAATTTTACCCTTTACATACTGGACATTTGAACTCCTTGCGTTTAACTGCCCTGCTAGTTTGGCCATGAATTTGCTGACTGCAACCCCATACAAAGAGGTAAAACTCTCCCAAAAACGAGGCCACCTGTAGACCGTAGGTGGCGAACCGTGATTCCTTAGGACAGGATCCTGGTGGTTGAGCCATTTCTTTCACTATAGCCCTTACTTCGGCTAGATAGGAGATCAGAGAGTCTTGATCCGATCAATCGGCTGGTCACGTATGCACTAGTATCTAGTTCGTCCCCAACCGTATTATTCAATCTGATTCTTCAAAAAATTAAAACTTATATCTCCTTTCTATTTTCTTTCACAAATAGATACTAGATAGCTGAGGTTCAATCGTGTTGATAACAAAGAATATTACCAATGTCAAGGAGTAACTTTTTTTAAAAGAGAAATGTATTCTGAGAGCAATATAGTCTAGGAATATAAATAATGACCTACCTATAGAATTATTTGACACCTTTATTCTGCATTAAATAACATATAGATTGTTGATATGCTGTAAAACAAACCAAACCAAACCATCCTTATGTTTAAGACATTTTGCCAAATTAATATCAACTACATTTTTACCCCTTTTGATGAAATATTATAATCTTTCTGCATGTCTTTGAAGCATGTGATCATACGACAATTTCCCACTTTTTTACACAGTCCTTTGCATTATTGCTGTACTCTGCAAGATCTTTCAAGCTGCACCGGTTAGGCAGTAGAGGGCAGCCAAGGCAGTGTGCATCAGATGGTCTTCCAATCCACATTCCTAGATGATTGGGTCAGTTTTGTAGTCCCATCTACTCATAGCAACTTTTGATCAACCCATTCCGGTTCTAAGGCTGCTGAGTGTTTTCCACTGTAGCCAGGGGCGATTCTCATGTCAGTAGGAGGGGGAATTCTCTAGCCATCTAGTCCAGAACTGTAGTCTGGTCTCTTCCTGAGATGTTGTTAAGGGGTTCAACATGGCTGAGGAAGCTTCTCCTTGACTTCAGTCGTCCATGAACGAGATAGTATTCATCACTGACAGCCTGATATTATGATGAATGTATATATACCATTTCATCCATATAGGACATTAAGCTTTTCTGCATACTATGATTTTTCTATAACTTTGAAATAAAAAGTGCTTTTTTCATGTTGTTTCTCTATTTTTTAATACAACTTCATCACTTTCAGAAACGTTGTTATGTTTTATAACTTTTGAATAAATTGAATGAAAATTAATTACTTATTTGTCAGAAAATTCAACTTCTCATTTTTCTCGTCTCAAGTACTTTGTTATGTGTAAGCTGACTAGCTCGTAAATGAAACAATTATTATCTTGATGCTAAAAGTATCAGCCTGATATTATCCAGACAATATTTTGATGTCAAATTTTACAAGTATTTATATATATATATATATATATATATATATATAAGTGAAGAAAATTAAAAATTGTGACAAAATACAATATCTATTAAAGCATCAATTGTTGAAAACAAGGGATTTAAATAAGAAAATTATTTTATTATTCCTTCCTTTAACCATGGTTTTTCAAGGATGTAATCTTATCGTCAGTTATATATATATATATATATGTATATATATATATATGTATATATATATTAAAATAGATAAAAAACATAACTCAATCCTAAAACTAAGAAATATTTAAACATGCATTTTGTATGATTAAACTATATATATGACGAATAAAATACACGATATATCATAAAATTAAATGCAGTGGAGACAAGATATATATATATATATATATTTCATGTATCCAAATCAAATCTATTAAGGAGATATAATTTTTTATGTATCAATTTTCAGTATGTACTTCAACAGTGCTCGATACGTAAGTAGAGCTAGGTAGTAAGTTATGAAAATAGATTTATGGCAATTAAGCTACACAGAGGGGAACTGTCAGGATAAAGTGTATGGAGTTAGTTTTGCTGGGTGTTTTTATATACAAACTAGCTAGTTAATCAGTCAGATTCTTTGTTGTTCTCTTAGCCAATCGTTGGGCTTCTCACGAACAAAGGTTCGGTTGGTTTTACTTCCTATTTCCTATTCTATTGTTCTATTTTCTATATGATGATTCATCCTGGTTTCTTTGTTGTGTGTGTATATATATATATATATATATATATATATATATATATATATATGATAAAATATAGTAACACGAAATTACATAATCATCGATGTAATAATTTATTTCAACCTTGTGGTATTGTCAAACATCCAAGTGAGATGATTACATTTTTGAAAATGAGAAAAGAGAAATTCACACTCGACAATTCAAATATAAGTAGAGAGAGATAGTGACAACATATCTAATACATATTTAGAGAGAGGGGACATTTTTATGCATATTTAATCAATAATTTTATAGGGTGGGGGGAATTACATGATTAATGACGGAAAGCAATATAGAGAGGGAAGAAAAAGCCATATATATACAGAGAGAAATTGTAAAGGGTCAGGGAGGGTATTCAATGTCTCTCAAGAAATCAGGTCAGCATGTCAAGAATCACCAAATCCTAAAACCGCCTCTGCAACTTGGAAAACAACGTCCACTGTCTGGCGACTAATGAAATATCTTGGGGTAGGGAGGGACATAAGAAAAGGAAAGATTTGAAAACAGACATCACACATCCAAGGTCAAAGACCATGTCACATATATACATACATACATGCACATATATATATATATATATACATACGCACACACACGTACACATATATATATATATATATATATATATATATATATCTACAGAAACACGCACACACATATATATGCAGTCCACACCAATCCACAAATAAAGCAATTTAATTCACCCCCCAAAAAGTTTAACGTGTTTTCTGAAGAAAACAATCGTAAAACCATAGAATTTTAAGTAAATTATTTGATTATATGACAATAATAAACTCTAAGAAATCAACTGGTAACATTATCAACAATATCCCAAATTACCAATTAAAAGAAATCATCAGATTATATGATGATAACAATATCAATACTAATACTAATCATAATAATATTATATGATATGATAGCCAACTTGATCAATTAAAATAAATCACAAGACCATAACATCACAATAATAATAATACCAACATCTATTAATAATGGAGATTATGTATCCGTCTGCATTTCTGCCTGTCGCCGAAACTCCATCTTAGTCTGCCAGCTTCTTTATATACTACTACAAAAACCGCCATACACACTATGCGCATTTCTCAATTTACATAATTAATTGCTTTTAAACTTCTAATAAATTAGTATTAGTAAATATACACTCATGATTGTTTTCTTCAGATTTCCACGTATTTACACTATTTTGCTCGCTAACAATCTTACTTATAAATTATTATTATTTCTTTTTATACTTATATATATATATATATATATATATGAAATGAGTTACGTAGTTAATCTATCTGTTGCGAAACTGATTGAACAGCCAGCGTTACTCCATTTAATCAGTTACCTCTTTCTGATTATTTAGTATGGACGCAAGATGGGCGCGTTATTTAAAATGTAAAACAAAACGCTGGCATTTACCGTGTTACTTCTACTCTGATTTTTTAATTAAAACGTTCTGAGTTTGTTTATTTTCTTAATCTTATTAGCCATTATGTTTTAAAACACAAATTTATTGAATCAAACTGTTTAATTAAAATAATAATTGATTTACAAATTACTATTTAAAAATACACACACACACTATAATCAATTTAGTTTAGGTAAACTGTTTTTTTCGAGAGCATTTAAAAAAAACTATTCGTGTTTACTGTATTTGATTTTTTAATCATTTTCTTACGACCATAAATGTGTTTATGATTTCGGTTTCACCTTTTACGCTGTAAAACTTTTATTTACAAACTGTTTTTATTATTTCGTGTTTTACTTATACAAATAAATGATGTGATTTCTTTTCTTTTCTTTCAACAAAAAAATTAACACATTGTACTGGAAAACAATATAACTGATTTTAGAATCAAATTGTTTAATTAAAAAAAGGTCATTTAACACACATTCTAAAGAATTTAATTTACGTAAACTTTCCTTCTGATAGCATTTAAATAACTAATCATGTTCACTGTATTTGATTTTTGGTGCTTTTTTACTGTAGGACCCGCGCTAACTTTGACCCCGTCATTACGGTTAGGGTCAAAGTGGGGGTTAGGGTTAGGGTTTACAGTTAGGGTTTAGAGTTAGGGTTAAGGTCATGGTCAAAGTTAGCACGGGTCCTACAGTAAAAGAGTACCAATTTTTTAATTTTAGGTACACCTTCTTTTCAGATTTGAATAATAGTGTTTGCTGTATTTAGTTTTTTAAATTGTTGATTATAACAAATTCATTGAATCAAATTGTTTAACTAAAATAATAATTGATTTAAAAATTACTATTTAAAAAACCACACATTCTAATGAATTTAATTTAAGTACACTTTTTCTCGAGGGCATTTAAATAACTAATCGTGTTCGCTGTATTTGATTTTTTTACTGTTTTGTTTTAGGTACACCTTTTCTCCGATTTGAAAACCTTCCAATATCTTCATTTTTTTACGACCTTAAGTGTGTTTAGGATTTTGGCTTTAACTTTTACGCCGTAAAGCTTTTATGGTACTACTCCAGATGAAGCGTCTAATTACCGTGACTGCTCGGCAGCAACGATCGGGCAGGTCGCGGAAGCGCCCGAGAGCTGCCGAGACGAAAACGAGGCTGAAGCAGAGCTGGCCGATCAGGTTGCTGCCAATCGTCTGCGCTCAGCACAACAAAACAAGCGGTAGGAAGACCTTTCGAACCGGCCGCAAACGTATATGTAAACCCTGACCCTCGACGAGAAAATATATGAAATTCCTCCCCCTCCAAAAAAAGAAAATATACAAAAATCTTGCCTAAATATTCTAAGAAAAATAACATACTTCTTTATTTTATGTAAAAAAAGACGAATAAAAAAGTTGCTTAAATATCGTAAAAGAAATCGCATTTACTTTGATTTATGTAAAAAAAAAGACAAAAAAAAATTAATATGGTTCATTTGGCCCACGAAAAAAATTAAAAAAAAAGTTTATTCATAGTTCTTCAACTATGGTTTGTTCATTTTGTTTTTTTTCATTTTTTTTCACATATATATATTTTTTCTTTTGTATTCTTCGTCTTATATTGTCGTCTGCCACTCTTCCATTTTACGACTTTCAGTTTTGCTTCAGTCAAGTTTTCGTCTCAGCAGCTCTCAGGCGTTTCAGCAACCTGCCCGATCGTTGCCGCCGAGCAGTCACGGAAATTAGGCGCTTCATCTGGAGTAGTACCGATTTTATTTATAAACTGTTTTTATTATTCCGTGTTTAATTTATTAAAATAAAAGATGTGATTTTCTTTTTTTCTTTTCTTAACCAAAAATATTTCTAAGTATGAGAGAAGGTGAAAAAAAAATCGGGGGGGGGGCAAATTTTTTTATTTTTATTTTATAAATAAAAATATTTCTATTTATGTACATATACATACACACATATACGCAAACACACCAATATAAACACATATACAAGTAAACATGTATACTTATGTCGATAGTCATGTGTCAATAAAGAGATACATAGATAAAGAATTAAGAAGGGGATTAAAGGAAAAGAACAATCTAGTCAGATCCAATTCAGTATCTCCACCGCGAGTGTGAATTTCTCTATTCTCATTTTCAAAAATGTAATCATCTTAATTGGATGCTTGACAATACGACAAGGTTGAAATAAATTATTGCATCGATAATTATTTAATTTCGTGTTACTATATTTAATTTTATTCTTGCTCTGTTTATTACATTGATCTCTTATACCCGGATTTCCTCCTGTAATTTATTTCATTATAACACACACACACACACACACACACACACACACACATATATATATATATATATATATATATATATATATATATATAATGTGTGTGTGTATTTGTATATATATATATGCATTCAAGAGTGAAGAAATGGAATATGTCATAAAAGCTTTCAAATTTAAGAATTTATGAAATGTGTGAAGTAAAGAACAATTCTTTTAGATTTTGAAATGGTTTGGCTTCACAAGAATTTTGTTTCAAATCTTTTTTTTTTTAATGATTACTAAAGTGCTTATAACTTCACAGATGATCTGCATCTCGAGTTGCCACTTTCAATCTAAAAATCCTTATAATTGGGTAATAGCGCATGCTCTTTTGCAGACTTGTTTCTGGCAGTTGGTAGGGATAAGCAAGTTTTTAATTATTATTTCACTATTTTCATAAATATTTCATTCTTATTTACGTATTGATTATTTTCATAATTCTTATTTATGTACTAATTGATTGTATAATTATTTCACTATTTTCATAAATATTTCATTCTTATTTACGTATTGATTATTTTCATAATTCTTATTTATGTACTAATTGATTGTATAATTATTTCACTATTTTCATAAATATTTCATTCTTATTTACGTATTGATTATTTTCATAATTCTTATTTATGTACTAATTGATTGTATAATTATTTCACTATTTTCATAAATATTTCATTCTTATTTACGTATTGATTATTTTCATAATTCTTATTTATGTACTAATTGATTGTATAATCATTTCACTATTTTCATAAATATTTCATTCTTATTTACGTATTGATTATTTTCATAATTCTTATTTATGTACTAATTGGTTGTATAATTATTTCACTATTTTCATAAATATTTCATTCTTATTTACACATTGATTATTTACATAATAATTATTTACATAATAATTATTTTCATAATTCTTATTTATGTACTAATTGATTGTATAATTATTTCACTATTTTCATAAATATTTCATTCTTATTTACACATTGATTATTTACATAATAATTATTTACATAATAATTATTTTCATAATTCTTATTTATGTACTAATTGATTGTATAATTATTTCACTATTTTCATAAATATTTCATTCTTATTTACACATTGATTATTTACATAATAATTATTTACATAATAATTATTTTCATAATTCTTATTTATGTACTAATTGATTGTATAATTATTTCATTATTTTCATAATTATTTACATGATAATTATTTTCATAATTCTTATTTATGTACTAATTATTTATATAATTATTATATTCATTATTATCTTTTCATTATTATTATCATCATCTTCACCGTCATCAAAAGCTACTTTCCTTTTCTCTGAGAGTTATACCGGCAGTATGCATTTCTCGTTTGCCAAAACACTACAAGCACAGACATAAATTAACCTTCCCCAGTTTTCCTGTCTCAATACACAAATTCAGAAGCAGATATCCCTCCCCTCTATTTTAATTAAAATTGTTTTAATTAATTTTCACGCTGTTGGGGATCGGGTCTTGTTTGTTCTCTCCTTGCTATCCTTTCACTAAAACATATTCAATCACTGTTTTGTGTGTTGTTTCTTTTTTAACTCTTTCCAAATTGGCCAAGAAATTAGAGGTATTAAAGGTAAAGGTGCAGACTCGGTTACAATAAATATAACTGGAGCAGAATTCAATTGAAATTATACGACGAGCCAAAAGGAAAATCAAAAGTCAATGTACAGAAAATAAAGTATTGGCAAAAATTATGTAATAGCAAGAAACAACAGCGGCTTTTTGAATTGCATCGTCGTCATCATCGTCATGAGGAATTTGCTATTCAGCATTTCGTTGATTTTTTATTCAAAACTTTGAAACAACAAATGTTGTTTTCATCTCTCGTTGTTGCTCTATTTTTAAATTCAAGTTCACCTTCTATAACGTTATGTTCTATAGCTATTAAATAAATCAAATAAGAATTAATTGCTTATTTGTTATAAAATGTAACTCCTTGTCTTTTCCCGTCTTGATTACTTTGTATCATGTGTAAGCCGACTGGGTCGTAAAACAAAACGATTATTATTTTGATGTTACACTTGTCAGCCTCATATTGTCCAGATAATGTTTTGTATGTTGAACTTTAATAATAGTAGTAGTATGTATGTGTATATATATATAGTCATCTACATCCAGACTGTTTCGTTGTATCACAGCTCTTCAGTGAGGCTAGACTAGCACCCGCCCCCAAGCTCGGATTGAACCTACAATCATTTGAGTAAATCGACGTATGTATATGTTTATCATCATGATTACTAATTTTACATGTTGGCATATGTTTGACGGCTTTTAAAAATTGACTTTCAAACTAACCTATCTCTGACCAGGTCTTTATTTATTCCTCTTTCTCTCTTGTTTATTTTTATCACTTCATGTTTTTCTATGGTCTTCCCCTGTGAACGAGACATTCTACCTTAACTGTTCTACATCTACTGACCCAAGAACTCTCATCCATTCTTTCAACGTGGCCATATCATCAGAGTCTCCTGTTCTGCACACATCATCCTATACTGTCTAGATTTTATCTTCTTCTGAGGTCATCAGAACGAAGCCTGTCTTTAATACTCACATTACACACCCATTGTATCATTTTCATACCATTTCTCTCCATGAAAAGCATGTTTTCAACCCTCACAGGCCAAGTTTCACTTTCATACATCATCACACTTCGTACACATGCCTGATAAGACTCCTTCTTTGGTCAACAGTAGTAACACTCTGCTGATTAGTAATGACAAAAGTTCTCTGAACTTACTTAATCCACTCATAACTCTTGCAATCACACTACCACCTGCTCCACCTTGTGCTCCAATGGTATCATTAAGATAACAAAACTTCTCGACAACCTCAATAGCTTTGCCATTCAGATATACTGTGTTCACATCTGAGTTCTCAACTCTCTTTATTGTATTACACTTCTTGCACATAAACTGATTATCCTCTCTCAAACTACCCGCAATTCAACTTCACTTCTTGTTGACCCAATGCTTAGAATACCACGAAAAATTGAATTGCACCAGACTCTCTTTCCGCAAACTGAGCAGAGAAACTTTCCTCTTTTGGGGAACTTTCCAACACTACAACCACTGATCATCATTTTGGTTTTGGTAACATTCACTCTCAAACCTTTACTTTCCATTGCATTCCTCAAAGTCTTTAACTGAACAATTAGGTCTTCTATTGTTTCACAAGCAAGTACTAAATCATCAGCATACAGCAGCTCTTCTGGACAATCCATACAAAACTCACTGGACGACACTTCTAAGACACAAATGAAAAGAAATAGACTGCACAGAACTCTTTAACGTTTAAGTTGCCATTAATTCTAACACAACTTTAAACATTTCTCTACATTGCTTGAACAGCCTTCACCAACCACTCCTTTGTCCCTAGTTTATGCAAAGCCCACCAGACAACACTTCTTATAACTCTGTCAAAAGCTTTCTCCAGATCCACAAAAGCAAAATATAGGTTCTTTTTGCATTTGTCTTAGGATAAATATAGTACCAGTGGTACTTTGCCCAAGCATAAAACCAAACTGCATTTAATCTATGCTTATCTGACTTATTTGCTGCTCAACTCTGTCCATCACTTTCAGAGCATGATCCATTAACTGAAGGCCTCTGTACCCTTGTAACAATCTACAATTATACTTAGTTCCCAGTCTTTAGGAATAATCTTCTTTTATAATCTGATTTGTCAAGTCTGTAATCATCCCAATTTCCTGTTTCACCTGCAGCCTTCAACAGTTATGCAACAATGTCTGAAGGTTCAGCAGCCTTACTCTTTTTCATCTTACAGCTTCTTGTACGATTTCTTTCTCAATTCTCAAAGCTTAACTGGATACTGCTTCTGCAACTTCTAGATTTTCACAGCTCCATAGAAACTAAGTATCAAACAATTTCTCATAGTGGCATTTCCAAGCATTGCTTTTGTCCTGTTCATTTGTTGCTAACACGCTATTATAATTTTGAATGCACTTCTATCCAACAATATCCATATTTGTCTTTGCCATTTGTTTAGCTCTCTCGAATCTTTTGGTCATACCTTCGTTGTATATTTGGAAACCTGGTTATCTTAGCCCCCTTCTTGGCTTTGTATATTATTCTTATTGCTTCCCTCTTTGCCTCCAGATACACATCCTTATTCACTAAACCTTTTATCTACTGGCTCCTTTGTTTTTGCTTTCTTTGATACACTTCTCAACTTCTTCATTCCACCATGATGTCAACCTATGCCTTGGGGACCCTTCCGTCCACCCACAAGTCTGGTTTGTTGCCTTCAACAGTGTCTTTCATTGTTCTTCCACACTTCCTGTTGTGGATCTGCTAGCCAAACGCTCCATCACTTGGTATCTAAACTTGCGTTTCACATGTTTTTCATTCAACCTCCACACCTTTCTTCTGGGGATGAACTTTCTCTTTACCTCATGAGCTTTCTTCAGCATTAAATTGCAAACAACCGGTTACTTCCACATCACTTAAGAACTTCCTGTCCCTTTTCCTAACCAGCAGATAATCTACTTGAGTCTCTTCTGTACTAGATTCAAACACAATGAGATGGATTTCCTTTTTCCTAAAGATGCTGTTTGTCAACCAACATGTCCATTATAAAAAAAACATCTTCCTCCTTCTGTATTCCTATCACTATATCAATTTCCTTTATGCACACGTGCAAAATCACCATAATTCAAATCTCCTGTCACAGCAACATTACTAGTTACTGCATCTTCACTCAAGCCACATTTTTGTGCATAAACAGATAAAGCTGTGAAAATTTTTTCACCAACTTTATCAGTATGATTCACTCACTTATACAATTAACTTCAATCATTTTATCTACCTATCCCTCTGTATAGCAACAACAACTGTTCCTCTTTTCATTTCCAATCCAATCCAATACAGCTTATATCTTGCATTCTTTACCACAATCATTCTAGCAGGTTAACCTCTTATACAAGCTTCTTGGACACAACACAGGTCAATACATGACTCAAGAAACTCGAAAATCTCACTAGACTTCTCAACAGTTAAACTACATCGCCTGAAATGCAACCGATTTTCTTTGGAAGTCATTTCCTTATTTAGAGCAACATTTTTATAGGATGAATACTCTTCCTGACACCTATCCAGGGTGATGATACAGACCAGTGCTTATTGCCTACTAAGGTTAAAGAGCGCTTCACCTGCCATACAATTCACTCCTAAACTAATTAACTGATCATTATGAATTCTGGAACACAGCTGCGAGCCTTAAGGGCTATATTTAATTTTGTTTTATTCGAAGGGGTCAAGGAGTGGGTAGAAGCCCTTCATCAAAATTGAGATACTTCGATTTTTTTAAATGTTAACAGTAGGTATTAGACATCAATTAATAAATATTCTCCAAATTTCAGTGTTTTTGGAGTATTTTAAAGGGGTTTTATGGGGCAAAATATGGACACAACCTTCCATTTGAAAATTCAGATGTATCAGATTTTCATTAAATTTTCAGTCATCAGATATAAACGAAACAAGATTCCCTGTATTTCAATTTCTTCTTCAAACCCCTTAAGCTTAGGCCTTCAATTTTAGACATTTTCTACAATCAATATTATGTAATGATTTTAATCAAAGTTGGAATAACGATTCTAGACATAAGGTTTAGTATCATTATATCATTAATTTTAATCTTGTAAGGGGTGTATATGCATATGTGTGCATGTGCACCTACATGTGTATGTGTGCGTACATGTGTCTGTATATGTCCATGTGTACGTACATGGTGTGTGTGTACGTACATGTGTGTGTGTACGTACATGTGTGCGTATACGTACATGTGTGTATATATGTATATGTATGTACTGTGTGTATGTACGTTGTTTTTTTTTGTAAATAGGATATCTTTGTTACTATTAAGCTTACTTTTCTCTTTTCAATGGCAAAAGATATGGATTTAATTGTTCTTTTATTTTCAACTTAGAAAAATGTCTTTTTCTATAAACATAAAAGATTAAATCTATCCAAAACAAACACTTTTCTTTTTTTAAGGAAAAGATTAAAGTCTTTCCCGGAATTATTCTTCAAAATATTTGTATCTTCCTACCAGTTGGGACCAGCAAAGCTAAGACGTTGATTGACCAAAAATTAATACAGGAGGCATATGGCTAAAGGGTGAAAGTTTAAGACTTCCACAAATGCCACTTAACACTTCTGCACTGAAAGACAACAAGCCCTGGTCGCCAGAATGTCTGCCACTTCAAAGTTATGCATGAATGAGTCTATTTCTTCAAATCGATCATCCTTATTTTTCCTCACTGAAACCAAACATTATCACCCAGAAAATCTATATATGGAATATCAAGTGTCACATGACCATTCACCTGACAAAAGTCAGCATGGTCTCAATATATTCAGACCTTGGAAAAAAAGATTTTCAGTTTTCTCCAAGCACCAGCCAAAAAAAAGTTTTGCTGCAAGGTCGTTTTTAAACTATCAGAATTCAGCCTTCAATCCACCCATTTGAAGCTAGACACGATACAAATTGCCCAAGTATGTGTACATATGTATCAATGTATGTATGTACATGTACATATGTATGTATGTACGTACGTGTACATATGTATGTATGTACGTGTACATATGTATATATGTACGTGTAAGTATTTACGTGTACATATGTATGTATGCATGGATGTATGAATGTATGTGTACATAAGTATGTATGTAAGTATGTGTTATATAATAAGAATAACAATAAGTAAATAAGCAACCAAGACAGAAATTGAAAGAAATAGGAATTGTATTAAGAATACTTAATTACAATAAGTTGGTTTCCATTACCGGTTCTAGGAAGACGTGCTAAGCGGTTCTTTTTGTAAGAGAATAGATGTCGACTTAATAGTAACCTGACGAATCCATCCTGTCACTATGGGTGAATCCGGATCAGTCCACAACACCTTCCCATTTCTTCCTGGAAATATATCTTTTCCTCTTTGGGTCAATCTCAAGACGTTCTGTTGAATTTCTTTTTCTTTTCGTTGAACGTTTTACTTCAGTAGCAGGAGTAGTAGTAAGGTTTTTAGGAATCGGTACATCAAAAACATCATAAAGTACCTCAATGGATTCCTTGTTTTCCCACTTTGGATCCCGAACCATGTATATCAGGCGTCCAATTCTCTTAGTGACAATTCTGTCTTGCCAGAACATTTTGTCCTTTCTGTAATTCTTAAAAAACAGTTTTTCACCAACATTAAAATGTCTGGTCTTACAATCCGTGGTTTTAAAATGTTTTTTCTTCACTGGCAATAATTTCTCAAAAATGGTTTTAATTTTTCTTGTGAATATCATATCCGCCAGTGACATGTTTGCCGCAATGTTTCTGTTTGGTGAGACCCTGTAAACCCTTAAAAATTGTTGGATCTTTCACTCATCGTTACTTCACCTACAGCATTCATAAAACCCCTTTTGAAGGTATTTACAAACGTTTCTGTTTACCTGTTACTTCTCGTGGTTGTAAACAGGTGTAGTAATATGTTTTAACCCAAAGTTTTTGCAAAACATGTTAAACTCTCCTGACATGAATTGAGTCATATTATCTGTGGCAATTTCATCAAGTAATCCTAACCTGGCAAATAGTTAATGTGAACAATTTATTGCTATAACAGATGTTGGCTTTTTGCGTTTCAGAATCTCTGGCCATTGTGTTCAAGTGTCTACCACAATCAAGTAATATGTACACATGTACATATGTATGTATGTACGTGTACATATATATGTATGTATGTACGTGTACATATATATGTATGTATGTACGTGTACATATATATGTATGTATGTACGTATGTACGTGTACATATATATGTATGTATGTACGTATGTACGTGTACATATGTATAATGTATGTATGTGTACATATGTATGTATTTACGTACGTGTATGTATGTACGTGTACACATGTATATATTTATGTATATACGTACATGTACATATATATGTATGTATGTACATGTACATATATTTATGTCTATATGAATACATGTACGTGTACATAGTATGTAATTGTATGTATGTACGTGTACATATGTATGTACGTGTACATATGTTTGTAATATGTAATTGTACGTGTTAATATGTATATACGTGTATATATGTATGTAAGTGTTCATATGTATGTATATACGTGTATATATGTATGTAAGTGTTCATATGTATGTATATACGTGTAGACATGTATGTATGTTGTTACGTGTACATATGTATGTATATACGTGTGTATAGATGTATGTACGTGAATACATGGATGTATGTGGGTAGGTACATGTACACATGTATGTTTGTACGTGTACATATGCATGCATGTGCGTATGTGTACATTAGTATGTGTATAAATATGTATGTATATGTACATGTACATATTTAAAAAAAATTTTTTTTTTATCATAGTTCACCCCAAACAAGGCAGGCCGCCACTGTAGGTGTAAGGGCTACTGAGAAAAAAAGAAAAGGGGGAGGTTCAACCTAAATTAGGAGCTGCGCAGCAAGATGTCTGTTTACGTTAGTTTTAAACTTCTGCATGTCAGTAGCGCCAGGAAAGCAGGAAGCAGGGAGAGAGTTCCAGAGTCTAGCAGCACGAGGAAAGAAGCTTTTGGAGTAGAAAGCTGTACGGCATCTGGGGACATCTACAGTGTATGGATGGGATTTGGCAGCCTGTCAGGTTGGTCTAGTGAATTTACGTCGTGGGGGTACCAAAGCAGCAAGCTCATCAGAGCACAATCCATTGAAGTACTTGTAGAACAGGCACAGTGAAGCAACACTGCGGCGATGGGACAGAGGCTGGAGCTTGGTGGATAGTGAAGGACCTATCAAATTAGTAACTCTTTTTTTGGACCTTGTCTAAGAGGGAGAGACTAGCGGATGATGCACCAGCCCAGATGTGTCAACAATACTCCATGCATGGGCGGATGGTGGCTTTGTAGAGATATAGGATAATGTCAGGTGTGAGAAGTTTACTGGCACGGTATAGAGAGCCCACCTTCTTTGCAGCAGCCCTGGCAATGTTTTCAATGTATTTATTCCAACTCATGCTATCTGTGAAAGTAAGGCCGAGGAGTTTGAATGATGAACTCTCAGGTAGGGTCTTATTTGCCATGACAATCGATGGTTGAAGAGGTTTCTTGTAGTTATTGAAGGAAAGTAGCTTTGTCTTAGCAGCATTAAAAGTTACCATCCATTTTCGACCCCATTCAACTACAGACTGGAGGTCATTTTCCAAGGATTTAGCCATTGCCTCAGATATGTGCACGTTGGTTTTGCCCACATGACGAGAGTAGAGAGTGGTGCTGCAGTGAATATTTCTATCTCAGTCGCAATGGCATCAGGGAGGTCATTTATGAAAATTAGGAACAGTAGAGGTCCAAGAATAGATCCCTGGGGTATACCAGCATTTATGCCATATTGCTTAGAAGAATGTACATCGAGTACCACCTGGATTTTTCGTTTTGTTAGGAAGGATATATATATTTATGTACGTAAGTGTACATATGTATGTATGTACGTACGTTTACATATGTATGTCTGGTGATACCAGATCAGGCTGCCCTGTGGCTCCCTGAGACGAAATTCACCTACATTGACGTTTTTTGTTTTTCTTCTTTTTTTTTTTTTTTTGTAAAACTTAATTATGTTCTACAAAACCAAAAACAAAAACAACAGCCCCTCTCCCCTTCTCCCTCCCCTTTTTTATTTTATTTTTAGAACTTGAAGCATAAATCTTTTACTATAATGACCAGATTCGGCATTAAATAACCCAAAAAGGGTTGATATGCCGTAAAACAAAACTACCAAACCAAAAACGATGATTAAACATTTGAAGATATAAAGAACTTGAAGCATAAAAACTTTTACTATAATGACCAGATTCGGCATTAAATAACCCAAAAAGGGTTGATATGCCGTAAAACAAAACTACCAAACCAAAAACGATGATTAAACATTTGAAGATATAAAGAACTTGAAGCATAAAAACTTTTACTATAATGACCAGATTCGGCATTAAATAACCCAAAAAGGGTTGATATGCCGTAAAACAAAACTACCAAACCAAAAACGATAATTAAACATTTGAAGATATAAAGAACTTGAAGCATAAAAACTTTTACTATAATGACCAGATTCGGCATTAAATAACCCAAAAAGGGTTGATATGCCGTAAAACAAAACTACCAAACCAAAAACGATGATTAAACATTTGAAGATATAAAGAACTTGAAGCATAAAAACTTTTACTATAATGACCAGATTCGGCATTAAATAACCCAAAAAGGGTTGATATGCCGTAAAACAAAACTACCAAACCAAAAACGATGATTAAACATTTGAAGATATAAAGAACTTGAAGCATAAAAACTTTTACTATAATGACCAGATTCGGCATTAAATAACCCAAAAAGGGTTGATATGCCGTAAAACAAAACTACCAAACCAAAAACGATGATTAAACATTTGAAAATATAAAGAACTTGAAGCATAAAAACTTTTACTATAATGACCAGATTCGGCATTAAATAACCCAAAAAGGGTTGATATGCCGTAAAACAAAACTACCAAACCAAAAACGATAATTAAACATTTGAAGATATAAAGAACTTGAAGCATAAAAACTTTTACTATAATGACCAGATTCGGCATTAAATAACCCAAAAAGGGTTGATATGCCGTAAAACAAAACTACCAAACCAAAAACGATGATTAAACATTTGAAGATATAAAGAACTTGAAGCATAAAAACTTTTACTATAATGACCAGATTCGGCATTAAATAACCCAAAAAGGGTTGATATGCCGTAAAACAAAACTACCAAACCAAAAACGATGATTAAACATTTGAAGATATAAAGAACTTGAAGCATAAAAACTTTTACTATAATGACCAGATTCGGCATTAAATAACCCAAAAAGGGTTGATATGCCGTAAAACAAAACTACCAAACCAAAAACGATAATTAAACATTTGAAGATATAAAGAACTTGAAGCATAAAAACTTTTACTATAATGACCAGATTCGGCATTAAATAACCCAAAAAGGGTTGATATGCCGTAAAACAAAACTACCAAACCACATATGTATGTACGTGTACGTATGTATGTTAGTATGTGTACATATGTATGTATGTTTGTACTTGAAAATATGCATGTACGTGTACATATGTTAGTATGTGTACATATGACTGTATCTATATACGTGTATATATGTAGGTATATACGTGTACACACAATTATGTATGTGTACACATGTATTTATATACGTGTTCACATGTAAGTATGCACGTGTACTACATTATATATGTAGGTACGTATTCATATGCTGTATGTACGTGTACATATGTATATACGTGTACATATGTATAAAGGTATGTGTACTTATGTATGTATGTTTATTTTTGAAAATATGTAAGTGCGTGTACATATGTATGTACGTTTTTATATCAATGTATGTATATACGTGTACATATGTACACGCACATATATATATATATATATATCAATATGCACATACATACATATGTGCCTATACATTAGGGTAGGTCGATTTTGGAATCATAACAAGTGAATAGATGGGAAAGTTGCAAATTTCCATAAATAATCACCACACAAAATATATTTCTCTAAAATTTTGTCGTTTTTTGAGAAAATGAACTTAAAGTGTGAAATAATGTAAGATTCTGTTAACGTAACGGTGTTACTTAACAATTTTAACCGGTAAAATTAACAGAAGACATTATAGCAAATCTAATTTTTGGTATGAGTATTTATTATACCAATACACAACTTTCCTTACTAAACGCAAGTTGAATTTTTTTTAAAAAGTGAAAAATCGACCTACCCTACACATACATATTCACACGTACACACATCTATACATGTACATGCATACATATGTAAACGTACATACATGTGTACACGTACATACATACATACATACATACATACATGTGTACGCGTACATACATAAATACATGTGCACACGTAGATTCATACATATGTACACATACGTACATACATACATTTGCAAACGTACATGCATACATATGTACACGTACATAAATATACATATATACACGTACATCCATTCACGTGTACATATGTATTTATTCACGTGTACACATGTATGTATGTACGTGTACATATATATATATGTATGTTTGTGTGTGCGTGTGCACATGTATGTAGGTACGTGTATATATGTATAGATGTGCGTGTACATATGTATGTACGTGTACATAGTTATGTATGTATTTACGTGTACGTATGTTTGTATATATGTAATTGTACTTATGTATGTAAGTGTACATATATATGTATGTAAGTGTACATATATATGTATGTACGTGTACATATATATGTATGTACGTGTACATATTATGTATGTACGGTAAAATATGTATGTATGTACGTGTACATATGTACGTATGTACATGTAAATATATATGTATGTATGTACGTGTACATATGTATGTATTTAAGTGTAAATATCGGGAATGGGGACTCATTTAACGTTGAATTTATATGCGCAACTAATACCCTTTCTAAATTCTAAAATAATTTTTTTCAGTGTGTTCACATGTAATCGCCTAAAAAGTAGAATCTCATTTTTTGAAGTAGGGCTAAAAAGTAGCCCTACTTTAAAAATGTAGATATCATTTTTTTTAAATTTGACAACTTTCAGCAGCCACATAGCTCTCGCTTCAGTTGTTTTCGTTTTTAGTCCTCACATTTCATTAGCGATGTTTCTGACAAAGGGGAACGAAATTGAAAATACATCTGAACATTTAAAAAAGTGTGCTATGGAATTAGACGTAAGTAAACTCTAGAATATTTACTTTATTTACCAATACTAAACATAAATTAGAATCGAAGAGTCAATGCTAAATCTGTGAAATGGGACTCCTAACCTTCGATCATGGGTCTTTTAGTCTTGTTGTAAATAAACAATCTTCTAATAAATAAATAGATTGTGTTTGTTTCATTTTTTATAGTCAAGTAAAAAATTTAAAAGATTCGTTTTTGGAATCAGAAAAAAGGCTTAAATTTTTCCGATTCTGATATCTAAAACTTTCAGTTCCCAATTCCGATTCCGATTAATCTCCCAACACTAGTATATAGAAGTGTGTATCTGCATGCATATATATATATATATATATATATATATATATATATATATATGTGTGTGTGTGTGTATGTATATATATATATATATATGTGTGTGTGTGTGTATGTATATATATATATATATATGCATATATATATATATGCATATATATGCATATATATATATGTGTGTGTATGTGTATGTATATATATATATATATATGCATATATATATATATGCATATATATGCATATATATATATATATATATGTGTGTGTGTGTATGTATATATATATATGCATATATATATATATGCATATATATATATGTGTGTGTGTGTATATATATATATGCATATATATATATATATGCATATATATATATATATATGCATATATATATATGCATATATATATATGCATATATATATATGCATATGCATATATATATATGCATATGCATATATATATATGCATATGCATATATATATATATATGCATATATATATATATGCATATATATATATATGCATATATATATATATATATATATATACATATGTGTGTGTGTGTGTGTATATATATATATATATGCATATATGTGTGTGTGTGCATGTATATATGCATGTGTGTATATATATATATATGCATATATGTGTGTGTGTATTTATATATATGCATATATGTGTGTGTGTATATATATATGCATATATGTGTGTGTGTTTATATATATATATATATATATATGCATTAATTATGTGTGTGTTTATATATATATATGTATGCATATATGTGTGTGTGTGTGTTTATATATATATGTATGCATATATGTGTGTGTTTATATATGTATGAATATGTGTGTGTGTGTTTATAGATATATATGTATGCATATGTGTGTGTGTGTTTATAGATATATATGTATGCATATATGTGTGTGTGTTTATATATATATATGTGTGTATTTATATATATAGATATGTATACATATGTTTATATGTGTATTTATATATATACATATGTATACATATGTTTGTGTGTGTGTTTATATATACATATGTATACATATATGTTTGTGTGTGTGTTTTTATATATATACATATGTATACATATATGTTTGTGTGTGTTTTTATATATATACATATGTATACATATATGTTTGTGTGTGTGTTTATATGTATACATATGTTTGTGTGTTCATAAATATATACATATATGTATGCATATATGTGTGTGTGTTTATATATATATATATATGTGTGTGTGTGTGGGTATGTATGCATATGTGTATGTATGTATGCATATGTGTGTGTGTGTATGTATGCATATGTGTGTGTGTGTATGTATGCATATGTGTGTGTGTGTATGCATGCATATGTGTATGTATGTATGCATATGTGTGTTTATATGTATGTATGCATATGTGTGTGTGTTTATATGTATGTATGCATATGTGTGTGTGTTTACATGTATGTATGTATGCATATATGTTTGTGTTTATATATGTATGCATATATGTGTGTGTTTATATATGTATGCGTATATGTTTGTGTTTATATATTTATGCGTATGTGTGTGTGTATATATATGTATGCATATTTGTGTGTATATATATATATGTGTATATATGTATATAAATATGTGTGTATGCATATATCTGTGTGTACATATATACATATGCATATATGTGTGTGTATATATATATATGTGTGTGTGTATATATGTATATAAATATGTGTGTACATATATACGTATGCACATATGTGTGTGTGCATATATATGTATGCATATGTATGTGTATATATGTATCTGTGTGTATATATTTGTGTATATGTGTATATATTTATGTGTGTATATGTGTATATATTTATGTATGTATATGAATATATATATATGCATATATGTGTGTGTATGTATATATATACATGCATATGTGTGTATATATATATGTGTGTCTGTGTATATATATGCATATGTGTGTATATATGTGTGTGTGTGTATATATATGCATGCATATGTGTGTGTATATATATATGTGTGTGTGTGTATATATATGCATGCATATGTGTGTGTATATATATATGTGTGTGTGTGTGTGTGCGTGTTTGTTTGTTTGAGAGCAACATTTTTGTGATGATGTTCAGCTTAGGGATTTACCATGCGCTGTCTTCGGTGCCACAAAGCTGAGTCATAGTCCCAGACGTCAATATCTCTGCAAGTTACCTTTTCTCTAAGAAAGAAACCAAAATAACATATCCGAATATGTTGATCTTTATTTGCTTCTCTCCACATGTTGAATCCATTGAGAAATCTGTAGATGCATTTTCGAATAAAAGCAGGAAACAAAGAAACATCGAACATGTTTCCTTTTCCACTTGTCGTCGTAGTAATAATAATACCCACGTTTTTCTTTTACTGAGGATGCTGTTGTTGATGAACAATGAACATATCAGCGGGTTCCCTAACTCAGGGATCAAAGCTGAAACAGAGAAATGGGTAATCAAGACGATATGCAGCAGCTCAAAATTCTACTTCTTTTTAAGATTATGTTATGCTTAACGTATTTGCGGTAAAATAAATTTAGTATTTAATATGAAATAGGAAAAGAACACGTATTGAATTAGTAAAAATTAATTCTTCTTGGCAAAATGCAAGATGGACGTTTCCTAAGAAAGTTGATCTAAAAAGTTGGAACAGAGAAAGGTTAAGACGAAGTGGGTTCTAATATTTTTTAATCTAATTTCAATATACCAGAAATATTTTAATTGTTTTAAATAAATTATTTTTATATAACTAAAGACTTCTTTTCGTTTCGCCTTAACCATTCTTCTTCTTGCATTTTGTCAGGAAGAACTAATTTAAAAAATGTTTTTTTCCTATTTCATATGCAATATTAAATTGATTTTAACGCCAATATGTTCAGCATTAAAAAATACAATTGCATATCATCTTTCTGATAAAATTACATGAATCTGGAAACTACATGTTTACCAAGAAATGTTTTATTTCTGTCCATCGCTAATGCTTAATCTTAATAATAGTTTCGTTTATCTGTTTTATGGCACACTAGCAGAAAGACCTGACGTGGTACTATGCTCATAACACCATCTTACTTTCCTTGCTTTTGTTGCCCCCTTCTTCTGTTTCGTCCCCTAATATAGTGAGAAGAAGCTGAAATGTTGGAAAATGTTGGAAAATGTTGGGGCACGTAGTGATTCGGGAACACTTCCATTGTCTTCTCTGGAGAATCTTAGACATATTATTTAAATTTCATCAATATAGGATATATTGGAAGTTTTAAGGGGGTTATGCTTCCATAGGGTGCAGTTAGAGATTTGGGAGCACTTTCATTGCCATCCCCTGTAAATTTTACATTAGAATACCCCCAAGATTTTATGTATATTCTCTAACCTTTCTGTCTATAGGAGACATGCAAATATCACACACACATACATTGAGTTTTATATGTATAGATTAACTCTTTTAAGCACAATATATACTGCAAACGATTCATTGTATGCGTTTAATTAAACACAAGTTGCTATCTTAACAATAGTTGAATGCAAGTTCATACCTTTCCTGAAAATAATTGTGCTTAATTACCGCAATAAATCCGTGAGCAATTGTACTTGATATAATCGATTTCATAGTCCTTGACAGTATCCATTAAGCTAATGACACACCTTGAATATTAATAATCTATTTCTAATGGAGATTTGGTATCTGTCTGTCTGAATCCGACACTATACTATTACTTCTATTGATTGTACTACTGTACTATTTTTTAATGTTCAATTCATTTTGTTATACTATTTCAGACTAATGTCCTATCTTTCAATGCTCAATGCAGGGATGGGGGCATAGTGTAGTATAGGTTCTGTTTTCAAGAGACCATTTTCCCAGGCATAAAGTCTTCATTTGGGATGGGGGGGGGGTTAGTGTAGTATGTATTTGTTCGTCATGATACCATCCTTCCAGGCATTACTTCTTCCTTTTTGAGGGAGCATAATGTAGTATTTGTTTTGTAGTCATAATGCCTGGGATTACCTTCTCCTTTTTGATATACTAGCAAAATAATGGTTGTAATATTAAAGCGATATAGTTTATCTGAAGCATTGCGAAGTATCTAATAAAAAGGCGTTTCGGAAGCCAATTCAGTGCAATGTGAACTATATTTAAATGGGGTTAGCTGAAAGGAAAGTGAAACAAGACAATGTTTTTTCCTACCATATATATTTCAAGTAATAAGAAAATACATTTTATTCCGCTACCAAAGACAACCCAAATTTAACGACGATTCATCGTAATTTAAAACATATTATGCTTACATTTTACTCTCACTAATTTGGGTGACTTAAATAGGATTTGACCACAATTATTTTTAAATTTAGGTCGGAACTTGCGTTGGTGCCGGACATCCATAAACAGAAAAGAAAACGTTTCACTTGATTCCATTTATAACTTGAAAATATATAAGTATAGAAAGTAAAAAAAAAGAATAAAAGTAGTAATATGGGGTTCAATGATGGGAGCAGAAGTTTCTTAGGTTCCTCTATTTTTCTGAGCAACCTCGTGACACGGGTCTGCTAGTGATTCATTGAAATGGTTGATATCTAATAAAAGACACAACAAACCAATACTATAACTACTTCTCCTCCTACTACTACTATATAAATATGTTTGTCTGTTATAGAAATCGGTATGGAATCAGAAAATCTTCATAAGCACGAACAGGGATAAAGTTGTACCAAGAAGATAGTATTGCCATTAAAATTGAGTTTAAAGATTATTTGGAGACACTAGGATCTTTTTATCAGATATCATAGTTCCGAGCAAGAAACTTTAATCGCATTTTAAAAAAATCCGAAACAAAATAATATGAAATGAATTCCTTTGGAAATAAATATTTATTCATTCTTTTTATTGTAGTACTAGAGGGTATTGCCTGGAGAAAATTGAAGCGCCCAAGAAACTAATGCTCCACCTCTGGACCTCATAAGTATTATTACTCAATTTTTAATTATCTGTTGATTATAGTTTTCTGTAATTATTAAATCTATAGATAATAATGAACATTTAAGCGTTTGTGTTATTTTATAATTATGAAAGATTACCCTCGCAGCAACATATTTTGATA
The DNA here is from genome assembly GCA_963556195.1 of Sepiola atlantica. Taxonomy (NCBI): domain Eukaryota; kingdom Metazoa; phylum Mollusca; class Cephalopoda; order Sepiida; family Sepiolidae; genus Sepiola; species Sepiola atlantica. The sequence continues at coordinate 90,609,994 of OY744527.1, read as the reverse complement.
GAGACGAGGAATTTGTTGTTGGGGGGGGCGTATTTTTAATAATTCTTTATACACAAACACTGGAAGGAAGGTAATATTTTATTAGAATAAGAGTATTTGTAAATGGACTAATTTTTCTAATTATTATTTCAAAGGAAAGATGCCGAGCAGGATAAAATGTAAAAATCGATGAAACCGAAGGAAACTAATATATAATTTCTGAAAATACAATTGGCCAAATGCCAAAGCAGATTTTCATATGCAATGTTTGAATAGAAATCTATACCTGTCAAAGAAATAGGGAAACATCTTACTTTACTTTATTATATAAAAAACTATGAGAATACCCGTCCCAGGAGAGTTGTAAGCAATATGTATAACATTTTGTGCTACACATTTTCATTCTTAGAGATATGTAAGACATATATGTGTACTCTATCTATCCTGTAAGTGATGGAACATAATTAATTTTTACATGTTAAGTAATAACACCTTATTTATTTGATAGGAAATTGTATCGCGATTATTATGGAAAGAGGGAGTAGGATGTGATTTTGGGAGCACACACCCTAAACGATGAAGTTTACAAATAAAATGTGGCCATGTTACTCACTGTGTTGCCTGGAATATATATTGAATAATTCATAATCATCGGTTCATTAATTTAGGAGTGAATCTTATACATAGGCATATATATATATATATATATATATATATATATATATTGTTTCACTTTATATGAAATTTTAAAAGTTGAATATTGCAGATAATGTTTACAACTACATTATCGGCTTTTGCCTATCCTCGGATGAGAAGAGTTTATCTTTGAAAATCCATGGATCAAGGATATGAGGCTCCTTGTTCTGAACTTTGATGTTTTAATAAATATTGTATTTTTACAATTTTTTATTCTCATATTTCACCTCTGAAATATATATATATATATAAACATATACACATATCTAATTTGATATATAGTAGGATAATGAATATGAAGTTTGTAATGTAACAAAATGTTTGGGAATATTTGACGCCCGGGCAATACCAAATACAACAGCAGCACATACAAATATGCACACTATCCTTGGCTTCATAATCTTTTCTTTCTAGTTTTTTTCTGTTTCCAGACCCATAGTTAAATATAAACCTTTCACTGAATAGGCTATTTTCTCATGCAAACACGTGAGTCCACCAAAAAGATCAGTGCTGTGTATTAAAATAATGTCGGAACTAAATTTCATTGTTTACTTAATGATTTGATGGAGGAAAAAGTTTTTAGACCGCGTAAAAATAAGGAATATATTATGCAGGAATTCATCTAAAATAACTATTCTTCAAAATGAAGACCGACCATGACCACAATCTTCTACCAACGACCTGCAAGCTTTCAGATTTAGCCGAAGTTCCAATCCTTTGGCACGAGATATAAAAATTCTTGACAGTTTACTTCAACTTCATCAAAAGAGTCGCATTAGTGACCCTTCATAAAATGCTGCATTGATCACAACAAATCAATCATATAAAGCAATATCTGAATTGTAGAATTTCTACACCATCCAATTATTATAACCTGACACAAATATTTCTTCAACCTATTATAAGTTCACCATAATTTTCCACTGACACAAAACACATTTTTCTTTCTCTATCTATCTATCTATCTATCTATCTATCTATCTATCTATCTATCTATCTATCTATCTATCTATCTAATACACATCTATGTATATAAAAATCAGTGTGTATGATGCTTGTGTGTTCTCTATAGAAAGAAAGGTGAGAGAATCTACATGAAATCTAAAAGTGTATTCTTATGTAAAATTTACCATGGAAGACAATGGAAGTGTTCCCGAATCTCTAAGTGCAACCCTAAGGGGGCTATGAGGGCATAGCCCCAGAAAAACTTCAAATATATCCTATTTTGAAATTTATATCATATGTATAAAATTTTCCGGGGAAGACAATGGAAGTGGTCACCAGTCTCTACGTTACCCTATATGTGCCAAATATCTAAATGCCCCCATGTCAACGTGACTCATGAGGACAGAAACCCTTTAAAACTTCAAATACGTATATACGATTTTAATTAAATTTGAACTATATACGTAAGACACTAATTCAGAGTTTTCAAACATTTCAGCTTCTTCCAACTATATTAGGAGAAAAAATGGGAAGAGGGGGGCAGTATACACAAAGAAAGTAATATGACGTGATGAGAATAGTGACAAAGTACATAGTAGTGATCTTCATTCAATCCTGAGTAACGTCAGGTCTTCCTGCTTATATATATATATATATATATATATATATATATATATATATATTTTTTCATGTACCCCCATAAAATGTTGTGAGTAGATATATATTATGTATCGATTTTCACTAATTACTTCAACCATTCTCAATACGTGAGTACAGCTAGGTAGTAAGTTATGAAAATATACTTATGGCAATTAAGCTACACAGAGGCTTCTGTGTTTCATCCCCATAGGGCATTTTAGCCTGACGATTCCCGACAGGGATGAAACAGAGAAGCCTCTGTGTAGCTTAATTGACATAAATATATTTTCATAACTTACTATATATATATAACAAATAATGTAGAATGAATTTATATAATTATAATCAGATTTGTATGCGAAAATCTTGCCAGGCCCCAACTTAACAAATCGTTTCCAATTAACAATGCTGAAAGAAAGCTCGATATTTGTTACAGAGAAAAATAGAGCTTAAGAATAACAGTTTAAAGATTTAAATAATATTTAAACCAGATTTCAAAAGTGAAAAGTCCAAACCAAAACCGTTCGTACTTTTCACTTTTGAAACCTGCTTTAAATATTATTTAAATCTTCGAAATCTTTATCTACACAGACATGAAAGATGTAAATAGACACCCCCGCAAAAATAATTCATATGTTTAAAGTTTCTGCTTCCTTTGTCGACGGCTAGCACCCGGAGCAGTACAAAGCAGCAGTATAAATTTGAAACACCGATATTTTATACTAATTGACATATTTTGTGTTTCAAATATCAATATATCGATCAAATATTACTATGTAAGTATGACACGGGTCAAAGAAGCATTAGAATTCTCAGTTTCAGAGGATTCATATCACGAGACAATCTGAAATGAGACACTTAATCAGCGTCAAATCACCGCAAACTTTAAGATTATACTTTTCACTGTTAATCGAGTGATTGTCCAATTCAGCAGAGAGGAAAAATAATCAATATAATCTCACCTAGGTCCATCAACATTATTTAATGATAATAAATATGTCTATTTGCTTTCATATCTATGTGTATACGTATATATATATATATATATATATATATATATAATCACCATCAGACAACGAAATGGCTTCTACCATCTATCCCCCTTAATAAGCAAAATTATCCTGACCGAACAAAAACTAAACCTAGATCATGGCTAACCTTTCTTCTCTTCGCTCTCAATTGTACTTATATACAAGTCCCCATATACCCACTCACGCACAAACCCCTCCCCACATACATTTTCATTCACCACGAATCCAAACCACTTAACCACAAATAACAGCCTCACCATTGAACACAAACTAGATACCCTCACAAATATTCAGATATTTAAACCCCTTTTTCCCTCAATTTAACATCAAACTATCAACACTGCCTGCACAAAACTACATTTCACCTATTTCTCACCAAAATTAATATCACTTTTCTCCTTTTCTTTCTTTTTCTTTTTCCTTCCACTCATTGTCATATTCTCAGCACATTTCCACACTTTCCTTCTAACTTACTTATATTCACACATTCCTGACATAGCCAGCTGGTCAATACTCCTACCCTCCAAAAATTTCACACCTAACCACAACAAAATCTCCCCTCTCCCTCCCTCACCCATCTCACCCTTTCGACTACTTCTTTCACACTCTTACCCGCATATCCCGCCCACTTTCAAATCATCTTCATTTCTTTAAATCTTCTCCTAAAACAATATTACCTACCTACCAAAGACACAGAGCTTCCCCCTCCCCTCCTCTTTCCCCAGCCCCTCAAAATCCATGCTACACCTTACCACAATACATAAAAAAAAACATCTTTTGGTTTTTCCTTTTTCATTTCACACACACACACATATATATATATATATATATATATATATATATATATATATGTATATATGTATATATATATGTATGTATGTGTGTGTATTAAGTGCTATAAAATATCCCTGTATTTCAGGCGAGGCTCTGTGGCCTAACGGTAAGGCTCCCAACTGCAGTTTCTGTGGTCGAGGTTTAAACTCTCGGTAAAGTCAGCCATGCTGATGAGCCATATAATGCCGGAACATATGTCCGTGGATAATATTTTTTTTTATATATATATAAATGCATAATGCAAACTTCTGTCCGTCTGGATCGTTGAAAACTGTTATGACAACCTACTAAAATATGTACGCTTGTATAGACATAGTTTCATTCTTCCCTTTTCACATGGCTGTTCGTTCAGTTGGCCGCGTGGTAGAGGTTCAAACTGGAGAGACAAAGTTAACTTTGATCTGGGGTTTGGATCGTGCGACCGGCAGAACAGTCATCCTCCACACTGATGATTCCTAAAAAAGGATGAAACACATGTGTATATGGATAAGAATTAAATAAAAATATTTATCATGATATAGTGTGCATATATATATATATATATATATATATATATGTATATATATATACATTTATGTTCAACATACAACAAACACCAATTGACATTTTTTTTACAAAAATCTTTTATATTTCAAGTTTTTTGTGTCATTCTGTACATAAATAACTCGACTGTTTCAAAGATTTAGAGTCCATTTTTGTTTGTTAACAATAAGTTACAATAATTGAACTGAAGACAAGTTGTTTTAAATTGTGTTTTCTCCATTTTAAAATTTTAACCAATCTCTTTTTCCATCAAATATTTAAGTGCTTCTTTGCAATCACATTGTCATGACGAAAAAAGAAAAAATATATTGTCTGTCTCTGTATGAAACTACAGCAGCACAAATTATTTGCGTAAATTATTTGAAACTTATTTTTACTTGGAATCATATTTTAGTAAAAAAAAAAAAGAAGAAAACGTTAAATAATTTGAATAAGGTTCATGAATAGCCATTTTGAAAAATAAAATACAATATGGCCGACAATAATATTCAACAATTCACCAAGGGAGATAACTCTAAATTCCTATTATGCCACCAAGGTATGTAAGCTCCATCTACTCACTTTATTTATTTATGTATTTATTTATTTATTTTTTAAATAATGAGAGTTCAGTGGGAGTTATCTGCCTTGGTGACATAATTTAGAATTATCTCTTAATGTTTTGTTGAATATTATTGTCAGCCATGTCATATTTTTTCCCCCAAATTAGCTAAATTTCATTTACTAGTTTGTGTGTATGATTTAACTTCCAATAACTAAATTATTTAATGTTTCAGAATTTTTAAGATGAGGATTGATAATTTTAATTATTCAGATTACTGTTCTAGAGTTTGAAAAAACTTACCTGAAGAAGGTCAGAGATTACATCGACCTAAACATCCAAAATTAAAACAGTCGTCCGAATAATCCAAATATAAATTATTTAATGTTAATTTTTTCTTTCTGAAACATGATTTTAAGAAAAAGATGTTGTGTGATCATAAAGAGATAGACAATCTGGTGACTCCCGTTTGGTATCGGAATGCACCAAGATTCTAAGCGTTTATGACTATTGAAATACTCGCCCTCAACGTTGGCTGATTAATAAAATAATAGCACGCCCTTTTTTTTAATGGCAATATGATTGCAAGGAAACATCCATTTCTGTAATAATAACGATAACCCGAATTCTTGATGTTTTTAAAAACATTGCAACACCAAACAAAAATATGTGATCTGAGCGTGAATAACAAACAATACACAACTATATTTTGAAAATAAATAACAAACATGTAACACCAATTGATCTTTTGACTTTTTTTTTTTTTTTGAGAAAATCTTCTTTTTTTGAGAAAATCTTTTTTTTTTCGTCATTCTGTTCATTAAATAACTTGCGTTTTATAAGTCTGGAGTCATTATCTTTTCTTCGAAACATAACACCAGTTATGTTAAATTGAAGATTAGTGGAACAGTTTTCAAAATTGTTTATTCATTATCAAAATGCAGTAATTCCTTTTTTTTCTCCCTTTTTTAATGTTTATAAATACATTTTAAAATGGCATTAAACAATAGCAACATTTTTTTTTTTTTTTTTTTAAATATTTAAAAACTTTTGAGAAATCTTTTTCATTGACCCTGACTCTGATTCTCGGCCTTTGGGCTGGGATCAAAGTGTAGTATCTGTTCTGTCCCCCAGTCAGTGAAGGAGAAATCCTTCTAGACGGAGGCAATTTTAAGTTTTTGTCCCAAACAAGAGTGCCCCTTTTTGGTAAGCTGGATTTTTCCTCACATTAAAAACCGACCTTGTGCCTAACTCTGCCCTTGTGATGGAGGTGATTAAATAGGGACCCTCATCAGATAAGAACATGTCCACTAATCTGTTGAATCTGCATGTTTTTCCATCTTCTTCACTGATGCTGCTGATAATAGCAGTAGCTTTGCTTTGTCTATTTTCTGTTTTGTATTTAACGTATCAAAGAATACATTAAATTAATGCATTCTTCTCCATGAAAGAAATTTCTCAGAAATTTATAAATATTTTTAAAAAATCTTTTTTTTTCTTATCCTTTTTTCATTCAAGTTTTTGTGACTATTTTCATTAATTTTTTCCTTCAAAATTCAACAGCCAAAATTATGAGAAAGAATCAGACGATAATTAAACTGGAGTAAAATAGTTTCAAAATTATGTTTAGGAATTTTTGAGATGAGGATTTATAATTTGTATTATTTGAATTATTTGGATTACTGTTCTCATCATGGATGTTATTCTCACAAACGTTTCGGCCGATGTAACCTCCGATATTCTTCAGGTGCATCTTGTCGAATCTTTCTATCAACCTCGGGAATCTGTATGGAATTTCCAATGGAACCCTTTATCTAATCAATAAGGGTAGATTGTTCTCGTTCCATCAGCCATGACCGGCTAGAAGTATAAATGCTTAATTATTTTCTTAGTAGACTGTCACTTAGAACTGAATACAACTTAGTACTTTTATCTGTTGCGCCACAAGTAAGAGTGCGATATAAAGACTCCTGAGTTCGACAAAACGCACCTGAAGGTTGGCGGTTACATTCGCCGAAATGTTGTGAGACTAACATCCAAGATGAGAACAGTAGTCTGAATAATCCAAATAATCAAAATTGCTTTTTCCCCATAAAAAATATACAAATTCCTTTTTCCTTTTCTATTTGTGCAATTCTGTTCTATAAAGATTTTAAGATTTTCATAGATTTGGAGGCTTTTGTTTTCTCTTTTTCCAAAACACAATATCAGTCATTAGGAAAGTCAGACAATAATGAAACTGAAGCAGAACAGTTTTCAACATTTTTTTTTACCTCATCAAAAAATGTAAAAAAAAATTCCTTTTTCTTATTCTTTTCTTTAATAAAAACTGTTAATAATTACAATCACCAAAATCTTTGATATTTTTTAAAACATGAAACCAAATTATGAAACATGAATAAAGATACAGAAAGGCAAATCTGTTTAGCAAAAATAATGAATGATTGAATTAATAATAATAATAATAATAATAATAAATCAATAATTTTACTGATTTAAGTACAAAAAAGAGTACAGCTTGGTACAGCCTAGATTTTACGACCCAGTGCAGCTAAAATCCTGCCTCAAATTTGGATATGTTACCAAAGCAGTGTTTGATTTAAATTATGATCAAGATGTGTTTTTAGTACTAAGTTATTAAATTGAAGTCAGAATTAAAAAAAACAACAAAAAAAAGCAAACTTTTTTTCACTTTAATTTGATCTGTTTGTTCATCAACAAAGACGCTTGTTTTTTTTTTCAATTTAAATTTTCATAAAAACTGGTCAGTTTTTTCGCTGTGCTGAGTCATAAGAAAGCGTTCTACTATTATAGCTGAAAGCAGTACAAAACTCCAATGCCAACAAAGTTAAACCACATACATGTTAAGTCATGTCTGTTTCCAAATACTAAATCAAAATATAACAAAAGTAAAAGGTACATTGTTTTAAATCATAATAATAAATATAATCACTATTATTCACCTAATGTCCTATTGTCTGTTTAGCTAGGAAAGACTGCCGTTTCAACAGTGATTCCAGATAAACATAAAAAAAAATGTTAGGCTCATTTAGGAGAAGGTTTCAAATTATAACTAGTCAGGATTATTTTATTTTCTTCATAAAAATTAAAATATTTATTATGCTATTACATGGCAAGTAATTGAATTATGTAAAAATAAACCCTGTTCCAATAGTTTCTTAATATAAAATTGACGATTCACCGATTTTGATAATTTCATTTTGTTTATTTGAAAATATCATATTCATCATTTCTTTTTCTATTATAGTAATTAGTAAATTTTCTGGTGATATTGCTGTTGCAGACCATCAAATGTTGCTAGATATCGCTGACCGTAATGCGCCAATTCCTTCTTGATTGAACCCTTCTCCATTTTGGTTCAAATCAATCCACTATATCAATCTCTCATTTCAAGGCTACCAGGCGTTCCCCCGGAGAGTAGTAATTTATTTTTATCAATAACAATTGATTTTCTACTGTTACAGGCGAGGTAAATCTTATTGTAGAAACCAAAACAACTAATTAAGGAAAACTTATTTAAAAAAAAAAAATACTTAAAGAACAAATATGTGAGTAAAATTTTACAAAAAAAAAAAATACTTAAAGAACAAATATGTGAGTAAAATTTTACACAAAAAAAAATTGCCCAAGATAAGTTTTACTTAAAAAGATAAACCTAAGCCTCTCTCTCTCTCTCTCTCCTGAATCTAAATAAAGCATCTATGT
>OY744527.1:90566060-90596060 GCA_963556195.1 Sepiola atlantica | reverse complement strand
AGAGCATTCATCTTTTTCGCTCAAAATGAAATTAAGTAACTTTTAACCAACTAAACAACAAACAGTCTTGTAATCAGAGCTGGTACTACATACCCCCAAACCCCGACTGAGGGGGCCTCCTAAGGGATGCTTTTAGTTGCACTCTGGAAGCTTTGATAGTGTTATGTTTTTACCCCACTATTTAAATTGTTGTAGAAAACAATTATATAGATTCGCTTTTAACTGTAACAACAACATTAAGAAAAATCAACACTGCAGAGTGCCAGTAATCTGGCTCAAACTTGCATTCCATCAAACGTATACCTTTTTTTAAATCCACAGTAAGGACTAGCAGCAAAATCCCACCCCTTCACTGTAGATGTCCTTAGATGTCGGAAGATTTTCTGCTCTGATAGTTTTTTTTGCTCGGACTGCTGGCTTTTGGAATTCCATTGCTGCTCCCTGTTTCTCGACCGTACTAACATACCTAAATTTAAATGTAATGTTAACAAACATCTTACTGCCCAACTCCCTACCCAGGTTGCCCCCTATAAATCTGGCCTCTATCACAGTGGATCATTACGCTTCAGTGGCAATATGCTTTGTTTAGGACGAATAAAAGTAAAAAGAGTAATCCTTTTAAAATATATGATTGATTGGTTAAATACTAACCATTTCATTAACATTGCATAAATACTCTGATTGCTGGTGATTAAAAAAAATTTTTTTTTTAACATATTCTATTTTTAACAAAGGGTATTTCTCTAGGGAAGGCCCCATACAAATTTGGGGTAGAGAAGAGGGGCATGAGCTCTTAGCACCGAAACTGCTTGTAATCTATATAAAAAACTCTTGTTTCGGAAATTTTTAGATGAGGCTAGATAATTTGTATTATTTGGGTTATTGAGACTGCTGTTCTCAACATTGAATGTTATTCTCACAACGTTTCGGCCGATGTATCTTCCGACCCATCTTGTTGAACTCATGAATCTGTATGAAATTTCGAACCAAACCCAGAACAAGAGCAATCTGCCTCCAATTAAATAAAGGATTCAGTTTGAAAATCCGTACAGATTCCCGAGTTCGGCAAGACGCCCCGACGGTCACATCGGCCGAAACGTTGTGAAAATAACATCTAAGATGAGAACAATAGTCCAAATAATTCTACAAAATACCTTTTAATTTAAACATTTGTATATCCCTTCTCAACTTTTATTTACTACAGGAAAAGTACATAAAATTCTGTCTATCTCCTTCAAATTAAGTAATCGATCATCTTTTTACTTATACTTGGTGATCCTCAATCGATTCCTCTCATACAGTTATTCCGCTATTTTTGACATGTACCAGAAACCAGTTACATATAATCATGAATCACAAATACATAAATTTTTCATTTTAAAATGTTCAAAACATTAAGAAAACGTAACAATTAAAAAAACAAAAAAACAAATACAATTATTTTACCATTAAATTTTTTTTTTCTTTTTCGGATATTATTTGTACATCAGACTCTGCAGATGCAGGAACTGGTAAGACAACGAGGGTTTCTAAGGGCCCCTACCATTTTTTACAAAAGAAAGTAGAACCCTCGATGTGACAAAATTAAGAGGTAACAATAATTATTATAATTATTGTTATTATCAGCACACAAAAAAAGAAGAAATTTACCATTTTTTTTTCTTTGGTGTGCCTTTTTACAAAATGTTTTTGTTTGAAGTTGTGTCATTCTGTACAAATAAATGATTTTTATATTTTATGGGGTCATTTTTATGAACACCCAGAGGGTCTATAATATTTCTGCCTTTTCATGGTTGCCATGAATTCATTATTTTTTGAAAACAAAATAAACATAGATACAAAAAAGTTTTTTGTCTCATCCTGTTTTTGTCTTTGTTCATTTTTTAAAAAATAATTTTGCTTTATCTAAATTCACTCATATTTCATTTATTTATCCTTCATCGCTTCTCTTTCTTTTTTCTTTAAATTTCTTTTCACACAAAAGGGCGCCTTCAAATTGGTTTTGAGCATCTGTTAAACGGCATATCAACCCTTGTGGATTATTTAATGTCGAATATTTTGTCTTGTAGATAGATAGATTGTAGACAAATATCTTTTTGTTATATTGGAATTGTTAGAAAAGTAGTAGATATTAGTAGTTTATTTCTGTTTTGTTTGTGCATCAGTTCTTGGAGGTTGTCTCAAACCAAATTCACGAGGATGGTTAACTCGTTTAAATGAGGCAGACTATTTTTCATGGTCGCCATTTTGTCCTCGTTAAAATTGATCTATTTCTTGTTTTTGTTTTCTTTTTCATTTTTCTTTTCATATTTTTGTATCTTAAATTTTTTTTTCTTTTATAAAATCTTTTTTTAATAATTACCCCAATTATTTATGCTGTTAAGTCAATCATACATGAAACACAAATGTGATGATATCTGAGTGTAGGTATAATGCAGATCTGTCTTTTTAGAAATTTTGTTTTGTTTTACGGCATATCAACACTTTTCAGTTTTATATGCAATGCCGAATCCAGTCATTTTTGTAAAAAACAGGACAAATTATATTTATCCCATAGTTGTGACATTAACAAGTACTCCCACTCTGGGTCGGAGTGGACCTGGGAGTAATGGTTACTAAATGGTGACCTCCCCCCACACACTCAAAGCTCCTAAATTGGGGCCTCAACACCAATTGTAGTATTTTTTAGGAAGCACATAAATGTTAATATATGAGCTTAAATTAGGGATTTAAAAACATGGATTTTAGGTCAAAGGTAAAAAATGAGACGTGTGAGAAATTAGATAATAAAGGGTTCTCACATATTAAAATGTGTTGATACATTTTTATGCAAAGAATCAACTTTCCTGTCCTGTCCTGGTATGGCACGCACCATAGGCGGGTTCAACCAACTTCGTCTGAAGGAAGTTATTAGGGAATATCAAATCATAAGCAATCCTGCTACGGTGAGATCATTTTGACAATGTTAGGTTTTAAGTAATTTTGCAGGAAGGTGTTGCCATCTTTCCACATACAGCACTTTGTATTCCAAAATTGTCACCCATCTGGTACTGACCAGGCTCGACGTTGCTTAACTTTGGTGATCTAACGAAAACCGGTGTCAACGTGATTATGTTGTATAAAAGAAAGTTGAACCAACTTATTTCTATTTGTACCAGTCAGGGATTTGTCCTCGATAATCAGTCCAACAGTGTTTATTTTGCTGTCTGGCCGAGGTATGGTCCTGTTCAGTCTTGGGGGGTCCACCCTCCCAGGCTTTACCTTCTCTTTGAAAAGGGGTTAGTTTATCACTAATCGCCTGAGGCGCCTTTACCAGGGAATGCTGTCGGGGCGGGTCAGGCATTTTTTGTAAGTCAGACTGCATTAATCCTAGTGCACTAGCTTTTCAACTTAGCCCCTGACCTTCTGTCTAACCTCCTAGAGACTTATTTAAAATAAGGAATGAACTTTGTCAGTAATGAACAAAGTAATAATGCAGTGCTTACAGTGTTAGCTGTAAGGGTATCGAATGATGGGACCCCCGGCAATTTAAGCTCTCTCTGCCTAGCATAGCGGTGACAATTTATCATTAGATTTCATAAAGACTATATAGTTTCAATGCGATTGTCTCCACGTTTTGATCATTGGCAATGATGATGATCTAGTCACAGAACAAGAATCTCCACCCGACCAGAAGGACCAACAAAGAGAAGTTACATAAGAAATATAAAACCATCATCCAACATGAATAATGGTACTAAAACTCTGATAATCTTGCTTGTTTGCACATCGAATGTTTTAAGTTGTGGGAGGAAGGGAGGAGAAGGAATAGAGGGAGTAATAGCTGCAGTGGTGTAAGAGGAAAATAAGAGGATGGCGTAAATAAATAAATGATTCAAATATAGAAAGAAAAGTCAAAGGAGAGACATATTGTTCATATCTATGTAATGTATCCACTAATGTACAACGTACTAACAGCAACTCAACGGTCGTCTCTTAAATAATAATGCACGCTATTAACGATATTAATTATTATTATATTATTTGATATTCACTTTTGTACGTGTATGAATATGACATCATTGAAACATATGAATGATAGCCATTGAAATTATTTCGGAAGATGCCAGAAGAGACACGACTCAAAATGGCCACAGACACTACACTTTGAATTATTTGCCCTCCCCCCAAATCATGATTTACAATTTGACAGATTAGGCACAAGGCCCTCAAAATTTGGGAGTAGAGGGTTTGGTGCCTATCCTACTCTTAACTGGCCACACTTTGACTCATTCAATACTACACTTTTATCTCAGCGTACAGTCCAGGCAGGCGATTAAGTGTTAGATAGTAAAACAGAAAAAAAATAGTGAGTGTAGAGAAGTCAGCAGCAGAAGAAGGAACAAAGAGAAAAACAGTGTGAAAAATACTAGGATAGGCCATTGAGATTATATGCATATGTTATTGTCACTACTGGTTTTATATTATTAGACTTGGATAGTAATCAAGAGAGTTGGAAGAATATACACGATTATATATTATTAGGGCTTTCTGTAACTAAGAGAATTCTAATTTTTATAAATAAATCCTTGTATGGATATCATAGGGTTTTTGTTCTTCTATATTCAATACACGTTGGTACGTTATATATTAGTGAACACATTACATACATAAACAATAAATCTCTTCTTCGACTTTTCTTCTATATTTACGTCATTTATTTATGTTATCCTCTTACTTTACCTTTACACTGCTGCTGCTATTACTCCCTCTACCCCCCTCCCATCAGTTCCCATCCCTCTATTCACTTCTATGTAAAAACTACTAAGAATAGTTCTTCTTTCTTAATGAAAATGTTTGCTTTTTTATATATAAATATTTTGGATACTATATGTGGCAATACCTATATGTATGTATGTCTTACATACTACTAAGCAGTAATATGCTTTTGGGGTTAAGTGTAGATTTTTAAAATCAAAATTTACCTGAAGTATGATCGATAACTTTTGATCTTAGCTTCACCTGTCCTCCACATACGAAAGTAGATATCTCATTGGTTGAGTTTGATCATGTGACATAGAAAAATTTCAAGGGAGTTTAACGGTTGCAGATCAAAACTTAGAAGAGAACAATTAGCATTTGAAGTCCGGATAAATAGGGGTGTTGAAAATAGCCAGAACTCCATTCTAGATGAGGAAATGGACATCCATAGCCAACTTTAATAAAGTATATTTTATGTCTGAATTGTTCATGAATATTCCAGCTGCTTGTCCAAGAGAAAGCACCCAGACAACAGCCCAACCCGAAGCTATAAAAAAAGCGATGAATCCTGACTACAGACGACTGTTCATGGGTTAATTTTCTTCTTTTTTTATCCCCCTCCCACAGCGATAAGATGTGACATAAGGTCAGAAAGTTGGATTGAAAAGCTAGCACCCTAGAAAATGAGCACTCTTGCCTACAACAAATGTCTGAGCAGCCCTGTCGAAATTCCCCAGTAAGGGCGCCTCAGGCGATTAGCAATAAAGCCTGGGAGGCTGGACCTCCTAAAACTGCACAGCACAAACCCTAAGACCGGCAGAATCAAGGCCCGAAGGACAAGACGGTACAGGTTTAAGGGGTGTAGGATCCATCGGAACAGATACTACACTTTGATCTCAGTCCAAAGGCCGAGTGCTGCTACTAATCCTCTATTACCCCCTCACCACTTCTCATCTAATTCGTCCTCCCTCTCTCATCTAGTACATTCAATGTGCAAGTAAATAAATATGATAATCAGAGTTTTAGTATTATAAAGATCGAATTTCTTTTTATCTCTTATTCTTTCTTAAAGTGCTCTTATGATGCTCAAAGTCGAATATATGTAACATTTGAATAAATGTGCTAATGTTATAATTTCTTATTTTTATATCAAGACTAAATTTGTCTTGTCAGGGTCACACCCTGACAAGCCCCATACTCGTCTAATCCGGCACTGTTCAATTGTCCATGTCATGATAATAAAATTATGACGAGAGCCAGTTACTCTTCAAATTTTTGCCTGTTTACCTAAAATGTATGAGGATAAAATACACAATATATTATAAAATAAAAAAAAATATGTGTAATTTATATGAAGGGTGATAATATAACAGAATGTATAGATAACTAATAGGGAAAAAGAAAAAAAAAGACAAATTTGAACAAAAATAGATTAACATAGAGTTATTCAATATTTCACCCTAAGCACAGGCTTTAAAAATGTATACATATCACATTTAGTTTTATCTGTACTGTTATAGGAAATACTGATGAATGTGCATTTTCCTGTGAAGCCTTTGGAGGATGCAAATTCTTGCAATGTTGTTAATATAGAGCAGGGATTCCCAACTAGGGTCCACAGAAGCTTTAAGGGGGCCCACAAAAAAATCATATTTATTGTGTTTTGTTTATTAAATGTACATGTGTGTTTTAAATTGTTCACGATTTGTATTTGATGTTATGAATATAACAAAATTGATTCATTGTTAGTTTTTACTAACTTAGAAACAAATATTTCATTTGAAAAAAAATGATATATGCATACATCGGATCCAGATGATAAAATAGCTGTCAGAGGTTCCACAAAAAAAATAAGGTTGAGAACCCCTGTTATAGAGAAACAATTAATGGAAGTGGACTTTAACAATACTGGTGAAGAGATTTTGCACAGAAAAACAAAATAAAATAAAAATCACTTTAGAACAAATTGATCTTTTCAGTCAAGCAATAAATAACCAGAAAGTTTAATTTACATATTGTCTATTCTTTTAAAAGGGGAGGGGATTAAACTTAAGGGCCACCCATGAGTGGCACAAAACTTGTTGAATGCTGTTTTTTGAAAAACTTTCCATTACGAAAAAATCACATTAAAAATACTTCAAAACAAACTGAAAATTCAATTATGGAAAATTTTTAGTATTCCAGAAAATTCTCTGACAAACTTTAATCATGCTTTCATCTGGATGGTTCCAATTCGTCCCTGCATTCTCACCACCTCCAATTTCCCTGTCAAATTTTGCTGGTATTGTTCCCAGGGCTCCAATTATGATTGGTACCACTGATAATTTGCTATTCCATTTCTTTTTCATGTCTCAGGTATTTTAGAAAAAACTTATTTCTGTATGGAAAATCCACGGTTTGACATCTGTTTTGTATGTCATCATATCAAGTTTTCATGCCTATATTAAGTGATCCATTTGTATAACAGTCTCAGTGTCTCTCTTTTATGATTCATTTAGCAGGACTGGTTCTAATCTGTGCAAGCACCATCGTTTTGTGTGGTTAAGTTTAAACCATTTTTACAGTTCCTAGTGAATCATTTTTTTCTAGCCAATCAAGTGTTTGCAGATCACTAGAGCACGGGTTTGATCCTACCCAAAATTTTAACACTTAATAGTCGATATATGAGTACCAGTTAATTTCTGGGGTCAAATTGTATTTACATATGAGAAAGAAACCACTCTCTTTCTTACTGGTAGAGGGCCTTGGAAAGGGGATCCTTCCGATTGCTTTTGACCACAATCGTGGTCAATCATTTTATTCATTGATTTTTTTTTTTTTTGCTTTGAAGTTTATTCTTTGTACTCAATGAGTCGAATTGTTACATCTATGTGGTGGTATAATTATTATGTTTATTTTTAAGAACAAGCAACAAGAACAAAAACTTTTTTTTTTGTTACAAAAATCTTTTTTTTATTTGAATCAGATATACAGAAAACAGGAATTGCCCCAAAGAATATAGATGCATAAAAATGTTTCTTTCCTTTTTTTTTTTTCGTTTTTCACGTTTCTATTTTAAAAAAATGATACAAAGAAATGGAAAATGTTTCGAGACAGTCTGCTCTATGGCGCCAGGGTGATGGCTATCCACAGACCCAAGAAAACGCTAAGCTGGTTGTTAAGAGGATTACAAATGAAGCAGCGACTGACTGGTTGGCAGAACCCATTACATGTTTCTCATCATTGTGGGCTGAAAAAAGAGAAAAAAATATCAGTTAACTTTTTTTATCAAAATTCAGGTTCAATAATAATTTCAACTTTTCAAAAATTACTGGAAATCATCAGTTATAATAATATACATTGTGTATATATTTATATTTTGTTCGTAACACTCAGAAATAAATAATAAATATACCTGTAATAAAGTAATGTCATATTACCTCCCCTGTTAAAGATTTATTACCAGTCTAAGATTATCTCCCCTTACTCAGAATTCGTTAGTCTAAGATTACCCAAGAATTTTTGTACTTGACTTTTTAGCTGAATAAAGTAACATTGCTATTTTTTTTTGTTACATTTTATATATTTATATTTTCTTTATAACACCCAATTAAATAAAACAAAACAATCCTATTCTTGTAGTGTTAATGCATAGTCCTAACCAGTAATTATAGAATTACTGGTTGGAATATACCTTCACAATATCTATCTTTATGCATGTGTTATATGTTACTTAGTAGTAATATGCTTTTGGGGTTAAGTGTAGATTGCTAAAATCAAAATATAACTTAGGTATGATTGACAACGTTTGACCTTAGCTTCACCTGTCCTCTTCATACGAAGATAGATATGTCATTGTTTGAATTTGATCATGTGACATAGAAAGATATAAAAGGAGTTTAGGGTTGCAAATCGAAACTTACAAGAGAAGGATTGCCATGTAAATTCCGGATAGATAGGCACGTAAATAATAGCCAGAAGAAACTTCTAGATGAGTAAATATATATCCATAGCCAAAATTAGTTGAGAGATTCAGGAAGAATTAAGTTGTTTAAATAAAACAAACGCTTTTACATTTTGTCAAGTATAATTACTATTAACAATAATACTATTGATATTGTAGGTGTTGAGGGTGTAATAGGGTCGCGGCCTAGACTAACTAACTAGCTTTGTTTTAGAATGAAGAAAAGGGTCACCAATGTTTTGGTTAAAAGGACAAACTTCTTATCTACAATTTAAATAAATTTTATTCAACAGTTTAATCAACAAAAAATATGGCTCCCGAAAGAGTTATGAAAACAGGAATATAAGAAAGGTTGGTTCAATCTACATGTATGTATTATAGAAATGGAATTGAGTTCACTCTCGTCTAGCGAAGCCATACGACTTGTTTCGATGACCTCTCAAAAGGAACTGTTTATATTTTGTGGGAAACAGGTTTGGGTAGCGGAAGTGAAAATAGCTACCTACGTGAATAATATTCTTATCGTCTAATTTATCACGACACGAGTGAGAACATGCCAGTGTGTTCTTACCAAACGACCTACTAATCACTCTGCGAGTGAAACATACAAGTGCAGAAGAAAATAGATTGTAATCATGTAACTCCTACAATATCAATCACCTAATTATATTTTTATTATATTAAAAAAAAATAGCTGCGATTCACTGCTTCTTCGAATTACTTTTTAACAAATTGGTGTTTTCAGTCATGCAATAAATAATCAGAACACATCTTGAGACCCCATTTAATAAGTGCAAAAGGTCAGATCCCACCCCCAAAGAAGTCAAAGCAATGAAAAATATGCTAAGATGATGAAAACTGAAAATAGAGCTTATTTGATTGAGCTTATGGGCTTAGAAAAGCTTTAAGCTTTATGAAAATTGATGTATTTTTCCAAATGGCACTGAAATTAGAGGTACAGATTTTGTTATTCATGCTTTGTAAAAAAATAGGGTGAAACTTTTGGGCCGATCACCAACTTGCTAAAATATTTTTTGGAGATTTTTTTTCCTCCAAATATTTCGATTATCGATATTGAAAAAACAAAACTTTATTGCTTCTCATATCATTGGGGGGGGGGGGAGCATTGTTCCGTTTGCAATCTTAATTGTAAAATGTTGTATTTTCTTTATTTTGTAATAATTTGTTTATTTATATTTTACATATTTTTAAAACGAAATAGTGAACCCCTTTCATGGTTACCAAACCGAAAACTCAATTTTTGCTGGTATCATATATATATATATATATATATTGATAATTTTACATCTTTACAGAAGAAGGCCATTCCTACAAGATTGCATCGTCCGGTTGTGGTCATGCAGATTGTTCAGCAGGCCCGACATATTTGTATAAGTCTTATCGCCGTTAGTCTTGTAGGAATATCTATACATACATACAAAGTATTAGAACAATCTGTTTCCTAGAATATCACATCTGTGGAACAAGAGAACAAGATACCTCAAGTCTGCTTCCTAACCGACTACAGCATGGTCGTCTTCAAGCCATTCTCTTAGATAATCAATTCCTCTTAAATATTTTTCTGCCCATCTCACCCATTGTTTCCGGCCCTATCGTGGTGGCGATCATCGTCTAACTGACGATCTCTTTAACTTTTATCCTCGAGTGGCCCCTCAGGCCTTGATAAACGATGACCCATTTAGAAATAAAAATGAAAAGAACAAAACATGTAATTGATTCAGTTTATTCACTTTCTTTGACGTTATCCCACACCAAGAAAGTCTATATGAATACCATCATTTTTGTGGCATAAATTGATGCGGTGTCATGACCTGTGTGATATTTTACGAAGCTGTACCTTTGTAATTGAAGAGTTCGAATGCAAAACGCGATAAATCAAATGTGTTTTAATTGAGACATTAAACAATAAAAGAACGCACATATTAAATCTAGACTTCGACTAAGAGCGTAGTTTAATTGAAAGCAAAAGGAAATTATGCTGATGTCATATTAGGTAAAATATGATTTGGGAGTGTGGTCGAGTGTTGAAATGTAACGCTTTTTGTAGTGATAGTTTCGTACTTTTAGAAAATGGCGTTTATTGCGTTTTGCATTCAAACCAATCAAGTTTGGTAGTTTTGTTTTACGGCATATCAACCCTTTTTGGGTTATTTAATGCCAAATCTGGTCATTATAGTAAAAGTTTTTATGCTTCAAGTTCTAAAAATAAAATAAAAAAGGAAAGGGAGAGGGGCTGTTGTTTTTGTTTTTGGTTTTGTAGAACATAATTAAGTTTTACAAAAAAAAAAATAAATAAAAAAAAAAAAAAAAACGTCAATGTAGGTGAATTTCGTCTCAGGGAGCCACAGGGCAGCCTGATCTGGTATCACCAGTCAAACCAATCAATTGTACCTCTATTGTTACTTTTTGATAAGGGTAACAAGACTTTCAAACCACCCTGTACTGTTAAAGTCGGAATTGTTTAGTATGGTGATGTTCAAAGTTTGCATTAAGGGGGGGGCGGCAGTGTTCTGCTTGCAATTTTAATTGTAAAATGTTCTATTTTTGTTATTTTGTAATAATTTGTTAATTTATATTTTACGTATTTTTAAAAAGAAATAGTGAAACATATGCTCTCCCCCTCCGATCGCATACTTTTGCTAGCTATTAAGAAACATATTACATTGTATGAATAGTAATGTGAACTAATTAAGTTTTTCGAAAACAAAATCTTGAAATTCTATCTGATAAATAGAAGAAAGTTTTCAATGAGAAGTTATTTTGTTGACATTATTTTTACCAACTAAGAAAATCCGACATTATTTTCCTATCAATCTATCATGACAACAGAATAGATACTTCACTACTATTCCTATACTATTTCAGACTAACTGCAATTGTCTTCAATAGTATAGTTTCAGACAGGCAGATACGAAATCTCCATTATTAATAGATAATGGTTTTATTTTTTATAAAAAATGTTTCTTTAAATACACATTTAACGTTGCCTCATGTCTGATATAGTGGAGGCCTCTTATGGTCATTTATTTTCTACTCTTCATTTTTTGGGTTCGTTCGTCATTTCCTTTTTATTTTTCTCATTCTTCATTTTTTTTCATTCTATCCTTTCAAACTTCATTTCAATCCTTTCTTCTTTCCTTTCTTTCATACTTCAGTTGTTCGTCATTTTCTTTCTCTTCTCCCTTTCCCTTTCATACTTCATCTCCCATATTTTACTCTTCATTTTCTTTCCATCATTTAATTACCCATTTCCTTTCCTTCTCCATTTTCTCCTCTTCTTTTCATTGTTCATTTCATACTTAGTTTCCTAACATTTTTTCCCTTTTCATTATTTTTTTCATATTTCATTTTCTTTCCCCTGCATTTCATATTTCATTTTCCCCGTTTCTTCCTTTCTTCCTTATTTCATTTCCTTCTTCCTGTCATACCACTTTTCAGTCCTCTACTTCTTTTTGTATTTAATTTCCATCCTTTCTGTCTTTTCAGTTTTCATTTCTTTTCATTTTTCATTTTCATTTCCTTCTTTTCCTTTAATTCTTAATTTCTTTCTCTTTTCATTCTCCCTTTCCTTCCCTTTTTTCTTCAATATCTTTTCTTTATTCCATTCATTATCCATTTGATTTCCTTGTAATTCTTCATTTCTCTCCACCTCTTCCCTTTCATAATCCTACTTCCATTCCATTCTTTCGTACTTCATTTCTTTCACTTCTTTGTTCCTGACATTTTTTCTACTCTCTACTTTCATCTGTCTTTCGTATTTCTCACTCTTTACACAAATGCAGATGTCACCATAAGCCATCCTTATCATACAGGTTTCCTGAATGCATAATTCCTTAACTACATAATTCCACCCTTTTACTGAAACCACAAGATAACCATCTTGCTTTTCCCGGGCCAATGAACAGCCATGTCATATGCCGGAGAAAAAAATTGTTATCACATCACCCAAATCAAGGACAGACTATTCTTCTTCATGCATTTCTAAAAAAGCAATCATAGATTTATCCTGCAGTAATTATGTTCTCAATGCTGTGTCAGCACTTTTAAGTAATAATGGATTGTTCTGTTGTCATAAAAAAAAGAGAAAATATCAGAAAAATGACAAATTATGAAATATTCAGTTGTCAGAGTAAAAGTATATGACTCCTCAAAAGTATTGTCTCTTTTAATGAAATGGAATTAAAAAAATAGGAAAATCTGAGGAAAAGAATTAAGGAAAAGTGTTGTTGAAAGAAAGATATAACTAAATGAAATAAAATAAGGATGTGAATATAGAGTAAAAGAAAGGGTGAAAAGATTAAGAATGAAAGAAAAACATGAAGAGTGAAAAGGAACGAAGGAAGTATAGAGATATGAATGAAGAGAAATATACTAAAAAAATTGAATAAAGGAAAGAAAGTAAAAGAATGACTAAATGAAAGGGGGGAAAATAGAAGAAAGAAAATTAAGATGCAAAAAATAAATGAACAGCGAAAGGAAAGGGAAAAATAAGAATGTAAAAAATAAAAAAAATTAAGAGTGAAATAATTTAAAAAAAAATGGAAGAATGAATGGTGGACTAAAGGAAGAAAATAGTGAAAAAATAGGAAGAAAGAGAAGAAACGAAGTAAGAAATGAAGCATATAATTTCATTTAGAATTTAAAAAAATAGTAGTTAAAATGAGCTAAAATTTTTGGACTTAAAGTTAAAATTTAATTATATTTATTTTATAATAAGAGATTAACATATTGACAAACACACACAATGGATAATAAATGAGGCTTATTTAAGACTAGCATGATTACCTGATGTTGCCCGAAGCATGAACAACACAAAAAGAGTAAAAAAAAAAAAATTCTCTCCCTCTCCCTACCCTATTCCATATATATATACTTTAAAAAATATATTACATTTTCAAATGTCAGGACAAAAAGTACCATCTCACACCAAAGGTCGATGAAAAAAAAATCACTTTAAATGTACACTTCTTTTTCAGTAATTTTGTTCTTGTTGACCCACAACATAATGAATATTGCACAAAAAATGTGTCCATATTCTGTCCGAGGCATGCTAAAAATTAATATATCATTTTTTTTTTGGTGTGTCTTGTATGGTTTTTACTTGTAGGTGGAGACAAACACAAACGGACAACTTTTCTTTTATATAACAGATTAGCAAATGAATGCTCCCTCCGGTCACATTTTTTCTGTGCAATTGCGTCACCCCCTTCTCTCTCACTGTCTGCGAGAGGGTGTTTCTATTTACTTGTCTAGAATTACATAATTGTGAAAAAACTACATACAATACATAGTTAAAACTAAATAAATTGTTTGGGACGATTAAAATAATTTCCAATGCTATTGATAACGCTAACTCATTTATTTAAAAATTTTTTATTATGTTTGAATTCATGTTTTGAAACATGACATAAATAATCAATCTATGACGTCACGCCAAAGCCATAATTATTTTGTTACGGTAATGTTTTAAGATATAAGATTTCTTATAAGAAAGTGCAAACAACTCAGTTGGTGGAACATCAGACTCAAGGTTTCATTTTCGATTTCCGATTTATTTTTTGGAAATTTATTATTTAGTATTAATGCAATATTTTCCATTTTAAAAATAAGTTATGATAGACAGATAGACACACACATCCACAGAGAAAGTGCCCATTATAAGTTGATAAACAACATTTAATGTTATAAATCTCTATCTGAAAGGATATTGAGCCCTTTGTATGTGCAAAGTCTGTGGTCTTGATTAGGTTCTGTTCAGATTTTGTGAAATTGATTTTCATGTTATATATATTTTCAATGCTCCTTTCTGCGTAACTAAAGCATCCAATACTTTCAAATTTCAATTTTTAACGGAGCAAAATGATAATGATTATTTATAATCTAAATGAATACATTTTTTTTCAATTATCACATCTATATTAACATCAAAACAGCTCACTATTATTTACATATATGACGCAACATAGTCTTTTGAAAAATGTATATATATAATAGAAAGAAAAGAGCCAAATACACCTATTTGCAGAACTATTTTTTAAACAGTTTATAATAAATTAATATTGGGTGGTATTCATTTGTAATTTTATTGTCCTATTTTCCTTATATATATATATATATATATATATATATATATATTCAATAGTTCCGTTGATATTAACAATAATTAAGTAAAATAATTTAATAAAAATAGATAAATTACTAAAACCTTTCTTAAAATATTATGTTCATTAATTTTCAAGAGAGGTAATATAAATGGAAATTATTAGTGTTATTTGAGATCACATTAACAGTCAATAGTTGTCAATTGAGTTATCCCTCTTTGCAGATTGGCTATTTAGAGTGTCTACAGCTAGATGGCTCTGTCTGGCAGTCAGTTTGCATAGGTAGGTAGTGTTATTAATATAAAAACTGTACTTTTTTATTGAAGAGTGTCAGTTATTAAATAAGCTGAAGGAGGAAAGACTGACAGTTAGTTTTTAAAATTACAATAGATTTTATATTAAAGATATTTCATGTAAGTTATACATTTAAAAAGACCACTTAGAGCTGGATTAATGGCCGCCAGATGGCGAGTAGTTATTTTCTTGTATGAATAAATGTTGCCATAGATTTTATTTATTGTGGTCACCTGTTACCTATATTTCATATATGTCATGCAAATAATCTTTGATCTAATGTAATGCGGTTAATTCCCACACATGGACTTCGTATGTCTGACCAATGACTTTCAAAAATAATAAGCACAGATTACATTTTTGAAAAGCATTGATTAGACACACAGATTCCATATATGGTCTTTAACCGAATCACATCAATGATGAAAACTTTAAATAATGATATGCATGGTTGCTTTCCATGCATACCTGCAGTTGTTCAATACCAACTTTTCGTGCTGGCTGGAAATGTATCTCGACAAGTGCTTTTGTGTTCCCCAGACACTGGCTTCCTGGGATTGGAGCTTCTGGCCACAATGAGTGAGCAAGCATCATGGTGCATTAACTTCGTGAATGGTTCACCATCAATTGATGGATGACCCAAGAAGACGAAATAATGAATACTGTCGAAAATTAAATTCATATTTCTGTTATATTCGGCATCTAATGCACGCTAAATAACATGCATTCAAAACATGCTTAACAAAAAAAAAGAAATTATTTGCTGTTCAAACGTACCATTTCACTAAAGCTGACATATGCGATAAGACGAAGAAGTTTTATTTAAGAGCATTTGAAATAAACGTTGTGCAAAGTTGAAAATAGCTTGCTTTTCAAAAAGTCATCGACCATAGTTGAGGGCGACCTAAAGGCTCTCTTTTCATTAGCTTTTACACAGAGGTGTAAGGAAAGGCGCCACTCCTTTCCCAAGATTACTCCACTTACCCTTGATCCATCACCTTATAATGTTGAGTGTGTAGCAAGGGGGTATCAAGTACCATTTTCTTAAATCTTTGATATGACTCGACCGAGGATTGCACCCTATGCCAAATGAGTCGGGTTTCCATAGACTATTTTTTATTTGTCAAACATGAAAAAATTCATCATTTTTAGCCGAGAAACAAACACACACACACATATATATATATATAACATTATAATTTTCCTTACTTTGTAGAAAGTGTAAGAATTCTAGCTACTGACCAAGTAGTCAGGTTTCGAATCTCATCTTAAAACACTTGCCATGTCTAGTCACTGACTGAGGAGCCATTATATAGTTAAACAGCTATTTGTGGATGACTACATTTGCTCTTTACTCCTGGGTTGAGATATCTAGAAAAAATTCAAAAGTTGACACTTAGCATAAAGCATTACTCTTTGTAAAATAATTGGGATCTTTAGGTAGTCGTTAATGCTAATGTAAACAAATATATGCATTATAATTTCCTTTACTTCATAGTCAGTATAATGGTGTAAATATAAGAAGCCCTGCCTGCAGATTAAACGGTCGGGTTTCAAATCTTGGCTTGAAACACTTGCGACATCTAGCCACACTGAAGAGCCATCATATGATGAGATAGCTGTCTGTGCATGACTATATATATATATATATATATATATGATAATTATGAAAATAATAATCCAATGTAATGAAAAAAAGAAAAACTGAAAATTGTTTATATGTTCATCAACTTTTCGTCTTTATTTCAAGACTTTCTCAAGATGACTGATTTGAAAAGAAAACCCATAGAAGTCTATACTTGAAAAAATGTGGGGCGTCTATATTATGCATATATATATATATATATATATATATATATATATATATAATACATATGTACTTTTTGTTTACAATATTTCCTTCAACAGTGCTCAATACATGAGTAGAGCTTAGTAGTATGAAAATATACTTATGTAAATTTCGTCATGCCGCCATGTGGATCGAGTACCGAATCAAGCTCTCCATCAACAACTGAATCTCCGACCCTTGTCGTCGGTCCTTCTTCAATGCTGTTTAAAATTGGTTTGGCGTGTAGATTGGCACCTAGAGGAAGAGCTTTTCTACAAGGTCATTCTCCCCCCTTCTCTACTTGTTTGGCAGAGTTGTGCTAGTGAGAAGTTGAAGACCTGGGTGGCGAACTATCCGGCTGACAAGTAGTTGGTCTTTTACTATGAAATTGGGATTGCTCGAGCCATGTCATGTGACTTAGCCCAGGATCGGCTGTGATGGTCAAAGACGTTGTACTTGTTTGGGAGGAAGTTGGGAGGAAGTTCAAAATTCCGTATAGATTCCAGAGTCTGACAAGATGCACTTGAAGAAGGTTGGATGTTAGATCGGCCGAAACGTTGTGAGAATAAATCCAAGGTGAGAATAGTAATCCAAAATTAGTCCAATTTTAAATTGTATTTAAAAAAAAATTTTTTTACAATTGGGCCTCAGCTTATCAAGGTTTGGGGACCACTCGAGGATAAGGGTTAAAGAGATAGTCAGTTGGACTATAAACAACACCATGGAAGATTGGAAACGATGTGTGTAAAAGGTAGAATTTGATTATCCAAGAGGACGATTCAACAAGTATTTGCTAACATTAGACTTGAAGACAGCCATGTTGTAGTCTGTTGGGAAGCTGCCCCATGGTATTTTGTTCCACAGATTAGATGTTTTAGAAAAGGAACTTTGTTCATGTATGTTTTGTTTGGTTTTATGTAGAGAGAGAGAGAGAGAGAGAGAGAGAGAGAGAAAAAGGAAAGTTCTTTTGCTTTGGTTGTAGTTCTTGTAGCCGAGTTCTTGCTGTGAATGTTTTACAGTGTGGGGGCGGGGGAGGGACTAGAGATTGGAACTCAGTCGAGCACCTACCATGCACATAACGATAGAGTAGAGAGGGTTTGCATCAAAGCGTTCTCAATAAAATCAGCACACTTTCTAATAACCCAATACAAGCAGATACATTGATTTAAAAAGAAAAAAAGTAAACATTAATCTCTTTTACATCATTAATTATTTGCTTTAAACAAGCATAACATTCTTACAGCTTCATTAATTTCATTATTCGATGATACCATCTGTTTATTTCTAATTAGATAATTTATTATTTGTCAATTAAAATCTTTAATTTCCTGCAAATGTTTTCTGCTTATTCCGGAGATATGAAAACAAGGAAACACCAAATAAAAAAAATTAATTAATAAAATGAATCAAAATCGTGCAAATAAACAGAAAATCTAAAAAAACAAAAAAAACAAAAAAACAGGATGATATTAAACATTTTGTTGGCATGACAAGGTCTCCTATGATTCCCTCTTAAAATGGCTTCTGTGTTTGACAACATATTTTCTCCCAGAAGAGTTCATTTCTGCTTGATTCTCAAATTATGAATAGAAACTCTCATTAAGTTTAATTGTAATTGATTTTCTCTGGAATTATCTCTACTTGCAAAAAAAAAATATGGCACACAACCATCTATGGCAGCACTTCGTAGAACATTGATAATCAAAATCTTTCTGATTCTCTCACTTACGACCTGTAATGCGGAAAAAGTGGTGTTTTACTTTTAATACCTCTAAAACAAGCTTCCCTCCTTTCATCACCAATGCTCGGATCCTCACTTGATTGATTTTCTCTTAAATTATCTCTACTAGCAAGAATATGCAACCGGAGGTCGCATATTCTTGCTAGTATATCACTACCCTCACCAAAGAAGGAGGTAATCTCTGTAAACAAAGAGATTGTATTTATTCCCAGAATCTTTTACGGATATTATAACAATTTTATCAAGTATATAATTTTGTTGTTGCGTTTAATTTCACTTAAGTTTATAGTAGACAATTCAATTCAATTAATTTGGACAAAAAATAAAACAAAGTTGTTTTAGTTGTCATGTAGGGAAAGGGTGGTAGAAATTTACACAGAAGAGGATACAGTAGCTCAACACCTGCCCAAATTCACCTTGAATTGCTAAGTTGTTGGCGCATTTATTACCTTTCTTCGAGGTCTATTCTAAGGTCCAGGGATCCTGATTGAGAAAGCGTCCCACCACCGGTGCAATCGAAATCGGCCGTGAAATAGTTTCTTGTGGTGTCCACGTAGACATCTTTCTGGTGTAGGAGTGGATAATAGGTCCTGAGGTATATCGTAATGACCATTGAGGAGATTGTAGGCCAAAACGAGATCACCGCATAATCAAGGGAGGAAAGGTTAAGATTTTGGGGTCGGCTTTCATACGACAGCTTCCATAGACCATGCACCATTCGCGTATTTATTTACTCCTCTCCAGGAGTTAGGCACAATGCCAGTTTTATCTTACTCCCACAAGTAAGATGTGACCCAAGGTCGGGTCGGGAAAGTGAGGTTTTAAAAGGCAGCGCTCTAGAGGTGAGCACTCTGGCCATTAAAAATTGCCTGGGCAGCCCCATCAGCATTCCTCGGTAGGGACGCCTCAGGCAGTAAGCAATAAACTTACTCCTCCCTAAAGAGGAGGGGCGAAGCCTGGGAGGGTGGAACTCCTAGAACTGCACAGGACAGACCCATAGACCGGCGTAAATCAAGCCCCGAAGGCCAAGACAATACAATGGGGTGCAGTATCCATCGGAACAGATACTACACTTTGATCTTAGCCAAAAGGCCAAGGAATTAGTTCCAAGAATAGGAAAACGCCTACATGTTTAAATTTCCTCCTGCTAACTCCTCACACTCTTATGCCAGTCACATGATTGTCTTTCTTATTCGCACGAACTACAAACCGAACACACACCTTTTTAACAGGTTCCCGCAACAAGGCAAAAAGTGACTTAAAAATATTCTAGGGCGATGGATCATCTTATTTATGCTAACCCTGTCTTCGCATCGATTCTGTTACACACATATACATCTTCTCACGTACAAACTCAACCAAGCATAACGAAATAGAAGAACAAACTCTCACCTTCAATTACACAAATTAGTTTATTAATATTAAGCATGATTCCTTTTTTTCCTTCCTTTTACCATACATTCTATTTCGTTCGTGTTTCAGAATATTATTTTTTTTTAGTGTTTCTTTCTACCGACCTCGAGAAAGTATTTCCCTTTGCATTTCCTTAAACTGGGTAGATGGCCGTAATTTCCCTTCATGCAATGTGGACGCAAAATCAACTATCTTATACCCCCATATTATTGGTGACTCATCCACACCAGCATCCATCTATAGCAACCCTTCGAAGAACATTGATGATCAAGATGTAAGGAAGAAGTGCTAATAAACTGAAAATCAAATGTATTTTTCACTACTCAGTGGTAGAGAATTCTTTCAACTCTGAGTTCAAACGGGACGCCGAATTATTCTTTTCTGTTCTTTTCACCAGCAACAGTCCAACACGCATGTGAATGACCAAACGTCTAGTCAAAAATTCAATTCCCTTTTCTTTGTCTTTGTCTCTCTCAGCACTTAACATAGTCACAACGTCAACCTTTCTGGACCAGGTCACCGAAGCAAAGTGTCTACGCTTTTTATCACAACGAGAATCAGCCCATGCAAATCAAGCCTCATTTGCATACATGAACTCTCGTTGCTTGACAAAAGTTACATGTTTCCATTTTGGAACTGGAACACTCTGGGTTTAATCCCTGATGGAAAATACACGGTGTGACCCTCACTCGTTTTCCCTGTGGACCTGCATGATGTTTGCTACACAAGATTTTTCTGATTCTTTCTATTCCGACCTGGAACATGTGGACGCATAATCGACTATCTTATACCTCCATATTGGTGACTCATCCACACTAGGATCGATCTATAGCAACACTTCGAAGAGCATTGATGATCAAGATTTTTCGACCTGGCGCACATGGTCTAATAGGATAAAAATGCCGCTAAAACCAATCTTCTCTCCTTTTATCCCCAACGTTCGGATCCTCACATTTTCCAAGTTGAAATGAATGATTCTATTCTTGAGGAAACCCTCACCCCTGCTTTGATAAGCTCCTAGAATTGACCTTCATTCTACACCTGCAATGGAATGCTTACATCAAATTCATTGCTAAGGTCGCAGGTAAAATGGTTGGATCATTCTATTGCTCCAGAAAGTACCTGACTCTTGACACAATCCTCTATTCTGCAAAAGAGTCAGATACTTCCTAAGATTTAAATTTTAGGTTATAATGTGAAGAAAAAAATAGAAAATACCAAGATGGAGGGAATAGTTATTTAACATACTATATAAATGCGTGAATATGTGGACATATGTATGTATTTATATAAATATATATATATACGTTTGTAGACATATGTATCTCTATGATATACGTTTGTGGACATATTTATAAAGATAAATGTAATTGTGGACATATGTATATGCATAAACATACATGAATTTTTGGAATCATGTACATGTATAAAGAAATATGCATTTGTGGATATATGTATTGATATAAAAATATTTGAATATTTGTATTTATTTATATATGGACATGTATATAAAGAATGTATATATGCATTTATTGTTATATAAATATTTTGTGGACATATATATATATAAGTATATACTTGAAGACATACAATTACATATAAAAATATGTTTTTGTGAACATATATATTATACATATAATTTTGATCAATTGTTATATCTCATGGTATGCTTCTGCTGCATTCAGATCAATACAATGTCCCATTGGTATCTTGAGGGCACTTTACAAAAAACCCAGCAATGAAGTTGATTGTTTCTTTCATGGATTTTCTGAAACCCGAATCTCAAGAACAAAACAAGTCATAAACAACAATGTGTTTCATTTATCATCTCCCCACTTCGGCCCCGCCGAGCGTATCGACTAAAAATGATAGAAAATAAAAATCCCTGTGTATCTCATTTAAAGAACTCTGCTGAATTAAAATAATACATCTCCCTCTCTCCGTCTCTTTGAGAGTTTCGCAGAAAAATGGATTCTTTTTCTATATCCCCGGTTCGTGTACTATCACTCAGCATCCAATATATTTTTCGGATAATAACTTCACCCCATGACATGTACTTCCCTTAATCAGAGTTTGCTTCCAGTGTCGGTTGGGAATTACGTTACAACAAAGCTAAAACCCATACACAATGCTTACCCTTCATTGGTAATGAAGGTGGTTTGGATTTGGGAGAGCAAAGATGCAGACACGGTCAAAGCAACTTGAAGAAGAAGAAGAAGAAGAAGAAGAAGAATCATCATCATCATCATCATCATGGGTTTAACATCCGTTTTATATGCTGTTTTCCTTGGCCTTCCACTGTGAACTGAACTTACTACCTTAACTATTCTATAACTACTAAACCAAGAATTTTAATCGATTCTTTTAACGTGGCCATACCATCAAAGTTTCCTGTTCTGCACACATCCCAGGGTCGGCGGGACAGTTATAAAAGTGTGGGGGGGGGGTCTCCTAAAAAGTGGGGGAGCCCTGTTAAATACATGCATATCAACTTAATTATTGATGACCGTAAAGTGAGGGGGGCCCAAATCAAAAAGTGAGGGGGCTTGAGCCCCCCCTGCCCCCCCCCGGTGCCGCCGTCTATGCATCCCCCTATATTATTCAGATTTAATCTTCCTCTGATGTAATCAGAACTAAGCCTGTCTTTAAGACTCACATTACACATCCATCCTATCATTCTCATATCATTTTTTTCCATGCAACGCATGTCCTCAACCCTCACAGGCCAGGTTTCACTTTCATACATCATCACACTGTGTACACATCCCTGATAGACTCTTTCCTTGGTCGACAGTGAAGTATGCATTAAAAAATGCTTCAGAATAATATTTTACAGGATTCACTCTCTGCACATCTAATGGCGATGAGGTACATTTTCATATTCTGTATACATACGAAGTAAGGTATGAACCCCCTCTCTCTTTAAGCATCTTTGTGTGTGTTAAATCTTTGAGAATATTGATAACAATATTAGGTTTAGGTTAGAAGAACGTAACGAATGTTGTGAAAAATAATTTATTGGCAAGAAAGAAAGGACATGATTACAATACATGAATAGGAAAAAAAGGACATGATTACAATTCATGAATAGGAAAAATATCGACTGTGAAAGAATTTAAAATATGTGGTACAAATGAAAGAGTTAATTATTATCGCTTACAAAATTGAATTAACATCGGTAAGAGGAGACAATACAAAACCCAAATTAACCGAAACGAAATTTCTCCAGTTAAGAGAGTTCAATAGCACAGTTTCAATTAGAGAACACACATCTCTAATATAATAAGACTAGCAAAAGAGAAAAAATGAACGAAAACTCAATAATAACGAGTAAAGCATGTGTGCCCCCCACCATGCAATCAAGACTACTTGAATAAGTAAAGCAAGAGTTGTCTCCCCCTGTAATCACTACTACTTCAATTATGCAAAACAAACATTAATCACAACATTCATTCGATTTTGGTGGAATACTAATGAATGTATCTGAATGAATAAATGTAAAAGTTTTTTGCTTCATTTATCACACCATTAATATCAAAACGGCTCACTGTTATTTAAATCCATATTATAGCATAGTCTTTTGAAATACTGTATATATAGTAGAGTGTAAAAACACACAGCTATTTGTTTGCCTAATTTGCATAACTATTTTTAAACAGTTTGTAATAAATACATGTTCGGTGTTATTCATTTGTAATTTCATTGCCCTATTTCCTATATATATGCAATCGTGTGTCGCTATTAACACTAATTAATTAAAGTGATTTAATAAAAAAGAGGATAAATTATCAAAACCTTTCTAAAATATTATGTTTATTAATTTTCAAGGCAGGTAATTCACAGAAAAACTGTTAGCTTTTGAAATTAGAATAGATTTATATTAAAGATATGCAATGTAAGCACATTTAGAACTAATTTAATAGCCACTCGATGGCCGGTAGTTTTTTGCTTGTTTTGGATATTTGTAGAACTAGAATTAATGGGCTCATACAGCCCATTAATTCTAGTAAATTAAATATGTCATCATGCCAAAGCTATAATTATTTTGTTTGGTAATGTTTTAAGCTCTGTTTATAAAAAGATCCAAATAGGTTAGTTGGTAGAACATTAGACTGAACATCTCAAGGGTTCGGTTTCGATTTCTGCTCATGGCATATGCTTTATTTGTTGGGAATTTATTATTTACTATTAATGCAATATTATCCATTTCTAAAAATAATTCAGATCTCTGATATTTCAAAATAGGACAAATTCCGCAAGGTATTTATTACATTTAACAAAATTTTGACTAATAGACAGACAAAATCTATTTATATATATATATAATCTATTTAAGAAAGTACAGAGGGTAATTTTTCAATCCTCCTAAGGGGCAAACCAGCAATTCTTGTGATCACCAATACTTATTTCATGTAAATAACCATTACCAAGATCCAGCCCCTGTCCCATCGCCGCAATATTTCACCCGTGTGTTTGTTTTACAAGTACTTCCACAGAATGTTCTCCGACAAACATATTGCATTTGTACCCCGACAATGTAAATATCCCGAGCAACAACACCCACTCCTTCACTATAGAGGTTCCCAGATGCCGGAAAACATTCTACTGTAATAGCTTCTTTCCTAAGACCGCTTGTATTTGAAATCCCTTCCCGACTCTCTTTTTCCCCCGACTGTACCAACATAGAGAAATGTAAATGTAATGTGAACAAACATCTGGCTGCACAACTCCCAACTTAAGATTCCTCCTATAAACCTGGCCTCTATCATAGTAACCTCATACAGTGCCAATTTACCTTGTTTGGAATGAATAAAAGTTTTTTAAAAAAATAATTATCATGGACTTTTAGTAAAAGCTAATGATGCAAAATTTAAATATTTGCAAAATATTACCATTTTTGGACACTTTAAGCATGTTTTATCTCCCTGGCCGGCAAACTAGTTTTCAAGTAAAATCTGACTCTTTCAGTTCTCTGCATTCATTATTCACTTTGTGGTTTTCTTTGTTTATTCCCAGTCCTGTGGACTAAATTAACCGTTTGTTAGTGGTATTACCTACACAAACATGAATATCAATAAAAGAGCGGCATTATATATATATATATATATATATATATATATATATATGTATATATAATGTGTCTAAGTGTTTGAGCGCAAAACGCGATAAAAAATCCAATTTCTTCAAATTGAGAATTTAGACTCTAAAAAGACGAACATTCCAAACCTAATCTCATTTTAATTGAAAGTAAGAAAATTAGATATATATTACATTATGTAAAAATTATTTTGCTGCGTGTTTTGATAGTGGTAATTTAAACATTTTGAAAATGATGTTTTCTAGTGTTTTACATTTTAACTTTACATATCTCTCTCTCTCTCATATATATATATATATATATATATATATATATATATTTGTAGTCAAAACTTTAGCGTTTAAGCTCAATAGATATTACTATATAATTCCAGAGCATTTATAAATTGAAAATAGAAAAAGATTCTAAAGACCATATCTTTATTTTTCTAGTAAAGAGGTTGATTTTAACAGCCGTTTCTGCAATTGTCCAGACAATCAAGTTATTTGTGGGAATCAAAAAATCATCCTAAAGAGTTGTTGATCTCAAAAGAAAACTTGATTGTCTATTCAATTGAAGAAACAACTGTTAAAAGTAACCTATTTACTGGAGAATAAAGATATGGTTGTTGGAATCTATTTTTCTATTTCTATTATATATATATATATATATATATATATATATATATATATATTAGTTATAATCTTTAGGGGAGAAGAATAAATTATGTTTTAAGATCCCTAGTTCATATATCTTAAACTTTATCAGTCGGTATAGAATATTTATCTGAATCATAAGTTTCCTCCATGACATGTACTTCCATTTATCAGAGTTCGTTTCCAGTGTAGATTAGGAATTGTGTAACGACACATCCAGATGCACTGTTACCCTTCATTGGTTTATGAAGGTCTTTTGGATTTGAGAGAGCAAAGATAAGGACACAGTCAGAGCCTCTTTCAAATCATTGCTAGAAAATATGTGATATTTAAAAGGCTGAACTCTATGTCCAGCTAAAGGGCAAATGAGGTACTTATTTGGTTTTATTAATGTAGTTTTTTTTATTTGTTTATGATTTGGAAGAGCCAGGTATTCAGCCCAGAAGCCACTTTTGATATGGATAAAGGTTAATGCGTTTTATGAATTGGTTTGTGTATTGATTTTTATTCACATACATAAACACATATATGAAGGCATACATGTTAGAGATTCTGTACATATCTTTAAGAGCACACACACACACAAACACATGCATGTGCACGTGGATATTGATATATACATGTATACATATATATTATAAACATATAAGATGAGAAATCTGACAGATTCTAAATATAAAATAGAAATACAGATTATATAAATTAAGTTTTTTTTTTTGTTTGTTTTTTAAAAGTTGCATGACTGTTGTTCCAATTTTTTAGATCCCTTAAATTACTTAACCCCTTCAATTCAAGGACAAAATAAGTATTATTATACCCATAGTAGAAACCCAGTGACCACCTTAACAAAAGAAAACAACCTGAACGTGCCAATGAAATAAAATTTGGAGACAGATAGTATTTACAGCTCTCAAGACATTAAAACATATTTTTAAATATAAATTTTCGATTTTTAAGTATCGTTTTCTACGGAGAGCTGCCTTATATATTTTTTTTCATTCGCAATTTTAGGTGTTATCTCTTTGTAATAGTGGTCATGTAGTTTCGACTATGGGTATGATAAGACATATTCTGTCTTTCGGCCTACCCTAATTCACAACCCTATCAATTACTCAAGCTCTCTCTACTCTCAATCTTCCTGAGTATGACCTTAAAATAAATAATTTGAATACTAACATAGCGTGCAAATTATGTATATTTATTTACTCCTCTGTAGGAGTTAGGCACAAGGCCAGTTTTATCTTACTCCCACAAGTAAGATGTGACCACAGCTTGAGTCGAGTAAGTGGGGTTAAAAGCCAGCGCTCGAGAGGTGAGCACTCTGGCCATTTAAAAATTGCCTGGGCAGCCCCGTCGGCATTCCCCGGTAGGAGCGCCTCAAGCAGTAAGCAATAAACTTACTCCTCCCCAAAGAGGGGAGGCGAAGCCTGGGAGGGTGGACCTCCTAGAACTGCACAGGACAAACCCACAGACAGGTGGAATCAAGTCCCGAAGGAAAAGACGACATCAGTCTATAGGGTGCAGTATCCATCGGAACAGATACTACACTTACTTCCTAGCATGTGCCAGAAGTACATCACTGTCTTAAGTTGATATAAGACTTGACTACGACAACAGAAGAAGAAAAAAGATAATAAAATTATACTTATTTTTTTATTTAGTGTAAATATAAAAAGATAATATGTATAATTATTCAAAATGCATTGCATTAAACTCATGTAAAATAATAGTTAAGTGCTGCGGCTGTTCCATTCACTTCTATTTCACTGCAAAATGTTTCTCATTTAATTATTTGATTAAATAAGACTATAGATAATAACATTAAAGCTATTTTTTCCTGTTGATTTCCTGTTAGATTTATTAGCAAAATTATTTTGAATATGTATTAAATTAAAATCAAACAATTAGAAATTAATAGCACTTTGAAATTATTTTTTTAAAGGCAGATTTTAAAACTTAATATGACAATTACCCATTCTGTTTACTCTGTGAATCATTATTTTGTTGTATTGAATTTCATATTATTATGAACACTGTAGATCTAATCTACATTCTTTTGATATAAGAAATTATTTTTTGATGATTAAAATAAAATCATCTTTAAAATTTTTTTTTTTATCATAGTTCACCCCAAACAAGGCAGGCCACCACTGTAGATGTAAGGGGCTACTGAGAAAAATGGGGGGGCGGTTCAACCTAAATTAGGAGCTGCACAGCGAGATGTTTGTTTACATTAGTTTTACATTTCGGCATGTCAGTAACGTCAGGAAAGCAGGAAGCAGGGAGGGAGTTCCAGAGTCCAGCAGCATGAGGAAAGAAGCTTTTGAAGTAGAAAGCTCTATGGCATCTGGGGACGTCCACAGTGTATGGATGGGATTTGGCAGATTGTCGGGTTGGTCTAGTGAATTTACGTCACGGGGGCACCAGAGCAGCAAGCTCATCAGACCACAATCCATTGAAGCACTTGTAAAACAGGCACAAGGATGCAACATTTCGGCGATGGGACAGCTTGGTGGATAGTGAAGGACCTATCAAGTTAGTAACTCTTTTTTGGACCTTGTCTAAGAGGGAGAGACTAGCGGATGATGCACCAGCCCAGATGTGGCAACAATGCTCCATGTATGGGCGGATGGTGGCTTTGTAGAGATATAGGATAATGTCAGGTGTGAGAAGTTTACTGGCACGGTATAGAGAGCCCACCTTCTTTGCAGCAGCCCTGACAATATTTTCGATGTATTTATTCCAATTCATGCTATCTGTGAAATAAGAGCTAACATACTTAAAGAGAATTGTGATGTTCGGTTACAGACAATCACCCTTATAAACAATATATCATGTGTGCTTCTCTCTCTCTCATATATAAATGCATTTAGCCTGACGATTCCCCCCGGGGATGAAACATGGAAGCCTCTGTGTAGCTTGATTGCCATATATATTTTCATTGCTTACTATATATATATATATATGAGAGAGAGAGAAGCACACATGATATATAATGAAAATATATATGGCAATCAAGCTACACAGAGGCTCCCGTGTTTCATCCCCGGGGGGAATCGTCAGGCTAAATGCATTTAGCCTGACGATTCCCCCCGGGGATGAAACATGGAAGCCTCTGTGTAGCTTGATTGCCATATATATTTTCATTGCTTACTACCTAGCTCTACTTACGTATCGAGCACTGTTGAAGTAAATACTGAAAACTGATACATAAAAAATTATATCTCCTTATAATATTTTATGTGGATACATGAAGTACTAATATATATATATATATATATATATATATATATATATATATATATATGTGATTTTATGAAGGCTTACCAAAGCATTCCTTTCAAGACACCAATGATCACCATTAAAGATATTTTTTCTTACAAATACTATTTATTCAAATTATTTTATTTAATTTGAATAAATAGTATTTGTAAGAAAAAATATCTTTAATGGTGATCATTGGTGTCTTGAAAGGAATGCTTTGGTAAGCCTTCATAAAATCACATATAAATGCTCTGTACTCTGTAATCGAGTATCATCGAGCTTGTTTTTTATTGGAACAACCCCGGTCTTCACTGAATGATCTATTTTATAAGTGAAAAATCTAAATCTATATATATATATATATATATATATATATATATATATAAAGATATATTAGAAGATTACCGTCTAGGGTAAAATTAATTTGCAGAACAGTGTTGCACCACTTTTATATCTCCTTACGAAGATTAAAATCAAGATATAATGATACTAAACCTTCCAGAATACTTATTCCAATTTTGATCAAAATCCATCATATGATTCTGATTCTAGAAAATATCTAAAATTTAAGGCTCTTAAGAAGAAATTGAATTTCAGGGAATCTTGTTTAATTGGTGTCTCATGACTATTAATCAAATTCAATGCAAATCTGAAATATTTTAATTTTCAAATAGAAGGTTATGCTCATATATTGCCGTCTAATAACCCTTTAAAATACTCCAAATAAAGTGAAATTTGGGGAATATTAACTAATTGATGTCTTATAGCTATTGTTAGAATTTCACAAAAGTCAGAGTTATCTGAATTTTCCCAAAGGTTTCCGCTCCCTGTTTATCTTTTTTGCACAAAAACTAAATTAAACTAAATATAGACAACATTTGGACTCCTTACAAATAGCAGTTGCGTTCCAGAATTCATAATG
>OY744527.1:90321060-90561060 GCA_963556195.1 Sepiola atlantica | reverse complement strand
CTTCGCCAGTGTTTGCACTAATATTCATATAAAATAACGTCTGAATCAGTGAAGTTTAAAAAACAAAATATAAGAAAGAAAGAAAGAAAAATCTCTGACTATGAAGTTTAAAAAAAAAGAAAACAGGAAAAACGTATAAATCGGTATAGAAAAAAGAAAAGAAAAACGTTTCATCATGGTAATAGATTGGGGTTGTCTGACTTGCTTTTTCTTTTCTCAATTCCCTAAAATACTTGAAATGGATTCGTTCGGCATTTAAAAAAAAAAACTTTTCATGGTATGACGGATATATATATATATATATATACAAATAAATACACATTGCTCTTTATTATAGAGTAGAGCATTATTTGTGCAATGAATCTTACACGCTGAATGGGTTCCAATAATTATTCTGCTTTTGCACTAAAAAAACGTAGATTTGCTATTAAACAGATAAACCAAAAAAACAACAACCCTAAACCCAACTTAACAAGCAACTAATTCTGGGAAACTGGAATAAAGCAAGTGAAGCAACTATGATTGATCAAGAACATTACAAGAAAATACACTCAGATGTTTTCTTTTTACTGACAAGGATTATTTTTTTAGCAATGGCAGTTAATCTCAATTGGAATGCAGACTAAAGTCAGGAAATAAAAACGGAAACAATGTGTCGGGTGTTGAACGGAAGGAAGATGCAGGTGTCAAAGAAAGCGATGTGATGCAATATTGGAAAACTGCATGATTTAAATGTGTGGATATGATAAAAGCAGAAAAAATGTTTAATGTCATAGATTGCCAACTATTTCGATGCAGCCATTTCAACCATTATATATATATATATGTATATATATTATTTCATTTATCCACATAACATTTTATAAGGAGATATAATCTTTTATGTATCAATTTTCAGTATTTACTTCAACAGTGCTCAATACGAAGTTATGAAAATATATTTATGGCAATTAAGTTACACAGAGGCTTCCACGTTTCATCTCCGTAGGGAATCGTCAGGCTAAAATGCCTGACGATTCCCTATGGGGATGAAACGCGGAAGCCTCTGTGCAGCTTAATTGCCATAAATATATTTCCATAACTTACTATATATATATATATATATATATATATATATATATATAATTGATCAAGTTCAAATATGTTAATAAAGTAAACATAAAACTAATTTTTTCAAGAGTGCTCAATACCAAGGAGAGCATTTATAAAGTTACATAAACAATATTATAGCCTTACGTCAATCAACCAACGTTTCGATGTGCGCTACCACATCTTGTCAAAAGCAGAATTAAAAGAAAATCAAAATCAAAAGTGGGAATTCGGAGTCTCAGTTTCGCATTGGAAAACACCAGCTGAAGCCAGATTCTAAGAGGGAAAGAAAGGGGCTAAGAAGTGTGCTGAAAGGGATGGGGAAGCCTATCACATTCTATTTTTGTTAAGACTAGGTCAGCTCGCTCATTAAGTTTGCACTTAAGATCCCCATCCACCTCACATATCTTTAGTTTGATTGGTCATTAGTTCCCCACCTGTCTGGCCGAAAAGGCATGTAGGGGGGGAGGGGCGACACAAAATCAACAGGTCAACAGACAACCAAAGCGAGAGATGATATATATATTTTTCTATGAAAGAACGCTAGAGCAGAGACAAGTTAAACACCCCCAATATTTAAAATTGTCGTCCTTGTATTCTGGATAGGTGTGGGTTCATTAGATGAATAACTGTACTGTCCATTACTATTGTTATTAAATATTAATTATTATTTCTATGCAGCCTCCGCTTACTATTTCTTCACCCCCTACTGTTATTATTACCATTATTATTATCATTTATTTTTATTGCTATTATTATAATAAACATTACAGCTATTATTCTTACTATTGCTGTCATTTTTGTTATAAGTAGTACTATTGTTAATAGAATTATTATTACCATAGCTGTTCCAATTATTATTATTGTTACTATTGTTATTTTTGCTATTCTTATTTTTATCAATTCTTTTTTATTCTTATTACAGTTCACTATTCCTATTAGTGTTGTTATTAATTTGTTAATTATAATCATTATCATTACTGTTGTTATTATTGTTATTATCATCACTATTACTGTAATTATTATTCAAACTATTAATACTATTATAATTATTATTATTATTATCGTCATTATTATCTTTTATTATCATAAGTATTATTACTATTATATTTACTATCTCTCCTATTTGCATTATTGCTACTATTGTAATATCTATCATATCTGTTTTTAAATATAGCCATTTACGTTATTTTTATTACTTCTATTATTAGTTTTAACTACAGCCGCCATCATTACCCCCCCCCCCATTATCACTACCATTGGGATTGTATTAGCGACAAGGGAGGTAAATCTGGGTTTTAATTTATACCTGTAATCCTGTAACCTATTTTCTTAGGGTTTAACTCTAATTCAAAAATGTTATGGCTTATACATGATTTAAGTTAAATTGTATTATTAATTTTTAGTCTTTTGGGTAGGGCTAGATCTCTTAATTTTATTAGTTTACTTGGATTCTATCTCTTATACAGGGTGGGCCAAAATAAGGGTCCTATCTTTAAATTTGAATAACTTGAATTTGAATAACTTCCACAAAATAAAAGTTAAACTCACCAAACTTTATGTGTGTGTAGACTGACCCTTCCGAGATTTTTTGAAATAAACAAACCAAATTTTAGCCGAAAAACACTTCTTAAAACTTACAAAAACTAAAGTATTGTTTTTTACACTGTTTTAAGTTTTTTAAGCAAAAATAATGTTTTCTAAATGAGGGTACGTTCCTTAGGGCTAATACGGCTCATGCTTGCTTCGGAAGGGGTCCTTTACTTATTCTAAAAAAAAAATTTTTTTAAATCAATAAATAAAAAAGTTATGAATTTTTAAAAATAGGACCCTTATTTTTGCCCACCCTGTAGTAAACTCTAGTTATCTGGGGTGGATTCATTTTTGCGCTATACAGTTAAGTTATTTATGCTAAATTTTCTACTTGTACCCCAATTTTAGATTCAACTATTTAAATATAAATGTTCAATTTTAGATTTTAGTAGTAAAACGCACTCGTGGATTGTGTCTAATAGGTAATTCAAACTTATGCTTATGTATGTACATTTGTGGGTGAAGTAAAATGATAATTAAGTTCTACTGAATGTGTATCAACCTATCAGCAGGTTAA
The DNA here is from genome assembly GCA_963556195.1 of Sepiola atlantica. Classification (NCBI taxonomy): domain Eukaryota; kingdom Metazoa; phylum Mollusca; class Cephalopoda; order Sepiida; family Sepiolidae; genus Sepiola; species Sepiola atlantica. The sequence continues at coordinate 90,557,861 of OY744527.1, read as the reverse complement.
TAAAAGGAATGAGCCTTCTTTCTCTTTGACTAGAGACCTCCTGTTATTCGTAGGTCTATTGCAACCCTTCCTTTTTCTGACCCCTATCTTTAGTATATAGATGTGATATGAATTTTAGTTTTTTTAGCTCCTATACTTTTAATCTGCTGCCTTCCTATCCTTTTGCTTGGACTTTTTACAATTCTTGTATATTTTGTGTATATTTCTGGTTGGGGAATATAGGAAAGTGGAAGGGAGTCATGTCTTTATCTGATAATTTGTAAGAGAGAATGAAAAATGGTATCTTTTAATTACAAACTTGAAAGAGGTCAAAATAAAATTATTTCAGTGTGTATGTGTTAAGTTTCCCCATTCTTTATTCATATCTCTACCTTTATAAAGTTAAGTATGTTTATATGTTTATATATTTGTATGTACATGATTCCCTCATAAACTAAATTATGGGTCATTATGAATTTTGGAAGAAAGCTGCTATGCGTAAGGGGTCAAATGTGAGCTATATTTATTTTCATTTAGTTTTATGCAAAGGGTGCAAAAAAGGGTGGAAACCCTTTGTGAAAATTAAGATACTTTTGATTTTTAATTATTTTTGTTAGATATGAGACATCAATTAATAAATATTCCACAATTTCAGTTTCTTTAGAGTATTTCAAACGGTTTTTAGGAGCACAATATCGTTACAACCTCTCATTTAAAAATTCAAATATTCCAAATTTACATTAAATTTGATCCATAGTTATTAGACAACAGTTAAGCGAGAATTTGAATTTTTCCATAAGCTTAAGCTTTAAATTTTAGACATTTTCGAGAATCAAAATCATGTAATGTATTTTAATCAAAATTAGAATAAAGATTCTAGACATAAGGTTTAGTATAGTCATATGTTGATTTTCTGTGATGAGTATTTTTCTAGTATATATATATATATATATATATGAGAGAGAGATCTTTGTCTATATATTAAGAGCTGTGATATAGCGAATCACTCTGTGTGTGGAATACTTATATATATATGTTTGAAAAAAGACAAACGGAAAACAGGTTAGAATGCAGGAGAAAAACAAAAAACAAGAGATTTGACCGGTTTCGTTCGTATTATCGAACGTTTTCAGAAAAAGTGAAGATTTGGAAACAATTTTATTTTATTTTGAAGGCACACAATGGGAGAAGTAAAAGATGATCCGATTGGACCATATATATATATATATATATATATATATATATATTTAGGGTAATAAAAACATTTCCTACCCCTGTTTCACCAAACTCAAATTGTCAGGTAAAAATACTCTCTATTGACAAAATATTAAGTAGTAAACTAGAAATGATAAATGTTGTAAGTGTTTTAAATTAGTCTCAATACTTTTTACATAATAATTTTTTACATAGTGCCATAATAATTTTATCTTTTATGATATGATAAACACACATAAATAATAAATGTTGTGTTTTAAATTAGAGTCTCAATACTTTTTACATAATAATTTTTTACATAGTGACATAATAATTTTATCTTTTATATTATAAACACACATAAATGATAAATGTTGTAGCTGTTTTAAATTAGAGTCGCAATACTTTTTACATAGGGACATAATCATTTTATCTTTTCTGATTTTATAAACACACATAAATGATAAATGTTGTAGCTGTTTTAAATTAGAGTCTCAATACTTTTTACATAATAATTTTTTACATAGTGACATAATAATTTTATCTTTTCTGATTGTATAAACACACATAAATGATAAATGTTGTAGCTGTTTTAAATTAGAGTCTCAATACTTTTTACATAATAAGTTTTTACATAGTGCCATAATAATTTTATCTTTTATATTATAAACACACATAAATGATAAATGTTGTGTTTTAAATTAGAGTCTCAATACTTTTTACATAATAATTTTTTACATAGTGACATAATAATTTTATCTTTTATGATATTACAAACACACATAAATGATAAATGTTGTAACTGTTTTAAATTAGAGTCTCAATACTTTTTACATAATAATTTTTTACATAGTGCCATAATAATTTTATCTTTTAAGATTTTATAAACACACATAAATTTTACTTTGCTTATTTTTCATTCACTATACCAACTTGATATCTCAACACCTTATTAGAAAATATGAAATTGTCCATCTTCATCAATAAGTTTATTTGTACTGATCTCACTAGTGGGAGGTGACTGTGGCTCAGTGGTTTATGACACAGACTGACAACCTGGATGTGCCAAGTTCGAATCCAGTTCGTTCAACATAAACACTTTCACTTGGGATGTTGGCAACCTTCACGTGGTCTCTCCTGTAAGTATCTGAAAGAACTAACTAGAAAGATATTGAGGAAACCAATGCCAACAATAGAATCATGTGATACATACGAAATGAATGAATGACTATTATTCATGTGTGATTTTGTTCATCTTATGACCTAACATGATTTCTGTTGTTGTCTTCGGACATGAAATGTTACCAACAGAAAACACTGAATTGCAAGGCTTGAATATGAGAGAATTTTATTGCCACGCTTAATCTATCATTCTGAACTGAGTTGTTTTCCCAAATGTCTTTTATTTGAGAAGCTGCATTGAAGCAAAGGCGGACTTTCACGGACGCTGGTGATATATTTTCATCACCACTGACTGTTTGACAGAAAAGAAATTGCTTTTCAGTTTTTTATAAAACTATCATTACTTTTTTTTTAAATTCAGAAGTATGCAGTTAAAACTTTAGTCTCTCTTGACAAACTTTTAACATCTGCAGCTCACACAAACACATATTTAATGTCTTCTAAAGTTCTGCTTCTTAATATGTTATGCTAACTACACATCTGTTGCTATCCATATGCACAATGTGACTATTAGTATTGTACTATGTATTATTTGGATTCTTATTCGGACTATTGTTCTCATCTTTGATGCTATCATCACAATGTTTTGCCCGATGTAACCTCTGAACTTCTTAATATGCGTCTTGTCGAACTCACGAATCTGTACAGAATTTTGAACTGAACTCTTTTTTGAAATTCCATCCAGATTCCCAAATTCGACAAGACACACCTGAAGAAGATTGAAGTCTACATTGACCGAAACGTTGTGAGAATAACACTAATGCAAATTATAAATCCTCATCTAAAAAATTCCGAAACTTTGATCTATAACAGCTTCTCTAGTAGAAAAGCACTTGTGTTATCAGATCAGGCTGTCTGAAGATACCGGCTTCCTGACTTAAAATGCACCAAACATTGATGTTATTGTTTTTTTTCCTTTCCTTTTGCACGACTCGATCATATTCTGCAAAGCTAAAAATGAAAACAACATTTTTCCTCTACAAAACAACCAACCAAACCAAACGCCATAAATAAATATTTGAAGATATACAGAACTTGAAGCATAAAAACTTTTACCAAAATGATCTTATTCAGCACTAAATAAACCGAAAAGGGTTGATATGCCGTAAAACAAAACAACTGGTAGAAAAGCACGTTAGTCCATGTATTCAGTAACTGGACAAATAATATGAATATATATAATTCATAATACTATACATATATCTAACATAAGAGTGTACTACTCTTGCTTAACAATTTTATTCCTATAATAGAAGATCATTTACCAGATGTAAAGTCCTGGGTATGACCTTACAGTGCATCTTGTGGTGAGGATCCAATTTGGGAGCTTTGGAGAGTTGGGAATAACCAATAAGTTACCATTACTTCCATGTCTATGGTAATCCATATCAAGGTTCCATCTATGAGTGAAATAGAAATTGTCTCCAGCACATCACCAAACTGTTTCAGACACTCTTGGTCAAGGTGTTCGCCTCTACTCCAACCACAATCCTGAAATCCATCCTTCCCGACCATTTTTATCTGGTACCTTATTTCCCAACACTTATCATCAATTACTCAAGCTCCTTACCCCCAACTACCCGGGGTATGGCTCAAAACTTAACTACAACCTCATGTTTCTCACATTCTTCTTGTTGTTCTTTTTCTTTCGTTTGCTTCACAGCACCTCACTGTTAGATCACCAGCTCGGTTGAGAAAAGCCATGCTAATGTTTTGTTGTCTAGCGCAGCTATGCCGGCTTCGCCGTTGGGTGGTCGATATTTAAGGCATGACTCGATGATGTGGTCTACTGTCTGTTCAGAGTGACCACAGTCGCAGACAGCCGAGTCCCTGAGTCACCATCCTTACATGGTCGCAGCGAAACGGCCGACACCTGTCCTGAGGCGGTTGAGCATTGTCCACTGCCGGCGAGGGAGGTCCATGCCTGGTTGGTTATCCGGGTCCTCACATTGAGAAATATAGACATTATGCACTGGATAACGTCTCTTTTGTGGGTGTCAGCTGCAATCTGATTTTGATGATATTAGTTTTAGCAGGGAGGTCGCCATTTTCTCACATGCAGCACCTGGTATTTATTTTCAAATGGTCACTCATCTGATAATGACCAGGCTTAATGTCGCTTAACTTTGGTGATCTAATTAGAACCGGTATGTCAACTGATTAAGCTGTACATGTCTGTTAGTCTTGCTCAAAGTTAAATATTACTTTTGTTTGAAAATCGCCATGATGCTAAATTTGAAAATTTGTAGTCCTTATAAAATATATAATTTATTGAATAAATGCTGAAAATCTGATGGAAATAATCTTATTTTTGGTTAGTATAAAAAATTGATATTAGTTTGTATCAACAAAGGCAATATCTAAAGAATGAATGACAAAGTCTATCCATACAAAATAACTATTTTTATTAACAAGGTGTTCCTATTTACTTGTCTCTCCACGAAGGCAAAGTTGGTTTTTAATATGGGAAAAATACAGTTCCCCAAAAAGGGGCACTCTGGATAGGAAAAAAAATTTAATTGCCTCAATCTAGAAGGATTTCTTCTTTACTGACCGAGGACAGAACAGATTAAGTGTAGCACCAGAACATATACTACACTTTGTTCTTAGCCAAAATGCCAAGGAAAAGGTTTTAAGACAATAGAAAATAACGTGTTGCCAATGAATGAGAGTTCAAAGAGTTCAAGAACGTTCTAGGTGAAAGAAAGTGGTTTATCTGTAAGGAGAAATTGAGTACACAGGTTTATTTCGGCTTGCAAAGTGTGTGTTTATGTTTATGCAAATGGGATAGGCATGAAGATGCGTGTGTATATTAGCGTGTTTGTTTTGCCAGTGAGAAAATATATGTACGAATTTGTTTGTCAGAGAATTCGGTTAGCAGGGTATATATGCTGGTGCTGTTTCCAGTAGTTCGTGTGCATGTCTGTGTGTATCTCATAATGTGTGTGCTATTGTTGAGGGTCGTTTGGCCCCAAAGGGCCTGGTCAGAACATGTCATATACACATGTTGTTGCCGGGAGAAGAACAAGTAAGAGGAAAAAAATGTTGTGTGTACGTTTTTAACTAGGTGCAAGGCTTGATTGGTTGAAAGAAACTGCTGATTTGAGCTTTTTTTCAATCGAGAGTCGATACGTAAAACAACATCCACTGTTTCTAATAAGTTTGTTTACAAAGTTCCCTATCATAGATTGGAGAGAGGCATGAGACCTTAGTGCCGACACATAACCATCAACCTAAGTATTTTCACAAATCTAGCAAACCTACCTTCATTTTCATTTTAACAGGTCATGTGCTATAAATATATTCAAGTGATAAAAACGCGGTAAAAAATTAACTGATTTTAGTTGAAATTTTCAAAGATAAATTTTGGTAAATACAGACTTATTGTGTTTTACTTACTCTCTGTACATCTCATCTTGCAAGCAGGTTTCTGAAACCGAAAGAGGGCACAAGAAAAAATCAGAATTGTCTTGGAAAATATTTTAGGTTTACTTGAGAATAAAAAGCCATGTTTGATTCGTCAAAGTTTGGGACATTATTATTTGGTTGGTTGTTATGTTTTATGGCATATCAACCCTTTTAGGGTAATTTAATGCCGAATCTAACCATTTTATTTTTGCTTCAAGTTCATAATATCTTCAGATATTTATTCATAGTGAAAATGTTTCTTTTGTTTGATTATTTTAATTAGTTCTATTGCATTATGTTATTATTTTCTATGGCAGATCAGGCCTTTTCATCGTTTTAGAAAAAGTTCTTATGCTTCACGTTCTTACTATCTTCAGATATTTATACAATGAATCTGGGAATAATGGCAATTAACAGAGTAGTTGCAATTAGAGTGACATTATATATATATATATATATATATAACATGAATAGATGAAACTAAAAAACAACACATTACATTCAGAGTTACCCTTCTAAATATTTTCAATTTTTCTGATAATCTTTTTGTTTCATAATAAAAAAAGACTAAAAGTTCCAAATGTATCATGAGTACTTTCGAGTCTTCGACGAATCATCTTCAAACGTTTGACAATTTATTAATCTTTTAGACTATGAAACATAAAAGATTATCAGAAAGATTGAAAAGTTTAAGAAGGGTATAATTAAACAGAAGAATTCTGTGGTGTTTAGCAATGTTGGCATACATGAAAGAATGGTGCCTAAATGCACACACTATGTACGTAGGTATATATGCATATATATATACACATATAAAAGGAAATGTATTAAAACGATAATTCAAAAAATATATATATATATATATATATATATATATATGAGAGAGAGAGAAGGATTAAAAGGAATTAGAAAAGCGACGGAGGCAGATCTTTTTTCAATTCAGTTGCTCAATGCAAGGTGTATTCCACAAAAAAAGCAATTTGTTTATTTAATTTTTTTTTCTTTTTTTAATTTTTTTTTTTGCGGAATACACCTTGCATTGAGCAACTGAATTGAAAAAAGATCTGCCTCTGTCGCTTTTCTAATTCCTTTTCATCCTTCTACCTATCTGTCTGCTCTATCCAGTATATTGAGCTGTATACTCTTCACAATAGGTTTTACCTTTCATAAAAGTTCGCTTTTAGTTCTCTACTTTTTATATATATATATATATATATATAGAGAGAGAGAGAGAGAGAGAGTAGTAAATGTATTAAGAGTTAAAAAGTAAAACAACTGTGTTTTTTTATTCCCACAGAGTGACATCAACTCAACAAAGCCAGGTGGTATTGTAAGGTGTGGTTGAGGCATCCTGAGTTAATGTTATGGACCAGCACCATAATATCTGGCAAAACAAAAGAGCTAGCCGTTAAAATGTTTTGGAGTTCCCATTTGACATGGTCTCTGACTGTCAACCGGCCGTTTGTACTTAAAGTCCAAGCAAAAATCTCTTAATTCCTTAGGTCTCTCTGGAAATTACTCTTCCTCTCTCTATGAATATAAGGTGGGATGATAACATTTGGTCACATGAGCAGGACTTTCAGGATTTCCTACATCTTAAACAAAAACGGTAAACTCAAAGAACATATTCCCTCACCTTTATTTTTTTAAAGATACTTTTTGAGGATGAATATTATGTATGTTTTCACTGATATAATTCAAAATACTGTCTTTTGTACTTCTATGAACAATATATATATCACATGTACCATGCTGTACACATAGACATTTTGTATCCCATTTAAAAATGTTATTCCATTAATGTATGTTCTTATACACTTACATATTTGCATACTCATGCATTTCTACACACACACACATATATATCAATATATATATATATATGCACAAAACATCGCTATGATTTAATAAATTTTCATTCTATAAACGTTACACCACTTTAAATGTATATTCTCTAAATAAAGAATTAAATGATGTATAGTGAATGTTTAACTGACTTTCCAGGAACAATTTATATTTCTGTTACCTTAGTGCCACATTTACCTCTGTTCTTGCCCTCCACCACCCGTTATGAACCGTTCACGTCTCTCTCACTCTCTCTCATATATATATATATATATATATATATATATATATATATATATATTAAATAATTCACAGAACATTGGAGGACTAGTTGCATTCTTTGGAATTCTTATCCCTATCGTTCCACAAACGTACATGTGCTCTCTGCATATTTACCTCACTACTTTCTTATCTATGTGTTACGTTTGATATGTTTTTTATACTTTCCTAAAATAAACATGAATGAGAATACACTGTTATTCATAATTTAAAATCATCTCTCGTCTCATCTCCTCGTTCTCTCATATCCCTTATGTTTGCAGACTTCCCCGGTCCTTTACACTTAGTGATAATGATGCTTCCATACTGGAAACCTTCCTGATGAATGCTTTGTTTGGACCAACGCTACAGCTTATGCAGTAGTATTTGTGTGTGTGTCTATATATATATATATATATATATTGACGAGTCAAAATATTTTTCAAATCAAGTTCCAAATAAAAACCATACACAAAGGTATTATGGTTGTTTACAGGCGTTTCAAGGTCCTACAATCAATCATAAAAATTATAAACACTAACTCCCGTCAGAACATAACTTTGCAAATCGCCTTACGAAAAACCCCTTCAATATACATTTCCAAAAAAGTGTCAAGTTCCACCAAAAAAACGAACAAAATCACAAGGAAAGTCTTAACAAATACCGTGGTAAATATCTTCAATTACCAAACTCAATTCCACATCAAAATGCATATTAAAAATCCAAAAACGAAGATAAAAATACAGGTAAAACCACCATATGTATGTATGTTACGATTAAAAAAAATAATGGAAAATGATGTAATATGGAAATATTACGAAATGAAAAAGTCTCAATTATAAAAGGGCGAATGGGAGGAGAAGATTTTGGAAGAGAGGGATGGGCATTAAACACAAATGTTTCATAATCCGAGGGCTGTACATTTTCATTTTCTTTTTAATCACACCCCAAAATAAATTTGGCAAAACAATATTCAAGAAGAAACAGGTGATGTAAATAGTTCATTGTTTCAATGCTAATAATTTTTCTTTTTATATAATAATGTCGCCTATTGTCTCAATGTTTACTTGATATGTTCGAAAATGTAACATTTCTTTGTCACTTTTGAGTGGCCGCACACTAACGTATATATATATAAAATATATGCACATGCAAACACACACACACATATATATATATATATATATATATATATATATATGTAGTACCAGTTACGTATATATAGTTTATCACAAAACGTCAATATATATTAGAAAACTTAGAGAACAACTTGCACACAATAATTGTGATTGAAGCAAAGATAAAGATACAAGCCTGAATAATTCATAATGATTTATGATAATGTTTGATCGAAAAACTTCCGACAGCAAATAGATTGACTTGTTGATATCAACTCTTAGGTTTCTTTTCTCTAAGAAAATCATATGCAACCTCTACACTTACACAAAGGAAGTATTGAACCCTTTTGACATTAACACTCGGCTCTACTTGCAGATCTTCAAAAACTTACTTTACAGATGCGTCCTTGCATTGTCATGAGAAGCTTTGTCGATCAGTAAAGCTTCAGTTAGTCTTGTTGTATCACCCCTATTTAGATATACAATAGACACTTCAGATAAGTATAAAGTACTTTGACTGTAATCCACTCAGGGAGTCGATTAGCAACGCAACTTCAGACGATATGCATACCAGTTAAGGATCCGTCATCGACAATCCGTCCGACAGTGGCTGCGCCATTGCGGGGGCCTTTTAACTGTCAGGCTGTGGTATTCGTTCTGAGTAGTCCTAGGAGGTCCACCCTCCAAGGCCTTCTTTCCGCTTTCAAAAAGAGTTAGTTCATGGCTAACTGCCTGAGGGGCTTTCACCAAAGAATGTTGACAAGACTGCCCAGACAATTTTTAAGGGGCCAGTGTGGACCACCTCTACTTCCAGTTGCATGTTTTTGCTAGACTGGGAAGATGGTATCATGCTAACAGAACAGCTAGTATACTACCTCCCCCAAGGAGAAGGTAATGCTTGGGAGGACGGTATCATGACCACAGAACATATACTATCTTTCCAAAAAGGTTGTTTGGTTGTTTGGTTGTTTTGTTTTACGGCATATCAACCCTTTTCAGGTTATTTAATGCCGAATGCAGTCATTTTGGTGAAAGTTTTTATGCTTCAAGTTGTTTATATCTTCAAATATTTATTCATGGTGTTTAGTTTGGTTGTTTTGTTTTACGGCATATCAACCCTTTTCAGGCTATTCAATGCCGAATGCAGTCATTTTGGTGAAAGTTTTTATGCTTCAAGTTCTTTATATGTTCAAATATTTATTGATGGTGTTTGGTTTGGTTTATCTGTTTCTATTTAACCCATAGTTGGAACCCTAACAGGTACTACCACTCCGGGTCAGGGTGGACCTGGGAGCAATGGTAATTAAGAGGAGGCTCCACATTCCCCAAAGTCCGTAAGCCGGATCTCACCATCGGATGTAGTTTAAGGTCATATCCAGGACCGGGAGTAGGGTAGGAAAAATAAAATAAAAAAGGGGAGGGAGAAAGGGAGAGGGGCTGTTGTTTTTGTTTTTGGTTTTGTAGAACATAATTAAGTTTTACAAAAAAAAAAAAAAAAAAAAAACGTCAATGTAGGTGAATTTCCAAAAAGGAGGAGGTAATTCCTAGGAATGTGGTCTCATAAAAAAAGAACATCTACTACATTAACTCTCCCTGAATTGAATATTGAAAGATAATATATTAGTCTGAAATTGTATCGCAAACTGAATTGAGCATTGAAAGAGAGTACGTATGTGCATTAATAGAAATAATAGTATATTTTCGGCTTCAGACACACAGATATCAAATCTCCATTAGTAATGGATAATCTGCTGCTGTGTGTAAATAGATGATTCAGCAAATAGCAACAAAAATTGTCAACAGTTTTCTGAAAAAACAAAGTAGATTTTGGATTTAATTGAAGTGTTTTACTTCGTTAAAGAGGGTCTCTGGGGGTAGCATAAATGCTTCCGACCTCACTGAAGGGATGCAATTTGAAATATTATTATAATCTGTTACTTTGGGTGATTCGACTCATATGAACAAAAATTGTGAACAGGATTCTTCAAAATATTCCTAAAGTATATATATATATATATATATATATAATATTTATAAATAATTATTAAATTATTTATACCTACAGACGTCGCAAGCTTATTGCTCACATCAGTGTAGGAAAGTAACAATTTCAGAGTGTCAAGAAGCGCGAACCTGGTTCACAGAGTCAGCCTAGAATCTGCAAGCAGTCACCATATCCACTCAGCCACCGGGAATTGTCACGTGATTAAGGGAAATTAAGATTTATATGTACCTAGAAGCCGGCACAGGAGAGTGTTCGACGAACGTATTCGAAACTTTGCATCAGCGCTTATTGAGAGTCTATTTTTAACATCCCTGAGAGTGCTTGACGTTAATTTCTTAAAGGGGCTTATTATAATATTTATAAAAATAAGTATTAAATTATTTATACCTACAGACGCTAGGGTTATGTACAGCGATTAGGTCCTACTGTATAAGGCTGTGTGGTGCTAGATAAAAAAATTAAACATCTGAAATGACCCAAAATCCCTAAAAGTATAGGAACCTAACCATTATAAAACAATTGGTTGGTTGTCTTATACCTAACTTTCTTTCAGAGATATTGTCTGTTTTTTAACTCTGTGTTTTGAAAGCAAGGTTTTTTTTCTCATTATTTATTCATGAAGACATATACATTTTCCTATGACTATTAAGTACCTTTGGAAAAGCTGGTAAGCCCAGATGACGATAATGACTAATATTTAGTGTAAAAAGTAACAATGTAAGATAATTGGTTGCGTGAAAACACTTTTGTAAAAGACCACAACTGCTAAATAATGTTACTTAGTTATTTGAATTTTATGTATGTGTATCTCTTTAAAGTTAGGTTGTGTATATATTTATATATATGTACATATCTTTCTATGTACAGGATAATCTCCTAAACTAATGAACAAATCATTATGAATTTTGTAATATATACTCTAGGAAACACGGTGAGTAACATGGGCACATTATTGTTTTTGTAAATTTAAACACTTGTGAGATGCATGTATATGTATGTGTATCTCTCTCTATATAATGTTAGGTATGTGTATATGCTTATATATATTTTGTTGTACAGGATAAACTAATGAACCGATTGTTATGAATTTTAGAACACAGCTGCTAGGCGTAAGGGTTGGTAATATGGGATATATTTAAGTAAATTTAGTTTAATGCAAAAGGGACAAAACAGGGGGTGTAAGCTATTTGTGAAAATTCATATAACTCCGTCTTGTGTGAAATTTTAACAATAGGTACTAGACATTAATTAATACATATTCCGCAAGTTTCAGTTTCTTTGGAGTATTTTAAAGGGTTTTTAGGGGGCACAATATTGGCACAACCTCTTATTTGAAAATTCAATTTTTTCAGATTTGTATTAAATTTGATCCATATTTATTAGACACCAATTAAGCAAGATTTCTTTTTATTTCAATTTCTTCTTAAGACCCCTTAAGCCTTAAACTTTAGATATTTTCTGGAATCAAAATCATTTAATGGATTTTTATCAAAATTGGAATTAGGATTCCAGAAATAAGGTTTAGTATCATTATATATTGATTTTAATTTTAGTAACTGGACATAGATGTGGTGCACAACTGCTCTGTTCAGGCAATTCATTTTACCCTAACCTGGAACAAGCATTCTTCTTGTGCTTATATATATATATATATATATTTCGTTGTGCTCCTAAACTAATGAACCGATCATTATGATTTTTGGAATATATATTCTCAGCAACACAGTAAACTTAATACATTATTTTTTTGTAAGCTTTACGATTTAGGGGGTGCTTCTACCCAAACTCACACCATCCTCAAAATCTTTTTTTGAATAACTTAGATACAAAAGATTTAATAGAGAAAAGAATTGCTGTACATCTAGTTTTGAGTTATATTAAGTAATACATTTTTAAAAAGATTGGTGTGCGTGCATGAGCATCAATAATATGTATGTTCTTGGTATGTAATCTCGGCAAGAGGGTGAGTAAAATGTGCACAGTATTTATTTTGTTGCAAACTTTACCATTTAAGGAGTGCCACCGAAACCGTTCCATACCCCCAAATAATAAAAAAAACACATTAAAATGTAAAACTAGTTCTATATTTATTGCTTATACCCGTCATGAGACGGGGTTTCTACTAGTATATACATATATATATATACATAAAGGGCTCTCTCAAAGCAGATCCTCACTTTATGTGCTTTCGTTGCACCGGCACGGCAAGACCAATAGATGGCAGACCACTGACGGAGATGGATACTGGTGACAACAAGCTGGAAGTAGTGACAGACTTTTGTTATCTTGGAGATGTGCTGTCATCAGGTGGAGGGTGTGAACTCGCGGCAGCTACACGTTGCAAGTGTGCCTGGAAAAAATTTAGAGAGCTGCTACCAATCCTGACAAACAAACACCTGCCAACAACTACGAGAGGGCGTGTATACTCCTCATGTGTCAGAAGTGTGCTGTTGTATGGCTCAGAAACTTGGGCTGTCTCTGCTGGCATACTAAAGAAGCTGCACCGTAATGACAGGGCAATGGTCAGATGGATCTGTTTGGTGAGGCCTGAACAGTACGTTTCTTTTGAATCCCTGCTCTCACAGGTCGACTTGAAAAGCCTTACGGACATCATGCGGAAGAACAGACTGCGTTGGTTGGGTCACATTGAGCGTAGCGATGGCTGGATTGCTAAAGTCCGAAAGTTGAATGTGCCAGCAGAGAACATCACCACTGGCAGACCCAAGTTGACTTGGGAGGACGTAGTCAAACGTGATAGGAAGGCCATGGGTATGGATTCCATCAAACCTTGCCAAAGACAGGAGTGGAGAGGAAGACTTAGATTTCGAGACTAGACAATCAGGCCCCACCCTCATCAGAGGATTAATTGTGGCCTGATTCAACAAATAAACCGGTTGATGATGATGATGATGATATATACTAGCTCGGTTACCCGGCTTTGTGAGGATGTAAACGTCTACGTATAAAAATTAGTTGAGAAACAAACTATAATAGATTTAGTAATTTTATGAATATAGATATATATTTTAAAACTTTTGTTCATCCCAAACAAGGTATATTGCCACTGAAGTGTATGATAGGGTCTAGATTCGTCGAGGAGTAAGGAGTTGGGCAGCAAGATGTTTGTTCACATTAGATTTAAATTTCTGCGTGTTGGTACAGTCGAGGAAACAGGGAGCAAAAAGGGGATTCCAAAGGCAAGCAGTCCACTGAAAGAAGCTATCAGAGTAGAAAATTTTCCGGCATGTAGAGACAGTTAAGGGGTGGGATTTTGCTGCTAGTCGGGTGGGTCAGAGTTCTTTCGTTGAGGGGATACAAGCGTAATAAGTTCATCCGAGCACATTCCATGTAAGTATTTGTAACACAAGCACAGGGGTACAACAGTGCAGCTATGCGACAGGGGCTGGAATGTGTCCAAGAGGGTTGAGGACATATGTTGCATCGGGGAAACATGATATGGGATTGATACAATGAGTGTATAATGGGAGTCTTAAAGACAAGTACATTTCCATGGATAGAACTTCTTTAAAAGGGCTTCCCATCTGTGGAACATATTACCGCAGGACGGCTTCCCTGCAGATTACAACATCGCCGTCTTCAAATCCAATGTCAAATTGTGTGCAAAGTGGTAATTTTGTAGAGTTAAGCATCAGTGGAGATTCTTAAAAGCGTAATGAGTTTGGTAATCTGTTTAATTTCGTGTAGACAGACAAATAGGTTGACACGTTTTAGTATATTTTGTGTCCAAATCTGTGGTTGATAGTAATTGGAGACTCATTGAGTGTGTGACTTACTTGAAAAAACTTGTTAATTTTTAAACAGATTGAAGTGGTATACGAAACGGGTCTCTATTAACCTGCCTCTCCACAGTGGCAGAGTTAGACACAAGGTCGTTTTTTTTAATGTGGTGAAATTCCAGCTCCCTCAAAAGAGGTGCTCTGGAGTGGGACAAAAATAAAAATTGCCTCAATATAGAAAGACCTCTCCTTCAATGACCTACGATAGAACAGATGCTACACTTTGAATTATTTATTTGCTATAAGGTAAAAATATAATTCAACAAATTAGGCAGAAGGCCATCAAAAGTGTGAGAAGTCTATCCTAGTCTTAGCTAGAATAATTGCAGTCACCACAATACCACATTTACTCTAGGGGGGGCATCCTACTTATAATATCACCAATTGTTTAAAGCGTGTACAATTTCTATCAGATACTATACTTTAATTACAGCTCGAAGGTCGAGAAGCCGAGTCTGTTTTTAAGAAGCTGGAACTGGAAGAGGAGTGTGGACGGAAGCCAATTCCAATTTTTAGAGTCAGAACGGGAGCTGCTCCAAAACAAATGGAGCAGTTAAAGCCTTGCCTAAATTCGGATTCTTTTTCAAGCAGTTTCTTTCAAGTTAAATCAACATGATAGTTACTATATCCAGGGCTAAACCTGTTTCATTAATTTGGGAACTTCTTGTACAGCTGCATTCAAAATTGGAGCTGCTGCTGCTGCTGCTGCTTCGGTTCAACTCTACCTTCAATAACCTTCGTAAAAATTCTCTAACAGGATTCGCGTGCATTACATAACTATAATTAGACACAGATTTGAACTAGAAATCTTGTAAGACAAGATCTTTGCTCTTTCCTTAGAGAAGAGAAGTTGCTAGTCTCTTTCTACTCTATCGTTATTTCTATGGAATGTGATCTACTGAGCAATCTTCTACCACACACACACAAAAGTTTCTCTCTATCTTCATGTGCCTAATGTCAAGCTGAATTTCCATGTACATAGCTTCTTTAAAAGGGCTTCCCATCTGTGGAACACAATACCGCAGGACTGATTCCCTGCAAATTACAACATAGTCGTCTTCAAATCCAATGTCAACAAATACTTGGCTTTAGACCGTCCTATAAGTAATCAAACTTAGCTCATTTCATTGATTATTTCAGTACTTCCATAGTGTTCTTCATCTTTTGGTTGACAATCATTTCTATCTCAGTAACCCTTCTCTTCGAATGGCGCTTGGCCTTGATAAGTGGTTATCCAATAAATATAAAAATAAATGACCAAAACGATGAAAAAAATGTGTCATCTCGTCAACACTGTTTATCTCATCATTTAACACTTATTTCAGCAAATATACGTTGCTAGTCTTTCTCTACTCTATCGTTATTTTCATGGCAGGTGCTCGGCTGAGCTCCAATCTATGGTCCCCCCTCTGTAAAAAATTCACAACAAAAACTCGTCTAGCTACAACCACTGTCAATAATTTCTCTTTCTCCCTCTCTATGAGCAAAGTTTATTTCCTAGAACTACCTGATCTGTGGAACTCAATATCACTGGGCTGCTTTCCAGCTGACTATAACATTTTCGTTTTCAAGTCCAATGTAAACAAATTCTTGTTAAGCCGTCCTCCTAAATAATCAAATTATGCAAAACTTCACCGTCTACCTGACACACATTAACCCTTATCCTCGAGTGGCCTTTGGGCCTTCATAAGTGGTGACTCTTTAATAAAAACAACAGGGTGACACAAATGGAGCTATTTCAGTGCTCATTTAGGTAAAAAAAGAAAATGCAGCTGCTCCCCGAAGAAAGAGCACACCCCTTTTGCTGCCGCTCCACAAAAAATAGACTGTTGCAGTCGTGAACAACACTGTATTATTGCTGAGGGAGAAAGAACAAAAAATATATAATCAAGTTTCAAGACTATTTTTTTAATTTGTTTCTTATGGCAAATCGACAGCTGAAGGTAGAGAATGAAAGCCTTTCGTTTTGCCTCTCAAAAGCTGCGGTTTATATTCTTTTGTGATGATGAAGAATAATTGAATTTTAGTTACATCCAGTCTAACTCACGGCTTGCTTATCTGTACATGATGCCAACCGAAAAAAGAAAGAAAGCAAAATTCACTCAACCCATTTTACGAAATTGCTAAATATTTTTTGTGTGTGTGTTTTCTTTGTCATCAAAACTGTCTGCAAACTGATTTAGAATTTTTTTTTTATGTAATGCAATTATTTTATCGCTGAAACCATAAAACTAATACTGCGTTTTGTGTTGTTTGGCTTCGAAAGGTAAGCAGGATGAAATATGTTTGGTATGTGTACAAATATAGAACTGAGTGATTTTTCTTTTCTTTTTTCTTTTTAGATTTATGTAAAATTTTCCTGTGACTGACTGAAGAGATCGATTCTTCAGACAAACGGATATGGAATGTTGGTTACAGTTTGGAAGTTTTAGAATAAAAACTGCAACATGAAAAAAGACATTTTGTTTCTCAATATTAACTGATGAAGTCAAAAGTTGCGTTACATGAATAATGAACTGTGAAATAGTCAATGACTCTGATTTTTGAGAAATTACATGGGCGAGTATTGCAAAGGCCTTTTGAATAAGATAACAAATTAAAATATCTAGTAGAATAGGTTGAAGGGGGCAGTTAAACAGTAAAGATGAGATAGAGCCATTAAATAATGTCCCTGACAAGGCTGTGTGCGCCTTCTAATATATATATATATATATATATATATATGAGAGAGAGAGAGAGAGAGACTATAAGAATACCCGTGTGAAAATAATTCCCCTAACAGAACAGTTTTGCACCACATACGAAGATTAAAATCAAAATATAATGCTACTAAACCTTATGTCTAGAATTCTTATTCAAATTTTGATCAAAATCCGTTACATTATTTTGATTCTTCAAAAATGTTTAAAATTTGGGGCTTAAGTTAAGCAGTTTAAAGAAATTGAAATTCAGGGAACCTTGCTTAATTGGTGTCTAATGACTATGGATAAAATTTAATGCAAATATGAAATATTTGAATTTTCAAATGGGAGGTTGTGCTAACATTATGCCCCCCAAAATCCTTTAAAATACTCCAAAAAGACTGAAATTTGGGGAATATTTATTAATTGATGTCTAATACCTATTGTTAAAATTTTACAAAAGTAAGAGGTATATGAATTTTCACAAAAAATCTTCCATCCCCTTTTTATTAAATTAATTTAAAAAAAATATAGTCCAGATCATGACCCTTTACGCCTAGCAGCTGTGTTCCAAAATTTATAATGATCGATTAATTAGTTTAGGAGTAAATCCTATACATAGGTATGTGTATATGTTTATTTATTTCTAAGTTTATATAAATATATATATATAAATATATATATGTATATATATATATATATATATATGTATATATATTTGTGTTAATACTGAATTGGAAAATTTGAATGAGTTAAAAAATCGACTCTTTTGCTCTAATATAATTTGAAGCCAAAATTTCATTAAAAGAGTCATGAACATTTATTCACTTTATTTTGAATTATAATTTTTTTCTGCTCTTAAAGAAAACTTTGAAATTCATCTAACAAGAAATGTTGGTTGGTTGATATAATTAATTCAAATGGGCTAATTTAAAATCAACATGAATTACTCTGCAATGTATTCAGAGTTAACAAATTGTATTCATGCACCCAGTATATAATTTGGAAATTCAATTACTCTCAACGTGTTTTTTTTTTTGCAAGACTGCTTGCTTTATTTGTGAAATCAAGCAATTTTTGAATAATAAAACACTGATAGAACGAGCCAGAGTTACCATGATGTCAAATTTCTTGATTCTTGACAAGCATTTATTCATAAACATCAGATTCTTTTGTTAAGGAAGGCTCTAATAACAAAATCTTGTTCGTTTCTCCAGCTCTTGTTAACAGTGACCTAGTCTAATTATACTAAAATTCTTGTCGGGTGCAATTCAATCTTTTTGGGTAGAAATGCAGTAGAATTACTGGTAGGCTGAGAAAAAATAACCAGTTAATATGTAAGAACTGTAAGACAATAAGGTGGATGACAACTCAGATGTGGAGAAAGTATACCTGGGTGACGAAACTATTGAGGTTGTCGATAAGTTTTGTTATCTTGGTGATACCATTGGAGCACAGGGCAGAGCAAGCGCCAGTGTGATTGAAAGAGTTAGGAATGGATGAAGTAAGTTTAGGGAACTTCTGCCAGTACTAACCAGCAGAGCGTTACTTCTGTCAAGCAAGGAAGAGTCTATCAGGCATGTTTACGCAGTGTGATGATGCATGGAAGTGAAACCTTGCCAGTGAGGGTTGAGGAAATGCGTTACATGGAGAGAAATGATATGAGAATGATGTGATGGATGTGAAATGTGACTCTTAAAGACAGGTTTAGATCTGATAACCTCAAAAGAAGATAAAATCTGGACAGTGTAGCGAGATGTGTGCAGAACAGGAGACTTCGATGGTATTGCAACGTTGAAAGAATGGATGAGAGTTCTTGGGTTAGTAGTATGTAGAACAGTTAAGGTAGCAGGTCCAGTTCACAGGAGAAGGCCAAGGAAAACACAGGAGGAAGTGCTGAAATGGACTTCAGAGAAAGAGTGATAAATAAAGACTTGGCCAGAGATATATTAGTTTGGAAGTCAGTTTCTTAAAGCTGTCCAATGGATGTGAGCATGTAAAATGGATGTTAAACCGAATATGATGATGATTTCTTCAGCTCTTGTGAACACTAGCCTAGTCTAATTATTGCTAAACTTCTCTTCTTCTTATACGACTATCCACTCCAGGTGGTTTCAGCTGGCTAAACTTTCCTTGTTTTTATGTTTCAGAATTCTTTAGATCAGTATTGATAATTTGTATTATTTTGAGTATTTGTGCACAACAGATCAAAGTGTTAAGTGATAATCAGTTCTAAGTGACAGTCTTCTAGAGGTTAGAGGTTCAATCCTCACTAGGGGGTGATACTAAGAATATAATTAAGAATTACGCAAGACTTTTACCCGGTCATGACTGCCGAAACAAAAACAAGCTACCTCTGTGGATTAAATAAATGGTTCAGTTTAAAATTCTGTACAGATTTATGAGTTTAACAAGATGCACCTAAAGAAAGGCTGAGGTTACATCGGCCGAAACGTTGTGAGAATAACACTCTAGATAAGAACATTAGTCTGAATAATCCAAAAGTTCTTTGTTTTTATACGGGTGAGTTAAGCTGACACTTTTCAGTGCTGCAATCACATTACAAATTAGTCTATCCCTGCTTGGCTTTTTTATCGCATCCTACATAGCGATGTTGATCCATTCTTTCTTCCAATGTTGAATTCCATAAAATGTTGGTCCAGAGATTATTTCCGGGTCTGACTGCACAGTGGTTTTTCACATTAAAGGAAGTGGTGCTGGGTCAGTGCTGTTCTTCATCCAAATTCCAGGTTAGAACTAAACCAGCAGTGACATGGGGGTTAATGTGGAGAATGGGATACACAAACTCATATTCTTCCTTTTCCAGATTAGTGAGTTCATGCTGCTTTTGGACAATAGCCTCATTTCTTATTTTATACACATCATACACAAAGACATGGATGGCCAACCTATAACACATGCACCAACAATGGTGCATTGCATGATTAAAAGTGGCACACTGAACCCTAGAGATAATTTAAAACAAAAGTATACCTGCTACTTAAGAAAAAGAAAGAAAAACGAAACCTATTTCTAAAAAAAAAAAAAAACTAAGTAATGACTAAACTCCACAACCGTACTAACATGCAGAAATTTAAATATAATGTGAACAAACATCTTTCTGCCCAACTCCCTACCCAGGTTACCCCTTATAAATCTGGTCCTTACCACAATAGTCTCTTACGCTTCAGTGGCAATATTGCCTTGTTTGGGGTAAATAAAAGAAAAAAGAAGAACTTTGCTTCAGTTAATTTTAATCTAAAACATACAGACTTTATGTTCACGTTGCTGAACAAAAAAGTTCTCTACCAATTTAAGTTTATTGATGGAATCTTGGTCGCCCACAACTTTTTTTCTCTCATGAAACAAAATCTAAGAAGTAAAAAGGTGATGTAGTTTGCTTGAAGCATTGTGTGTAATATGTATATAGTGGGTTCAATGAAAGAAGTGGAAATATGCCGGTATTGAAGACAAAAACGAAGTGATTTTTATTTTCAGGAGATTTGAAACACTCATAATTTGATAAAGAGGTCTTACCTCGAAATATATTATGGAACACGGTTACACACATTAGATCATTGTGACTAGCATTTCTACTTCTTGCATTGTGATAGCCTTCTGTGATATACTTATAGAAATCATTCACTGAGAAATTCACTCGGTTAGATTAACCATTTTTTTATGCTTGTTAGAACTTCTGGAAAAACAGAAGACTTAGACATGTAGCCAGTTTTCGTCTTGGTGTTATTTGAGAGTGTAAACATGGCTTCACTCGCCGAGGTATTTTAAATGTCAGAATAAGCTTAAAATAATTTCTTAATTATACCTCTTTGGACAACTGCTATTTTTTTAATCAATGATACCATTTCAACTTTTAATGAAAGAAAACAACTTATATAATAGTTAATAATGGTCACATTGAAAGAATGGATGTTCTTGGGTTAGTAGATGTAGAACAGTTGACGTTAACAGGGCCAGTTAGCAGAAAAAAGCCATTGGAGGATATGAGAAAGATACATTTGAGCGAAAGAGGGATAAATAAAGACCTAGCCAGAGATAGGTAAGTTCTGAAGTCAATTTCTAAAAACTATACAACAGATGGCAGCATGTAAAACGAACGTTAAACCGAATATAATGATGTATGATGACATATATATATATATATATATATAAATATAGTTATCCACAAACATGTGTTTCGTCGTCTCTACGACTCATCAGTGTGACTATACGAGGCAAGATTTGAAACATGGACCCTCGTAGTTGGTGTCCGGTGCTCTACCGACTAAGCTATCAAATTTGTCACATAGTGGGAGAAATTATATTGCATTTAAATGGAACCATTTAACTGTGTACATTTTTACAACAGTGATATATATATATATATATATATATATATATATATATATATATATATATATATATATCTTACAGAATATATAATAGGAATTCTCTTCAATATTTAATCAGATAGATTCCCCAAATGCTGCTCGAACTTAAATTTTTTTGCCATTATTTCATTGTATATTCTTAAAAGTTTTCAGAGTCGGAGGCGGATTTTTTAATCTGCAAATAATCAACAGACAGTGGAAATATTGGAAGACTTTAAAATAAGAAGTTTGTCAGATATTTTTTCATTCTAGCTGTCAGAGTTGGACCTTATATCTTCCGACTCAGCAACACTTATTTTGACACAAGTGCTGTTTTTTTTTAAGTGATTAAGTAATTTGTTCTAAAAATATGCTTTATTACGAAAAAAGATCTGATTGTGTTGTACATTCAGTTCTTGAAATCTGTCTTGCTTCAATACAAGATCGTAAAAAGTCTGCGTTCCATATTGAGATATCCCATTATTTTGAATGGCTCCCCCCCCCCCTTTAAGCTTCTCTTTGGTGAAGTAGTTAAACTTAAGGATTCTACCTTATTTTTATAATTTAGATTTCTTAGTCCATTTACCTCTATCTTTATAAAATTAGGCATGTTTATAACACGTCACTCAATATGTCACGGGCCTGATAATAAAACGTCCATATAATTTTTATAAAGTACTAACTTTAAAATAACGTCTCAAAATTTGAGCCAATCAGATTATTAGTTTAGAAATTAGTCATTTAAGTGAAGCTACTGTTGAAAATTGTCAAAACAATGGGAAAATCTGAATTTCGTGTGTTGATAAAGCATTGTTTTCTGATGGGAAAAAATACTGTTCAAGCTAAGCAATGGCTTGCTAAGTGCTATTTGACCTCTGCTCTGTCAGAAATAATGGTTAAGAGGTGGTATGCTGACTTTAAATGCGGTCGTATAGACGCAAATAATGTTCAAAGTTCAGGTCGGTCAAATTCGGCAGTTGTCTCGGGAAACATAAAAAAAAGTCTAAAAATTCGTTTTGACCGATCGTAGATTGAATTTGCGTGAGATAGCAGAGGAGTTGAAGATATCAGAAGGCAGTGTATTCACGAGTTTGCATGAACAATACAAAAGTTGTTCAAAGTGGGTGTCGCGTTTGCTCACACTCAATCCAAAACAACACGTTGACGATTTAGAGCGTTGTTTGTAACTATTTCAATGCAACAAAAAGAAGTTTTTGCATCGCTATGTTAGAATTGATGAAACGTGGATCCACCACTTCATCCCGAAGTCCCTATTTACTTGCCTCCCCACGAGGGTAGAGTTAGACACTAGGTAGTTTTTTTAATATAGGGAAAGTGTACTATCAGAAGCGATACTACACTTTTATCCAAGCCAAAAAGCCACTTCACTCTGGAGTCAAATTGACAGTCAGCTGAGTGGACAGCAGCAGATGAAAGCCATCCAAAGTGACGAAAGATGCAAACATCAGCAGGCAAGGTTTTGGCGTCCGTATGTTGGGATGTGCACGGTATTTTGTTCATCGATTACCTTGAGAACGGAAGAACCATCAATAGCAAATATTATATAGCATTATCCGTGTGTTTGAAGGAAAAAAATCACAAAAAACAGCTACAAATTAAGTAAAAAGTGGACTTTCACCAAGACAAAGCACCGTGTCACAAGCTGATCACAGCAATGACAAAACTACATGAATTTCACTTCAAGTTGGATCTGCAACCGCCTTATTCTCCAGACCTGGCTCTCAGAAACTATTAGCTATTTGCAGACCTTAAAAGAATGCTCCAGGGAAAGAGATTTGGCTCCAATGAAGAAGTGATATTGGAAACTGAGGCATATTTGAGGCCAAAGACAAATCGTTTTACAAAAAAGGCATCGAATTCTTAGAGAAGCGTTGGAATCAGTGTATTATCCTAGAAGGAGACTATATAGATGAATAAAGTCGAATTTTGCCTAGAAGTTATTGTTTTATAAGTTAAGCCCGGAACCTATTGAGTGATGTATTATGTTTATATATTTATATGTACTCCTAAACTAATTAACCGATCATTATGAATTTTGGAATATAGCTGCTAGGCGTAAGGGGTCCAAATGTGGTCTGTTCTTAGTTCAATTTAAATTTATGCAAAGAGGGTAAAAGGGGGTGAAAGCCCTTCTTGCGAAATTAAACAATAGTGTGTTTCAAGTGTGAAATATACACATAAATAATATAGTGTTACGATTTAATCTGATTTGAATATTTCTTTACTAATTGCAAGGGATGACGTTTATGAAATATTTTCTTCAGTCTTAGTTAGCCATTTTGTATATAGAAACCAAAACGTACCAATTATATTGTTATGGTTCCGCAAAACGAATAACCTTAATACTGGAAGATTTTCCTTACACAGTTCTTCAATCATTTCAGGGAGATTTTGAAAATTGAGCTTTTATTTGTGGAAATAAGATTAAATGTCGAGACAAAAGATAGAGATTTGATGATAATGGATTATTTGAAATGGAAAAGGAAAATTAAGAATTCGGATCAATACGAATTCTAAAAGATGTACTGTCAGCAAAACAAAACAGTATATATAAACACCCTACTATATATATATATAAATATTTAAATGTTGAATTAAATAACGATAATTGAATTATCGTTTAATAATAATCTATCGTGATAATGTAAAGCTCAATATATTAAATAGAGCAATTAATTTTAGTCTGTGTGGATCAATATCAGTATATATATGTATATATATATCTATTGTGCGTGTGTGTGAATGTGAATGTGAATTTGTATGCTTGCCATTGAACCCTTCCTTAGCCCCCCCCCCTACACCCCAACTGCACCCATTGCTCTCCCCCCACCACCACAAACAGCTAATATTCCTACCCATCCCAACAGGAGAAATTTATTCCTCACCACAGTTTAGAATAACACTTTTATTCAGCTCTGACTTGAAAACTATCGGATCTGAATAGATGTCTATAACCTGTCGATACTCTGTTCACCCAGGAAGCGTTGGGTGTTCGAAATGCTCAATTTTTATATATATCGAACCCTACGAAACGAACAATTCCAGCACCAAACTGATACTAATGAATATACAGGATAAAATGGAAGTTACCAATTACCGTGGGACCACCAGCATCTAACAAAAATATTTGAATTCCTGAACAATTTTAGTATTGTTTTCTTTTTCTAACATTAATTTCCAAATAACAGCCGCTTTTATTTTATTTTGTCCTGATGTGTTTTTAGATATCATCCACCCTGACTTTACGCTCCCACCTCAAAATAAGACTCTTTACTTTTTGGCCCTTATTTTTGTTCTTTATTTCTATTTTGTTTCACTTTATATAAAATTTTCAAAGTTAAATGTTGCCGATAATATTGACAACTACATTATCGGTTTTCCCTATCCTCTGATGAGAAGAGTTTATCTTTGAAAATCCATGGATTAAGGATATGAGGCTCCTTGCTCTAAACTTTTGATGTTTTAATAAATATTGTATATTTACAATTCTTTATTCTCATCTTTCACCTCTAAAATATATATATATATATATATACCCGTCCCAGGATGGGTAAAATTAATTCCCCATATAGAAGTTTTGTACCACTTTTATGTATCTTCACGAAGATTAAAATCAAGATATAAGACTACTAAATCGTATGTCTACAATCCCTATTCCAATTTTAATAAAAATCCATTATATTTTGATTTCAGAAAATGTCTGAAGTTTAAACCTTAAGCTTAAAATGTCTTAAGAAGAAATTGAAATTCAAGGAATCTTACTTAATTGGTGTTAAATGACTATGGATCAAATTCAATGCAAATTTGATATATTTGAATTTTTAAATGGGAGGTTGTGTCCATGTTATACCTCCTAAAATACTTTAAATTACTTTAAAGAAACTGAAATTTGGGAAATACTTATTGTTAGATATCTAATACCTATTGCTAAAATTTGAAAACTTTAGATGTATCTGAATTTTTGTGAATAGCTCCCACCCCCTTTGCATCAAATTAAATATAGCCCATATTTGGACCCATTAGGCCTAGTTTTAAAATTCATAATGCTCGGTTAAATCCTGTACATAAAAATATATAAATATATGCGCATACCTAACTTCATATCGATAGAGATAACTATATATCTACACACATAGATATATGTATGTTTTTTAGAATATTTTGTGCTTTCAAACAGGAATTTCCCAATCAATAAATTTTGTATTTTTCCCAACTTTTTCTATCTTTTCTTTATCCGTCTTTCGCCATAACTTGTTTCCCATCAATCTCTACAAGATAAGTTTCCTTTCATAGATCCCAGTTACCTTAAAGTTTACGACGCTAATTGCTGCCTTTAACATAGGTAATCACCGTCAATCACTTTTTGTCTGTGTAATTATCCGTAAAATTTACACGGCTGGTTTGGGCAATAAATAACTAGTATTTTCGAGTCTCACATGGCAAACCAAATAAAGACTGACACAGCGTGTTAGAATCGGTGTGTTTTATAACAAAAAGCTTAAGGACTGATTTGATAATTTACTTTGCAAAATCTATACCACTAAGTCAGGGTTTGCCACACTTTTCTCTTTGAAAAGACACAATTCGCCTGTGATCTTCGATGACACCATGCTCTATTCCCGGCATGAGGGGAAAATCGAATGCCCACATAAGCAAGGCAATGGCTGAATTCTTGCAAAATGGCCCCCAGTCTGTAGTAGGATGAGGCCAAAAATGGATGGTTACATTTAATACTTGCAAGGCAAAGCTTCTTTCCATTAACAATTATCAGAAACCTTACCAACAACCCATTGTCATGGCCGATAGCACCTTTCCCAAGAGTCGCACTTTTAAACTCCTCAACCTGATATTCTCAGATAACGTGAAGTAAGTGCATAGAAGATGCTGCCTAATCTTCTGCAAAAAGGAGAAGCTCTCTCTCCCGGTCTAGACAACTTCTTGTGCTTTTTTTACAAATACTTCTACGGAATGTGCTTCAATATACTTACTGCCCTTGTATCCCCTCAACGAAAATACCCCCGACTCACTAGCAGCAAACTCCCACCCCTTCATTGTAGAGGTCCCTAGATGCTGTAAGATTTTTTACTCTGATAGCTTCTGTCTTTTGACAGTACCAACATGCAGAAATTTAAATGTAATGTGGCCAACTCTATATCCAACTTTCCCTCTTATAAATATGGCCCCCATCACAATAGCCCCTTACAATTTGCTGGCAATATGCCTCGTTTTAGGTGAACGAAAATTACAAAAAATAAAAGTGCCAAATTAGTGATATGTTTAAAATTTCCAGCCCGAGAGGAAAATTCGAAAGAGTTAGATAAAGAAAAAAATTCGAAAGAGTTAGATAAAGAAAAAAATTCGAAAGAGTTAGATAAAGAAAAAAATTCGAAAGAGTTAGATAAAGAAAAAAATTCACAAATCCTCTATTAACGAGATCGAAAATGCAGTAGCAAGTTTATTTGTTGTGGTCTCCTCATCGTGTTTATTTTCACGTTTCAGTCGTTTTGCCTTCCGACTTTCTTCAGGTTCCTTGTACAGAACTCAAGAAATGTCGTAGAATTTTGAACTCTACCATTTAATAGAGCCCACCTACATTGTCCACATTCCATCCTCCAGGCATTGTGATATTCTTTTCTTCTGCCTTTGCTTAGGATTGAACTCAGAACTTCAAGATCACCTGCACACTTTCATCAACATCTTAGTCCTAGAGACACATATCCGAGATGACTAAATTTAACGTTTACAGGTCAACTTGAGGTTCTGAGTTCAATTCTGAGTAAAGACAGCAAGACCATATAAACAACTGAAAGAATGTCAAGAGGCCTGTAAGGTAGAAGGTGGAATCTGTACCTCCATCGCTCTATATATCACATAATCACGGTGCCACACCAATTCTTGCTAGATCCCCAAATTTAAGCAACGTTGAACCTGATCAATACCAGATGGTTGATCATTTGAGAATACTAGGTACTGTATGTAGAAGAATGACGACATCTCACTACAAAAAAACTGCAAAAACTAAAGTCGTCAAAATTACCTTCCCTAAGCAAGATTCACATGCAACTGAGGGCCACTTGTGAATTTAATATTTCCTAGAAACTTTCTTCTTTGTAGGAAGCCGGCTGAATTCGCCAGTGTGCATGACACACCAGGACAGAATCTGGAGTAAATGGTTGGGTTAAAAATGGCATGATGTTTTCGAATTCGATATAAGGCACATGAAAAAGGCTGGAAGTCAAAACAGTCGAAATCTTGATAAAAAAAAATGAGGAAAACCAGTTCGAAAATTTGGGAAAATATTTCTTATAAATTGCAGGATTTTTTTAGCAAAAAATGTTGACATAACTTGAACATTTCGGTTTGTTTTGTTTTGTTTTCTTTTTCAATTTTTTCTGAAATCTTTTCGTTGAAAATTTGATAAGCTATTAAGGAATGTTTAAAAGATATTTTACATTTTTATCTTAAAATATATATTATATTCTTTGCATCCCATGATGCATCTGCATATTACAGCAATTCTAGAAATATCTTTGAAATATGGATTTTGGTAAAAAATTATTCGATGCCAGTTGTATAAAAAGGAATAATATTCTAATGAGAACCGAAGGAGTAAAACAATTATAAGTCAATACAATTAAGTTGCATAATCAGAATTTGTTTTTAGTTTTTTGTTGAAACTTTATGAAAACGTCACTCATTAATCATTGGTGTACGTCATTAGTAGTCTTTGCTGTGATAATAATCAACCATGTTGGTCATGCAAGACTGCAATCAAGGCATTTGCTTGAATACTAAAATGATTATCGACTGAAAGAAAAACATTTGACCTTCATTTATGAAATGAGGCATTATTATTACCATTATTTACATTATTTACATGTTTCAGACTATTGTTATAATCTTGGTTGCTGCCATTTTACAATGTTGCAGACGTTGTACTATTCGGCCTTCTTCATGCGTTTTTTATCATAACTTTCTGGAAATTTTGCATTGAAAACTTTAAAAATGACTGAAAAAAAAGTTGGCTTCGCCAGTGTTCGCACTCGATATTTATCTAGATATATTACTAAAATATTCAAATAAAAACATAGAATTACGTCACTAATTTAATTTTTCATATATAAATTATTATCATTTTAAAGAAATAAAAACACCCAGTGTTAACTTTATAGTGTAGAGTGGACGATTTCTTTTCAAATTCATTTCAGACGACAGGGTAAGTTGGTTGTCTGACTTGCTATTTGCTTTCTAGCTTTCCCTCATTACTTGAAGTCACTTGATGTAAGGAGCAAAAAAAAATATATTACTTCAAGGTCAAAAACTAGCCAAAGATTAGTGTTAGATGTATTGCTTCCGACCCAGAAAACAACAATTCTTCCTCTTTTGTCAGATACATCGCACATAGAATGTGAGGACTAAAGGACAAAATAAGGGAAGTGAGAGTTACGAGGCTGCCGAAAGTAAACCCAAGGTCAACTTTCTAATCTCCTAAAATATAGCATTATTATTGCCTAAAATAAGTTGATATGCATTTATATTTATGCCGTACAAGAATAAATACTTTAAAAATTAACCCTACAAATTACTCGATTTTAATAAAATGTGGTAATTAAATTTACCAACAATTTATCTACTTTTAGGGATTAAATCTACAAATTACTCGATTTTAATAAAAATGTGGTAATTAAATTTACCAACAATTTATCTACTTTTGGAGATTAAATCTACAAATTACTCGATTTTAATAAGATGTGGTAATTAAATTTACCAACAATTTATCTACTTTTAGTGATTAGATCTACAAATTACTCGATTTTAATGAAATGTGGTAATTAAATTAACCAACAATTTATCTACTTTTAGGGGATTGAATCCACAAATTACTCGATTTTAATAAAATGTGGTAATTAAATTTACCAACAATTTATCTACTTTTAGGGGATTGAATCCACAAATTACTCGATTTTAATGAAATGTGGTAATTAAATTTACTAACAATTTATCTACTTTTGGGGATTAAATCCACAAATTACTCGATTTTAATGAAATGTGGTAATTAAATTTACCAACAATTTATCTACTATTAGGGGATTGAATCTACAAAAAATGATTACTTTTACTACAAAGTCTCGTGTTTCTTTAGTATAAAAGTCACAGTAATATCTTGTTTAATGGAAACATCTGATTTTGATAGTGTCATGTCAAAGGTCGTCTCTTTCATAGGCCAAGTAGAACTAGTTTATACATGGTGCCATCTATTTTGATCAGTTAACTTCTTCAAATATCTAATTGTTAAAGAGGACACAGCATAATCTTTACACTGCCAGGCAGTATTTTGTTAATTTCTACCAAGAAGTCAATTTTGTAGATAACTATTTGCAATTTCCCTTTAGAGAAGAAATTTTCTGAATAAAATTTCCATTCAATTAGTATGAAAATTTAAATAAAATAATTATGGATTTGTTTGGCTGTGAATAATACAGGGTGGGGCAGAGAGGGCGGACAATTAACGTTCGCCCTCTCTGCCCCACCCTGTATTTGTTGAAAAAGAGATATTTTAAAGTTAATTCTAGAGTTTATGGGTTCAATACCTGATTCAGGATTTAAGAGAAAAATGGAAGCCCAGGTTGCATGATACACCAGGACAGGACCCAATAACCGTAGTAAAAGTTTGGGTTAAAAATTGCATGACGGTTCCTGAGTCTGATATAAGGCACCTGAAAAAGGCTGGAAGTCAAAACAGCCGAAATGTTGATAACAAAAAACCATAATGAGGAAATCAGTTTTAAAATTGTGAAAATTATTTCTTATAAATTGCAAGAATTTTTGTAGCAAAACATTTGGACATAACTTGAACATTTTTGTTTTTTTAAATTTTTCTGAAATGTTTCCCTTGTAAATTTGACAAGAATAGAAAAAACGAATCGCCTGATAGAAAATATCTGAACATAAACCATAAACCACAGATTTAGAACAGTTTACCCCAACGACTTAAATAAATGGTAGAGTTTACTATCAGGCATGTGTACACAGTGTGATGATGTATGGCAGTAAAACCTGGCCAGTGAGGGCTGAGGACATGCGTTACATGGAGAGAAATGATATGAGAATGATACGATGGATGTGTAATGTGAGTCTTACAGACAAGATTAGAACTGATGACCTCAAAAGAAGATTACATTTGGACAGTATCTGGATATATGTACAGAACAGGAGACTTTGATGGTGTGGCAACGTTGAAAGAATAGATGAGAGTTCTTGGGTTAGTAGATGTAGAACAGTAAAGCTAACAAATGCAGTTCGCAGGAGAAGGTCAAGGAGAACGTGGGAGAAAGTGATAAGAATGAAGTTGAGAAAAAGAGGGATAAATAAAGACCAGGTGAAAGATAGGTTCGTTTTGAAGTCATATCTTTAAAGCCATTCAACACATGCCAGCATGTAAAATGGATGTTAAACCGAATATGATGATGAATTTGAAATGTAATACTTCAGCCGTCTTTGGTCCAGGTTTTTCATACACGCTTTATCATTTTCCTAAATTGGTTTTCCCTGAGGGCTAGAAAGCTCTGTCTGCTCTACTAACTTGTAAAGTTATTAGTGAACAGTCAGATTATCTTCCCTTGGTATTAGCAGGTAACTTTTCAGTGTACAATGATCTCCAGAGACATTTTGAGTGCAAAGATAACACCTTCTTTTGTTGCAGAAGTTGGTATCGAGCAAATGCCCAATATAGTGTCTTAAAATACCATGTTTCACTGAACATGGCAAAGCAAGTAATTCTTCTTCATAGCAGTACTTGCTTATTGCAGGTGACCGGCCCATTTGGCCTAATTGTAAAAGTCTTTGCTAATGGGTCGGGTCATACCAAAGACTTAAAAAATGGTACCTATTTCTCCCTTAGTAAACACTCAGTATTATAAGGTGAGGATCAAAGGTAAGTGGAGTATTCTACGGACAAGTGTGGCGCCCTCCCCTACACTTTGATGTAGTAGCTAATGAAAAGGGAGCCTTTGGGTCGCCCTCGACTATGGTTGACCACTTTACTTTTTTTTTTATTGCATGTTATGTGGCTACTACATGTCATTACATATTTACTCTTATGAAAAGGTTTTCCAACTAGAATAAAAAAAAAAAACTTATTTTAAAATCATCTTATGGATATATTATTTGTGTAAAACTAAAAATATAATTATTAATTAAAACAAAAATATTTATTCACCCCGATCAAGACATATTGCCATTGAGATGTAAGGGACTACTGAGATTAGGATGTACTCTATAAATCTGTCCCCAAGATTTTTGTTCAAACTACATTTACATTTCTGAAGGTTGGTACAGCTGGGGAAACAGGGAGCAGAGAAGGAATTCCAAAGGCATGTGGTCTGAGAAAAACTATTAGAGTAAAATTTTTCCCGCATTTGGGGACATCTACAGTGGAGGGGTGAGATTTTGCTGTGAGAGTAATTGTTTTTAGATGTGTCCAACCATCTTAGTAAGAAGCACTGTCTGTCTATTAGTGGTTCGGATGGTGGTCTGTGACGCTTAATTTGAAAATAGCATTTTCGTTTGTCTGTTACGCTTATGTTTGAAATAGCATGTTCCTTGGTCTATCACACTAAAATTTGAAATATCATTTTCCATCAGACTTAAGTTTGAAATTGTAATTTCATTGCTAAAAATGCAGATTGAATAAAATAAGGCAGAAGGAAGAGGTCTAAGTAGTTTATTAGATTTTTGTTTATATATTTCATTTAATACTAATGGGTCGCCACTTACTAAGGCACGGGGGCCACTCAAGGATAAAGGTTAAAGGATAAAGACAACGACGACAAAATGGTTGGATGATAAACGACACGATAAGAAGATTGGAAACAATCGTTGGACTGGGCAGAAGATTACTTAAGAGGAATTGATTATGCAAGAGGACGGCTCAACAAGTATTTGTTAACATTAGACTTGAAGGCGACCATGTTGCAGTCGGTTGGGAAGCAGCCTCATGGTATTTTGTTCCATAGATGGAATGTTCTAGGAAAGAATATTTGTTCATGGAATTTCTATTTGGTTTTTGGTCCAGAGAGAGAGAGAGAGAGAGAACGTTCTTTGCTGTGGTCGTAGCAAGGCGAATTCTTGCTGTGAACGTCTCTATACTGATCGTTTCAGTTTCCATGATTTCATCTAATGTTCTTTCTATGTTTCTAGTTGCGTGTACGTAGCATTATTCTATTGCTATTTACCCATGATTGGTCGATTCCACATAGTTATGTGGGGTGACTTCTGCACTCAAAGATTTTTCTTGGTATTTCAGTTGTATGCTGTCTATCATCCCTTTGATTTCAAATACTTGTCATCAACCGTCTGCATATGTAATCAACTTTGTTCATTAGATTCATAATTTTCAATCCTTTCATAATATTTTTTATAATTCAACTGTCAATCCATCCATCTCATTAACCATTATCCTCGAGTGGCCTTTGGTCTTGATAAGGTGTGACTCATTAGTAAAAAATTTTTTTCCCTGTCTTATTTCTAAGTTTTTTGGAAGTGTTCCCAGTGCTCCTACTATGATTGGTATCACAGTGGTTCTGTTAAACGTTTCATATTCCCTTCAGTTGTCGGACAAGCTTTATGCATTAGCTTAGTTTTTCTGCCATATGTGATCTGATGGGACGGCTAAATCTACTATTTGACATTTTTGTTGT
Source organism: Sepiola atlantica (assembly GCA_963556195.1). Taxonomy (NCBI): domain Eukaryota; kingdom Metazoa; phylum Mollusca; class Cephalopoda; order Sepiida; family Sepiolidae; genus Sepiola; species Sepiola atlantica. The sequence continues at coordinate 90,524,304 of OY744527.1, read as the reverse complement.
CCTTTATGTTGACTATCATCAGGTCCGGTCATCTTGTTTGGATGAGTTTGCTTGCTTGTATTTCCATGTCTTAGAAAATTTTATGCTTTTCATTCTCGAATATTGGCTCCAGGTTGTGCCTGAACTATTTGTCTGCATATACAAAGTATAGTTGTTAGTGCAGTTCCCAATGGGCTACCTTCTCCCCTCAGTAATGTCTGTTTTTATATTCCTCTTCGGCCACTTTGCTGCATTCATTTATGATGAGGTTGACCATTTTGTCTGTTTGTACACACTGTCTACCTTTACTATTTTCCTTGGTCTTTTCTACTTTGACTTTTATGTAATTAGTTCTCGTTCTAATCACATTGTTTTGTGCAGGTCTCATTAGTGATTCGTTTCTCTGTTTAAATGTCCTTTTCCTAACCATGCCCACGTGTTTTTGTGCACTATTTCTTTAGTCAGTCTTATAAACCGTTCACATTGCTGCTTCTATTCCCATTTTGCTTTTCTATTATTATTATTATAGATTCTTATCATTACTTGTGTGGTCATTGAATATAAAAAGAAATCAATTCTCCCATTCCATAAGCATTAACCTTTCTCATTCAAGAAGGAACTTCTATTTTTATAACATTCAAACTACCAAAGTATGAACATATATATAGCTTAATTTCGTTCCTACGGTTAGTTTCAATGGTAAATCTAGAGTTTTATTTCGATGGAAGGCCAATAAGTATAATGGAACTCTCCACAAAAGAGAAAGTAAAATAGTAATGAAGCTGTCAAAGATTTACAGGATGACCATTTTAAGAACAACAATACAATGAATATCCTAATGTTTTCTCTTTATTTCTGGTAATGGCATCTTATTCCATCCTCTTTCTGACGCACTGATACTAAAGCTGAGGTTTAGAAACATAACATTACTTATAAGAAATGCTTTGAATCTTTTTATTACAATTGCATATCATAGTCTTATATATATATATTTAGGCAAACATTGTTAAATAACACAGAGTGATTTTGCTTGATGATAATTTAATTTTTTCAATTTTCCCAATAGTTTATTTAGTATTTCGGTCAAATTAGTATATCTAAGTTGTGTGTTTCTTTTTCCATTTTTCTTTCATTTTTGCGAGTACTTTCAATTTGATTCATCAAATCATCATCAGGAAGTGTTAGTTTTGGTGTTTTTACAACTATGTGTTTACTGTTGAGTTATTTTAATGGCTAATAATATACGACTTTAAAATGAGCGTCTGTAATACTGAGATATTGCATGCAAACGGGATTACGTTCTAAGCGCGTGCAAAATTCAAAAGTATGATTGCTTAACAGCTACGAATTGGTAATGTTAGTTACTATGCTAGACAATCTAAAATGTTGTTACTCGTTTCGTAATTCACATTATTGATTGTGGGATATATATACATATATATATATATTTTAAAGAAAGATGAAGATAAAAAATTGCATAAAATTACATAAAATTAATACAAATGTTATTATATCGAAAGTTCAGATGCAAGGAGTTACATTAATCCTTAAACCATGGTTTTTCAAAGATGTAATAAAATTTGTATTAATTTTATGTAACTTTATGTAATTTTATGCAATTTTTTATCTTCATCTTACTTTCTTTAAAATTGATTGCTCTACTCAACGTATTGAGCTTTACTTTATCGAGATAGATCACTTTACGATACTTCACTTATCGTTAGTTCTATTATCATTAGTATATATATATATATATATATATATATATATATATATATATATATATATATAACGAGCGCTATGTTCCCGGCGTTACCCGGGAATATTTACCTTTTTTTTTAATATGCTTCATATAATCTCTATTCATTTACTGGTTACAATGTTAATTGGGGAATGATTTTAACTGTACACTGTTGGATTATTCCATCAATTTACCAGTTTCAATTTAAGAGGGGAATGAATTCAACTCTACACTATTGGCCATTTTAACAGCAAAGTTATTTAACTACCTCTATAAACGACAAAAACAAAAGAATAAAAATGAATGAATATCTTTGAATCACTTCCACATTAGATACATTCTGTATTTTTGTTAACATTTCGTTTTATAAATGCGTTATATTTTAATAGTGGGTGGATTTAAAATCAACACCATTTGAAAAACTCCACTGTCCATCTAAAAGGGAAAATGTTTTTTTAATTAAGAAAATAACAACAATAATAATAATCATGGAATGAGAAGAGGAGGTAATTTTCTTCATCTTTGATTTCATACTAAAGTGAAATGTGTTTTAGCATTATTCACAAGTGAACAGATTTTGGTAGCCATTTGCAATCTTGTGTACTGTTATTGACAAATGCAGCCATTTCATTGGCTAATGGACACAGCTGATTAGTCAAGGAAAATCATGGTGTATATCTGGAATTTTCTCCTTCTAAAGGAAATATCAAGTTGAACAGAATATATAATTGATGAACTCGATTAGAATGTTTTTTATTTTATGTAAAGAACACAGACTGAAAATTGACATAAACGACCGGCTACTTAGAATCAACTATCGATTTGTCAGATGCAATAATATTTTGGGCTAACTTTAAGAATCCGAAAGACTTTTTCTTTATAGATTAGATAAATGTGGCTTAACATTTACTGCGGTTTCATGGATCATTCAATCATTAGAAAATGATTCTGATTTGAAAATCTATGAAACTGCAGTAAAATGTTTAGATAAATCTTATTGTTATAAAGCTTTATCAAAAAGGATATTGAGCCCTTTCTGTATGCAAGGTCTGTTGAATTTATATCGCTGAATTTCGATTCTGATAGATTTATTTTTGTGGCATTTCTAACCTGAATAAAGAGCCGTGATATGGCCAAACAGCTAACTGTGAATGGCTATATGTGTTCACCACTCGTAGGTTGAGTTCTCTAGTAAGGGAATATATGGTTTCTATTTAGGATAAGGCATAGCACATCATAAAAGAATTGAACACTCTAGGCAGTTGGTAATGTAAACATTTATATGCATTATAATTTTTCTTGTGTAGCAAAAGTTATAGCGTACAGGTAAGAAGTCCCGACTGCTGACAAAATGATTAAATTTCAAATCTTAGCATGAAATACTCGTCGCGTCTAGACATAATAAAGAGCCGTGATACGGCGAAACAGCTCTCTGTTGATAACTATAATATATATATATATATATATATATATATAGTACATGTATTGTATTAGTTTCTGTAGATGTAAATCCGTTGAAACTCAAATGTTTATAAAAAGTGCTAAATAACAAGTAGAGCTGTTCATAAGTATACATTTTTATTTATACAAACATTATTGGTTACATATGTGCATACATGTTTCAGTTGTACTCTTCATAGAGAGTCAACCTCTTCAGACCAAAGACTTCAGAGAAGTGGGATGGATTTGGAGACCTTTTTCCTTTAAATAAATCTTTGTTGGGGATTGGTTATTATTTATTTAAAGGAAAAAGGTCTCCAAATCCATCCCACTTCTCTGAAGTCTTTGGTCTGAAGAGGTTGACTCTCTGTGAAGAGTACAACCGAAACATGTATGCACATATGTAACCAATAATGTTTGTATAAATAAAAATTTATACTCATATATATAGTCTCGGAAGTTTCTCAACCATTAAAACTATATAAAAAAAAAAAAAAAAACAAAAAAACTTATAGTCTCAAGTCTTCCAGTGGAAAATCACTCATGTAAGTCAATTTATTTTTTACAGTTATTATATTAGTTAGTTTCTAACACTATTTAAAGGGATCATCAGTTGTTTACCATGTATATATATATATATATATATCATAATCCTCATCATTGTCCAACACATGCCAGCTTGTAAAATATACATTAAATTTAATATGATGATAATAAATGTTTGAAATTTCCCCATGTTCCTTTATGATCAATTCAGCACGTTTAGTTATATTCCGAACAATCTTGGATAATTACTCTGTTGTCACATCGGATCTATAGGGTATGGACCAACCATTTATCTTCAGTTATGAGTATGATAGTAACTTATGAATACAATGAATTGTTTGCAATATTATTACAGTATTAAATAAACCCCAAATGAGTCGATATACCATAAAACAGATAATTACATGATTCACCATACGACTTCAGTGCATCCATGTCAGCATTCCCAATGAAGAACGAAGGGCGTTCGAAATATCGAATAATAACACAAAAAAAACAAATACATTGTTTCATGCTTCAACCATCATCCATATCTTATTAAAATATCTTAAGAAGCATATGTGGAACAGCATACTTCTAATATATATATATATATATATATATATATATAGTAAGCAATGAAAATATATATGGCAATATATATATATTTTCATTGCTTACTACCTAGCTCTACTTACGTATCGAGCACTGTTGAAGTAAATACTGAAAACTGATACATAAAAAATTATATCTCCTTATAATATTTTATGTGGATACATGAAGTACTAATATATATATATATATATATATATATATATATATAGTGTATCGTGTGTCAGCAGAAAAAAATCAACCAATGTGTATGCATTTTTTATTAACATACTTAAGCATCTATTTCAGGTACCCAGGTTTAGTGCCCTGTATTCGTTGGAGATTTTATAAAAGTCCCAGATAATGAACTAATCAGGACATTCGATCTCATAGAGGCCACGAAACCTAGGTATCTAAAATGGGCGGTTAAGTGTATAGTATGTAAATAAAAGCCGTATATATATATATCTATAACAGGTGGAAAATATCAAACAGTATGCTATAAACATCTTATGTGAAATGGGTTTTTTATTTTATATCATGTTTTGGTATGAATTATAGCTTTTTTGGGATATGTAAAAGCCCAGAGAAAAAATGGTCTTGAAATGGAGAAAAGATTACAAATAAATAAGATAAAGTTACAAATAGCCAGAGAGGAAGCGAAACCATTCTACATGTGAGGGTATTACAGTATGTAGGTGGTGAGTCTGTTAAGAGCAAGCTCTTAAACCAAATGTAAGTTCTTAAACAGGAACAAATTTGAATCCAAGTAAATTATGCACCCTACTTTTATAAAAAATATAATTCAAAATCTAAGCTGCCACAACAGATATGAAGAAGTAAACATCTGCAGTGAAACGAGAACATTCTTTCAAAATAGATTGAATAGACCTGGTCGAAGGTAGAGTGGCTGAAATGTCGTGCGTGTGTTGTGGAACAAAGAACGAGACAGTTTTGGGTTATAAAAGAATATCACAAGTGTACATAAATTTTACCCTGGAAGAAAAATACAAAACAAATAGTTATAACGGCTCAATAAAGTCTGCTTTCAGACAAAGTGCCACTGCCTTGAGGGTCATTAAGTCTCTGGTTATTAAGTGCAAATGGCCAATAGCTGGTCAGTTCAAGGCAGGGAAAAATCTCTCCCTTTCTTATATCTCTCTAAGAATTATTCCCCTCTCTGTGTCAGTAAGCATGATAGTAATATTTGGTCATGTGACAAATCTCTCTTCTCTCAGCGGGGGGGGGGGGGGGAGAAATTTGAATTTTCAGTTTTGAGTTCAGCTTAGAAGAATGAGCATGGCTGCTTTCAATTCCCGGACTGAAAAAATCTTTTGGACTTCCACTTCATCCCAAATAACCGATAAACACATAACCATTACATCAAATTTTATCTTTCATTAAGGACACATTTTCAGGAAGAAAGAATTATATTTTTGTTTTCTTTGATTGACCAAACTGCATGCTTTACTGTCCTTTCATCTCTAAAAGATAATATATGTATATATAAAGATATTTACAGACAAAAACAAGGTCTGATATCAAGCTATAGACTTAAATAATTAAAGCTCAACTGTGTGACCAGTTGACTAACAAAAAAGTAAAACTGAAAGAACACTAAAAAGCCAGTTTATATAAAAGCGGGAATGTTTCACTATGCTAAGATGGGCAAGTCCATTATCTGAGCTCTGATTGGATGCCAGTACACGAGTGGATAATTCATTATATAAATATTGCTTCTTTTAAGTAAAATTTGCATATGGAATATTGAAGCCTGATATGCCCGTAAGTGTCAATAGAATAAATATATGCCGATATGTGTCAATAAAAATTGGTTTTAATTAAAAAGTAACAGCTGTTTCTTCATAGCCACACAATCAGCATCATGGTAATTACAGTCTGAATCTTATAGCTAAATGAATCTTCAGATTTAAATCAAAAAACGACTTACTATTGAACATTTTTACCAAAACATCTGGGTTTTTTTTCGATACACGGGGTGAATAATTTCCATGATCCACTATTTGTTAATTGACAAATATCGATTGAGCTTAAACATTTGAGTTTGACACCACAGCCAAAATATATACAAAATATATACATATTTTACATGTATCATTTTATACACAAGACATTTTCTTTCATTTAAGAATGCTATTTTATTAATGTATTCTCAGACACGAGACATGCATTCAATTATACACATTTTGTGTATGTATGTATGTACACAGAATAACTGACTTTCCAAGAACAAATTATATTTCTGATACCCTTTGTACCACATACATCCTTGTTCTTACACTCTATTTTCGTGTAGAATCGATCCACGTCCACACACAAACATTATATTCACTCTGCATTGCTACATCTCAATTTGATATTCATTTTTGTCTTGTTTTGATATGTTTTCATATCTTCCAAAAATAAAGTGAATGAGTTGAATCTTATTCATATATATTTAAAATCTTCTTCACTCGTCTCCTCTCACATTCCTTCTGTGTTTTCGGATCACCCCATCATTGGAACAGTAACATACTTGATAGGAGTACCCGTACAGGTAGGAGACATGGATTACATTATTCATTGCTTCCGAACTAACCTACAACTTTTATAATTAAAATCACTGGTCTTGCTCACAAACAATACCAATACTTCAAGTTAGCTGCTACTGATTGTTAGTATATCGCTGTCCAAACAGATAGATACACTTTTACATAAATAAAATTAAATAATTTTATTAAGAAAATATTCGTATTTGTGAAAACCAACATTAAATTATTTTATTCAATATATTATTTTATGTTTATATTACTTCATTAAATTTCCACATTTAAAAAAAGATATACTTCACCAGTGTTCATACTCTCTATTTATCTAGAAATATTACTAAAATATTCATATAAAGTCATAGAATTACATCAGTAATTTAATTTTCATACATAAATTATCATCATTTCTGATGACCTAAAGAAAAAACATACCGATCATTAAATTGTTTCTGAATTCATTTAAAATCGTGGGGTAAGTCTGAGATGGTTGTCTGACTAGCTATTTGCTTTCTTGTTTTCCCCTTACAACTTAAATGGTCTCATCTGGGGTCGAGAAAAAAGGCATGTGTTTTATTCGCTAACTTTTGCATGACGGAATGGAAGTACATATATTTATTTATATATAAATAAATACACATTGATCTTTATTATAGTGAATGATTATTTTGTATTAAATACATACTGGATTACCTCCCTTGGTATTAAACATATTCATGCATATACACATTGAAATACACACAACGCATTATCATGGTTGAATACACATCTCTACTGACATTGTTACTAATCTTTTATTCAATTCAATTTATTCCGATATCAAGATCTTATCTGTATCCCTCCAAACCTTTGTATTCACTTAAAATTTTCTTTTTCATTGTTTCCAATTCTTAGATTACGGCAGCATAGGCACACTCTTAGCCTTTCCTCAAGGTGAGCGAATATTTTTTTGCATATTGTGCTGATAACAGCCTAGAATAGAATGCTAGTACATCTATAAATACTTTCGATAACAATTTGCCATCTCAAAATCTGACAATACTATCGATTTGTGTATTATACAAAAAAATATCGATATCTTTAAGACAATGATGACAAAATGGTAGAAATGAACTAATGTTGGCCTACTTAAACAAATTAGGAAGTTTTACGGTATAGAAATTTTTCAATAAAGCTGATTAATTTGAACTTTAAATCGCTTTATAGATTCAATCACGCACACACACACACATATATATATATATATATATATATATATAGATTTAGATATATATAGATATATATAGATATAATATAGATAGATAGATAATATATATATATATATATATATATATATATAGACATATAGATATATATATAGATATAATATAGGTAGATAGATAATATATATATATATATATATAGACATATAGATATATATATAATATAGATAGATAATATATATATATATATATATATATATATATAGATAGAGAGAGAGATACACACAGACATTGAGTTTTATATATGTATGATGTTTGTATGTTCCCTATAGAAAGTAAGGTTAGAGAATCTACATAAAATATAAAAGCATATTCTCATGTAACATTTACCGGGGAAGACAATGGAAGTGTTCTCGAATCTCTAAGTGCACAATTTAACCTAGACAATTGTAAAGTACTACATGTAAGATCCAGGAAATTTCGAATTGAATATGTACTAAACAATAGAGAAATCTATTTGGAAGTGGGGTCTGATAATACATTTAGGCCAAATAATCATATTTTGACCATTGTATTGAGAGCAAATAGAATGATTGGGTGGATGGTTAGGAATATTATTTCGAGGGAGACAAATGTTGTGTTAAGGATATATAAAGCTCTAATAAAACCTCATATAGAATACTGCACCCAGGGTTGGGCTCCAGCGACTAGACATGGAAATTGCAATGTAATATTGAAACTGGAAGGCGTACAAAGAAGGGTGACAAAACTAATAAGTAAAGTAAAGGAGTGCAGTTGCTGGAGAGAAGAATGATGGGTGATATGATTGAGACTTTCAAGATAATTAATGGCATTTCTAACTATGGTGGCCATTTTTTTAGTATTATTCCTAGATCTGGAAGGTTATTGTCAAGGCAGTTTTCAAAAACTAGACCTGTTAGCCAGTTAAGTTTTTTTTTACTCACAGAGTAATATGTTTTTGGAATAAGTTTCCAGATCAGATTAAGAACAGCAATAGCGTGAATCAGTTTAAGATGAGGTTGAATGAATTCAGGGAAAGTGGTAGGAGGGAGAAATTGAAGGGGCACTTTTGGAAGTTGTCAAATGAAATATTTAACAATTTGATCTGGATATCGATACTGTACTAAGAGTTTAATTATTTTTTTTTTTACAGTTGAATTGAGAAGATAGTTAAAGGGGAGATGCCCAAGGAGGCATAAAAAAACAAATAATATAATAATTAAGACAATTAAAGCAGAATTTTTTCCAATATCTCTCAATCTCAGAACTTAGGTATATCTTAGCATGCATTTTGGGTAACTAAAGTATATAGGAAAAAAAGCCTTCAGGAAACAAACGCTGACTTAGCTTTAGTATAATAATATATATCTAATACATAAAGGTATATTGTTGGCCCCAAATTGCAATATCTCTGACATATCGATATTTGATTATGACTAGCCAATTTATCTTCATTTTCCTTCTACTATATTCTTTGCAAAAAAATAATGTTTCTTTGAAAAAAAAATAGCTATTCCAGCTAGGTAGATTGCTACCATAGAGACAAATTTAAATAATAACCTAAAACACTGAGTCATGATTTCTTTACTCAAATAATGTAAGGAACATAACTTGAATGTTAAAAAGGGTGTTAGTTCCCTTACAGGATAACCTTTTCCTTATCTCTATATTAGTACAATTATGTGACTACTCCATATGTTTCCGTGTATGTTTCTCGCCTATACATGTCTTACACATTATTTTTTTAGTATTATTAATCTATTTAAATAAATGATGATATTTAAATAAACAAACAATAAAAACTAAAATTGTAATATTTTTCCCCGTATAACTATGCAAACAAAAAAACTTAAACTAACATTACATTACTGAATTCCGGGCAGCGCCGGGTAGATATAGCTAGTATACACAGAGACATATATAACATTTGTAGTTCCTGTCTGTTCACGAACTCCTCCTTGGGTTTTGGAAGATGGACCCCAATAACGATATATATGATAGGGAGTACACTAGTAGCGTGGGGTCTTCGTTCGCATGTAACATCCATAAAAAAGGAAATACATTTTATTTATTTATAAAATGGAAATTATATAAATTAAAAAATCAGAACAGAAATGGAAATATGGAGTTTACAGCTTGGAGCAGGAGTACCCAGAAGGCCTAATTCATTCTTGGAAATGTTGGTTTATCAAATTATTTAAATAAATTTCACTGTTCTTACCCTATCTCTCAGCCTTCTGGTAATCTCTGCATCATCATCAACATTATTATTATTATTATTATTATTATTATTATTATTATTATTTATGCATTTATTTTTTCGTGCGTTCTCAATTTTAGTCCAAAGGCTTTATCAGCAGAGCAAGCCGTTCACTTTCCTACCCCTCCTCAGATTTAAGGATGAATGCTGAACAGCCACTGTTGATAATTTGGGTACTATGCTGTGCTTAAAGACAACAAAGATAAGCACATGAAAAATTGCATATTCAAGGGACAGATTTCGTGTTTCAAGCGTCTAGACGCCTATTAATATGTATAAATTCAATGAAAACCAACCAAATATATGCAGAAAAGATATACAATTTAATTCAAGAAATAATGAATACATTTGAACTTGGAAGGGGGATATTTTTGAAATTTCGATAGGATATACAATGCTAACCTTGCATCTAAGAAATACATAACACTGATATATGTATAAGTCGGCATAGATTGAGATTAGTTTGTGCTAAATAAAGAGATTGCAATTAATAAACTTTTTTCAGTGAAGGTATATCATTATTATTACTAGTTCATACTCGCACCTTGAGCGATGTTAGTACAGTACCTGGGTATATCAGTTTCCATCTTCACCTAGCTTCTATTGCTAGTACAGAAAAAAATGTTTGGGAAAATTCGTGGGAAAAATATGCTACTTTCTATTTGCATGAGAGAGTAGGTAACTATGATGAATGTATTTACATATTGTTTTTATTGACAAAAGGCATTCAAAATTATGGTTTTAAGCGAAATAATTCGCTTTAAACTAATACAGAATACCCTGTATGTTTACTTTTTTGGCATATTATCAAAAAAGAAGGTCACTTAGTTGAAGTAATATATATATATATGGCAACTCCCTTTCAGTCGATGGTGGTTGTGAGACTGCTGCTATTGCCCGATGCAAGTCTGCCTGGAGGGGCTTTAGAGAACTCCTGCCCATCTTGACAAATAAGCATCTGGCGATCACAACCAGAGGACAGGTGTACACCAGCTGTGTGAGGAATTTTATGCTTTATGGCTCTGAAACATAAGCTGCATTGACGAGCACTCTCAAGAGACTGCAGCACAATGAAAGAGTCATGGATCTGTCATGTCAGACCGGAAGACGACACTCTCTTCAAGACTTTTCTCTCTAGGCTTGGTTTTATTTACTCCTCCCCAGGAGTTAGGCACAAGGCCAGTTTTATCTTACTCCCACAAGTAAGATGTGACCCAAGGTCGGGTCGAGAAAGTGGGGTTTTAAAAGCCAGTGCTCGAGAGGTGAGCACTCTGGCCATTTAAAAATTGCCTGGGCAGCCCCGTCGGCATTCTTCGGTAGGGGCGCCTCAGACAGTAAGCAATAAACTTACTCCTCCCCAAAGAGGGGAGGCAAAGCCTGGGAGGGTGGACCTCCTAGAACTGCACAGGACAGGCGTGCAGTATCCATCGGAACAGATACTACACTTTGATCTTAGCCAAAAGGCCAAGGCTTGGTATATATGAAATAACTCATGTCCTTAAGATAGCTTAGCCATGTAGAACTAAGCTCTAGCTGGATCGCCCGGGTCAGAAACATGTCCATCACATCAAGTCGGCAGGCTGGAAGACCGAGGCTTTCTTGGGATAAGCTGTGTAAACGTGACCGTGCAGCCTTGTGGATTACAAACTTAGATCCTCGCGACCGCCGAGCCTGGAGAGGAAGACTTCAATCAAGACTGACAGGCAGGCCCCACCCTCTTATAGAGAACTAATTAAATGCCTGTTCAAAAATAAATCGGATGAAGAAGATATATCTAATATTTTGTTATTATGTTAATTTCGTTTACATTTATAAACACGTATCCAGTTAAAAAAAATCCTTTAAGCTTACGTGAGATTCGAACTTGGGTATTGACATCAGAAAAACGACTGCATTAGTAATGTGCACTCTGCCTATTCCTTTTTGTTACCCAATCACATGATGTTTCTATTTGTATAGAAAGATAACTTTTTAATCGTACATAGATTATTTGTTTGTGATGCCTCTTTGGGGATTTTTTTTGTTGTAACTATCTTCTCAATTCAAACCTTAAAAATTGCAGTGAAAATTTACACTATAATTACAATATCAATATGCAGATCATATTCTGTTAAATATTTCATCTGAGAGTTCCTAAAAATGTCCTTACTTCTATTCATTTACCATTATATCTAATTCCATCTAATTTTGTCTTAAAATATTCTCCACTGTTGCTGTTCTTGATCTGATCTGGCAACTTGCTCTAAAAAGTAATCTCTCTCTCTATATATAGAACTCAATGTCTGTGTGGATGTTCCCTATAGAAATAAAGGTTAGATAATCTACATAAAATCTAAACGTGTATTCTTATGTAAAATTTATCGGGAAAAACAATGGAAGTGTTCCAGAATCTCTAAGTGCATCCCTAAGGGGACTATGAGGGCATAACCCCCTTAAAACTGCACATATATCCTATTGTGATGAAATTTATATTGTATGCATAAAATTCTCCGGAAAAACAATGGAACTGATCCTGCATCTCTGTTATCCTCTGTGCCAAATATCTACGTACCCCCACCTCTAAGCGACCCATTGGGACAGAGTCAACTTAAAACTTCAAATACATATATCCGATTTTAATGAAATTTAGACCATATGTATAAGACATTAATTGAGAGAGTTTTCCAACATTTCAGCTTCTTCCGGCTATATTAAGGGGGAAACAGGAGAAGGGGGTCAGCAAAAACAAAGAAAGTAATATGATGTTATGAGCATAATGAAAAAGTACATAGTGACGCTCATTTAATCCCGGGCAACGTCGGCTCTTCGTGCTGGTATACTCTATTAGCAATAAATTGAAAATTATATTAATTAATATATCTAGTGTTTATGAACTCTGCCTTGATAATAGCTTCCAGAAATATTTAAAATAGAAGGTTCACCATAATTAGAAATGTCATTAATTATCATGAAAGTTTCAATTAAATCACCTCACAATTTTCTGTGCAGTAAAGTAGTTAATCCTAATTGTATTTTGCATGTCTTCCAATTTCATCTGATAATTCTTAAAATGTTCTTTCTTTCTTTCATTGACCATTATTTATGAATTCATCTAATTCCATCTTACTCTATTAGCAAAAAGTGAAAATCATATAAGTTAATAAATGTAGTTTTTGAAATCTGCCTTGATAATAATCTTCCAGATCGAGAAGAAATATTTTTTAATTGGAAATGCCATTAATTATTTTTAAAGTTTCAATTAATCACCTCACAATTTTTCTTTGTAGTAAAGTAGTTAATCCTATTTTGTGGGGACGTGGGTTATGTCTTCAAATCTCTTATTACGTTGCAATTTCTATGTCTAGACACATGAGCACAGACCTGATGCAATATTCTATGTATGAGGTCTTATTAGAGCTCTATATATCTTTGAAACATCGTTTGGCTCCCTGAGAATATTATTTCTCAACATCCATTCAATCATTATTTGCCCTTGCTACAATATCTGATCTTATCTGTGACAGCATTCACCCAAGGTGAATAGAGCCAGCTTCAAGTGAACTTGCAGCATCAAATTCATTGGAGTGTCGTGGGATGATAGAAGAGTCCACAAAATGAGTTCCTGCCAAATCCATAAGCCGTTATACACAACCGATGATCGGTTGAGACTCAGTGAAACACTTGCAGTAATCATAGGGGAGCAGTATACAGCATCTGGTATTCCCAAATGGTCACCCATCTGGTACTGACCAGGTTTAATGTCGCTTAACTTTGGTGATCTAATGAGAACCGATGTGTCAACATGATCATAGCCATATCCTTGATACAATAGACAAAATATGATTGTCATAGCTACAATTGCACTTTCAGACCTCTGTCAAATAATACTTAAAAAAATTTTTTTTAACATAGTTCATCCCAAACAAGGCAGGCCGCCACTGTAGACGTAAGGGGCTACTGAGAAAAAGGGTGAAAGTTTTTTTTTGGGGGGGTCAACCTAAATTGGGAGCTGTGCAATGAGATGTCTGCTACATTAGTTTTAAATTTCTGCATGAGTGGATCTGGAAGTAATGGCAAATAAAAGGTGACTCCACGCTCAGCAAGGTCTTTCCTTCTTTAACAGAGTACAAAAATCAATGTCGAAATCTAGCATGGAGGGAGTGATCACTTCTGGTCCCTAAAACCCCTTTCTCACAGAAGAGACATTGCTCGCCTCTCTCTACTCTATCGTTATCTGCTCGACTGAGCTCCAGTCTTTGGTTCCTCTTTGTAAGACATTCACAGCAAACATTCGTCTTATTACCACAACGAAAAAGTCTTTCCTTTCTCCCTCCTTGTCCCTAGTGTCAGGTTGAATTTCCATGGACAGAGCTCCTTTGCAAGAGCTTCCCACGTGTGGAACACATTACCGCAGGATTGCTTTCCTGCTGATTATAAATTAGTCGTCATCAAATTCAATGTGAACAAATTCTTGCTATGGACCACGTAATGTATCAAGTTACGGCCCTTGGGTGAAGTTTTTCCTCCGGCCCAGAGGGCGCCTTTGTTGTGATTGTTATTGTTGTTGTGAATATATAAAGAAGGGACTTTAACAGGTGTGCACTTGCTTATGTCTTGACACTCAGTGAACGGTGCAGACTTAATAGACCACTCCATAATCATTCAAACACAGTTCATACCGTTGATCAATGTTAGTACTCTCATAGTGTTCCTCATCTTTCGGCTGGAAATAATTCCCATCTCATTGACTCTTATCCTTAAATGGCTCTTTGCCTTGATAAGTGGTGTTCCCAATAATAAAAAAAAAAATTGTGACCTCACCACCGGATACACTTTAAGGTCATACAAATCATTGGTATTGAAGTGAGACTTGACCTTTTTATGATTAGATAAAACAATTAACCTGTAAAAAAGCATAGTTTAGCAGCACTTCTAAAGTGAAGTTTTAAACTGCTCTTTCATATATAATTTTATACTAATGAATTACCACCTTCCAAGACCAAAAGCCACTCAAGGATAGGGTTAATGAGTCTGTTAGTTGAATGATGAACAATACTATGAGAGGCTTAAATGGACAATGTTGCATTTCTTAAGACAGCTCGACAAGTATTTGTTGACATTGGACTTGAATATAACCATGTTGTAGTCTGCAGGGAAGCAGTCCCATGGCAATGCATTTAACAGATGGTAAGTTCTTGGAAAGAGAACTTTTAATTATCTTCATTTACTGAAAGTCCTTTCTGAATAATTGATGGTTATATAGGGAAGTAAGTTTACATCATTTTTGCATGTTTAAGATCAGATGAAATTTCTATCTAATCTTAACCTAATGAGTCGAGAAGAAATCTAGTGGTTAATTGATGATAAAATGAAACTTTTCTGCTCTCTCACTCATTAGTTATATTTGCACAGGCAAATTACCCTAATTAGTTGTAAGGATACACAAATAAGTAGTTTCATTATATAAAGAATCAGAGTTCTATTTCAAAGATCAACCAGATGAATCTGGATGAGAAATTAGCGACAATAAAGAAACAAACCAATTAACTAGATAGACAAACGAAAATCGAAATGCTGATACAAAAAGAAAACGTACACAATTATACATACTTTCATGTATCTTTGATTATGTTATTTTAAACTTTCTTTAAACTTTTATAGGTCAAATTACCATATTTATAACCTAAGATGGCTTCTGTAATGGCACTTATACGTCTCCCCATGTGAGCTCTAGAACATGTGGATTTCTCCGAGATAGCTACAATTCGGATATAAACAAATGGATGTTAATGATACAGGGCTTAAACTAGTAAAATTCTCTCATAGAAATACATCGAAATTATTATTTTAATTTATTTATCTAATGAACACTGAAAAAGAAAAAAAAAGAAAAGCGAAAAGTAAGCTTGATTATTTTTATTCTTAATACATTAATACTTTTTTTGTTTCATTTTAGGTTGGTAACAAGCAGGATTCCTTAGGGCGTTTACAAGTAATTTAAAAATGGCTGCCAGTCCTTATTTTTCAATGGGAGATAATTCAAAATAACTTTCAAAAAAACCTTTAAGAAGAAGATAACTATGTAATATATATGTGTTTTTTTAATCATTAACTTTTCGTTTATCGAGATCCAGTTGTTATTGAGTAAGGTGAATTCCAGTGGATTTTAAATTAATACATTTGGAGAAAGTAAAATATACTGACTTTATAGAATACATAATTCTTTCTGTACAATAAAAAATACCTTTATCCACAGAAATTTTGCTCATTAGAAAATCAAATTAAATTTTTTTAAAAATCAATCAAATTAAAAATAAATAACACAGCATAAAACCGTATTGAATAAAAAATATAATTCATGCAAATTAGATATTACTTTAATCGTTATCAATATTAATATGACTGCATTTAGAGAACGTGGGATTAAATTCTTTATGTAGAAAGGCGATTAAAAAACGTTATCAACAGAAATATTGATGATATATAGATAAAATATAAATCTAATTAAATATAAATAAGACAGCCGAAGAACTTACGAAACCTACATCCTGCAAATACAAGCCACGAATGTGGATCCAATATGGACTTACTTTGAAATAGAGGTATTACCCTCGAAATATTATAAAACTTGTAAACGTTAATACGACTGCATTTAGAGAATGTAGAAATAAATTAATTCTATAGAAAGACAACGATTAAAAAAGCCTTTATCCACAGAAATATTGATCATAAATAAATCAAAGTAAATTGATTGAAGATTAAAAACATCAGGACATAGAAATTTTTTTTAATTATCACATTAAATATTGTCTCTTTATATCTATTATCATCTCGTTTCTCACCCAGACATTCTTTCAATTTACCCGGTGCCCATAAGCTTACATTGTCACAGCTTTCTAAACCTCAAACCTATCTAAAAAATATTTGTGTTAATTAGATATTACCTTCAATGTGTTAAGCTTTAATGTCAGTGTATATATTAAAAGGTTGTAAATAAAAAAAATAATAGCATTGAAAGAACGATTTAAAACGATTCAAAATAAGGGTAAGTTTTGTTCTAGTGATAGTAAGTGGACATACAGACAAACATTTGTCTGTGTATATATAAGTGGGATTTTATAAAATGTAATAGGTTAAAAGAGAAATAAAATTCAATTAATGATTTCTTTTTCCTATTTGATGAAAATAGGAAACAATTTAATTATGCATTTCGACGGATTTGAAAAATATTTTTAAAAGGAAACAAACTTTTGACTTTTATTCTCAAGTACATGAAATGACATCAACAGGTGCTGCCGAGGTGCAAGAAGTGACGTGGTGGGTGGGTAATGCATTTCTATGACGAAGCAGTGATTTGCTGTGAATCTGGCCGGCTGCACCGAGGCTTTCATGCAAATCATTTGAGGATCATTGGATAAACCTCTGTAAGCTTGGAATTGAATATTCCGATATTAACTCAGTAAGGGTACTCTGACCCCAAATAAGGGAATGGTTAACAAAAGTTGTAACCAGTCTTCACTATTGTAGAACTCAATCGATGGTTAAAAATAATTTTTTAAAAAATAAAAGATGCAAGGATGACCAACGTGCTTCTATAGAAGAGGACCCAACTCGACCTGAATGTTTCGAATTGCGATTTATGGAACAAACCGGAAGTGACCCCGGAGTTTACGGTTTAAAGCCATGAAGAAAATGTAAAAATGCAAATGACACTGAAGCATACAAATGCAAAACTGGGTTATGATAGGGTCAACAAAAACTTTGAGCTGACTCTCCCAAAAAATAAAGTTGGAAAATTTTCCTAAAAAAAAACAAAACTTAAATAATAGAAATAAAGTTGATTCACTTACTAATTTGAAAGAAAATTTAAAACCCATTCTTAACATGGAGGGAGGTAATTAACTTTAACCTTAAGTCAGGGAAAAAATGAAAAAGTTGTTTCATTTAATGTCGGTACTAATTGATTGTTAGGCGATGGCTCGGCCATTTCTGGTCTGTTCCGGAAGCATTTGTGTTGAGTCGTGTCCTCTCGTATAGAAGTACCAAGATCAAGTTGTTGTAAAAAACGTCTTTACCTAACATGTTTCACCAAATGAATTGTTTAAACAAGCAAGAAAATTAAATGAAACCAACATTTTGTGAAATATGTTTTCAAGATAAAATAGCGAGATGAAAATGAAGTCATAATAAATAAAGTCACATAATCATTATGGACTTGGAACTCAATAAATGATTTACCAAAATAAACCGATAATGTAAAAAAATGTTTAAGTTGTTATAAACAGAAAACTAGAAAAAACGTCTGTTTTTTTTTGTTTTTTTTTTGTTTTTTTTTAGAACGGGTGTATTTCTCCCGAAATATCAAAATATATATTCTCCATCTTCACAGAATTTACTTAAACAGTAAGTGACAGATTTACTAAAAAATAAATAAATTTTATTGAAGGAAAATATCGCATCTCGATTTTCTCCACTTATTTGTTTTTGTTCATCTCCTCTTTTCCCATTCCGACTTCTACCGCATTGCACACAGCCTTATTAAATACCTATATACTACTACATCCTTTTATATATGTGTCATTTCATTTGTTAACTAGAACAAGCGACAACATTTTTTTATTTTAATTAAGTCTAATTTCTATTTTAATTATATATACAGATACGTTGTTCATGGAGAGAGAGATGTAGCGTCCAGTGAATGAGCAAACCCCCATACCCATACCTAACCCTAACCTCCACCCATACCTAACCCTAACCGTTACCTAGCAGTCATCTCTGTCTTCCGCTCTTCTGACTCATTTCCTGTTGCATCACTACTATTATCATATTCTACTCCTCCATACAACCAGCCTTTCTGATGTGATAACTCATCTGAATATCAGCTGCTCATTGTTCAACTTGCATAGGTGAAATTTTTGATTTTCAAAGTACTCGGTTTGTGAAAAAGTTTGGTTCTTATGATACTTTGATATTAAAAGACATATCAGAAGAATCGGAAAATAGAAGGAAAGGATCAATATGCAAAAGTTGTCAATTTTGTTCAGTCAAGTTGTTTTTTTTTTGAATGAGAAAATGCTACTTATATAACATATACATAATATGATAAAAAATATTTAAAACGTTATCTAAAAAACATATTTATTATTAAAATAATTATATATATTTATATATATATATATCTATATATATATAGTCTCGGAAGTTTCTCAACCATTAAACCTAAAAACAAAAAAAAACAAAACAAACAAAAAAAAAACCTTAAGTCCCAAGTCGTTCAGTGGAAAATCACTCATGTAAGTCAATTAAGTTCTTACAGATATTATATTAGTTTGCTTCTAACATTATTTAAGGGATCATCAGTTATTTACCATGAAAAACTGTATATATATATATATATATATATATATATATATATATATATAGAAGACACATCATTAAACCCCAAAACAGTAACGGCCAAATATATGATACTCATAAATATTGGCTCACGTGATTTATATAGAAATATTTTTTTATATCTCTTTAAATCTTCTCCGGTTTAAAATCTCAACTGTTACTACTCCCTCCCCTTTTTTCATACCTTATCAAACCTTCCTTACACTAAATTTAAACATACATAACACTCTAAGCAAATAACGCGTCCAAACGAGAGTGACACGTGACTTCACATTTCCGAAACTAATGACAACAGAAGCTGAAGAGAGCCGGATGGCTAAGTCCTTCTGTGCTTGAAACCGACAGTACGAATGTTGTACTAATTTTTCTGTAGCGAAATAAATAAATATATATATATATATATATATATATATACTAATTATACTAAATTATACTTCTCTTCATTTGGAACGATCTAAGGTACTCTGAACTCTCATTGATTACTAACTCTTGCTGTCCTAACAAGCTGTCAATAAAAATGTTGTCATTCATTCTTTTAATATTGCCTTTCTCTCTATAAATTGAAAATAATTTACACACTTTAACGAATAAATGTACAAAACAATAAAATATTCTAATCCTCAAAAATGTTTTTCAGTAAAAAAAACATCTGTTTCTAGAGTCATTTTTGCGTATGTATATTTATCCTATAATACGTTGCACACCCTATTGCCATCCACAGACAGTTTCGCCGTATCATAGATTTTCAGTGTTGCAAGTCCTTCAAGCCAAAATCAGAACCCAACTTTTTTTTGTCAAAAATCAGACTTTTTAGTATGCCATCAGCACATAGCTCTGCCCACACCTAACTAGGTCTATTAATCTCTATCTACCTACTTTTAGTCATATCTATGGCATTTTATTCATCTATATCTACTTACAACATAATCATGTTCCCCCGTTAGATCACCAAAGTTAAGCAACGTTGAGCCTGGTCAGTACTAGATGGGTGACCATCTGAGAATACCAGGCGCTGTATGTGGACACCTAGCTATGGCCAAATAGTATCGCCAACCTGCAGTGTCTAGCGTGGCGACTATGGCAAGAAAACCCTGAATGACAGTCACCAATATGGTGTCGGACATCAGGGAGGTATTCCCTCTCCAGGAGTGATCAAAATCCTGATGGTGATGATATTTACTTATATAGATATAGCCATATATAGATAGATAGCAGGATGTTTGTTAATATTTAACTATATCTGTTAATATTTTTAAATTTATGTCTGTTAGAATCTTTTTAAGATTCTCTGTCTCTCTCTCTCTTAGGCACAAGGTCGTTTTTTCGTGGGAAAATCCAGCTCTGGGTTGGGACAAAAATTAAAATTGCCTCAGTGTAGAAAGAGTACTCCTCCACTGACCGGACACAGAAAAGATGAAGTGTAGTAAGAGAACATAAGGCCAATGAAACTGTATGCCTTTTAATACCTTTCTATCATCTCTCTTTGTCTGGTTATATCGATCTATATATATTTACCTTTGTGTGCTAAGCTTCATCTGTATATTTACTTATTTTGCTTTACTTATGTCTATAAACTTATGCACGTCTATTTATCTCTATATATTCATATATATATATATTAGAACTAATGGGAAATGCAACTGAGGAGGCTTAAAAAGACATCTCATTACTACGGTTCCCTGTCCTCAGATGCTGCTGAAATCCCTGTCATCTATCGATGCATTAGTGAGTAGACAAATGAATTGGAAATCATTAACTCTAAATCCGACCCTTCGAAATGCATTTCAATTGGATCTTACCAAACCTAATAGCATTATTTCTCTCTAGAAGTACAGCAAGTTTATCATTTAAGATTTTACATGCCTCAGAACATACTTCAATTAGGATAGCATCTTTATACTGCATGCATCTATAATAATAGATCTGAATTGCCATACACACACGCATGTGCATGCACGCATGCATGCCAAACACACTCGTTTAATAGATTTCTCTTACTTATTCCCCTACTAGTAATCTATGATATGGATCTGATAAATTAGGATATTTTGTTTAGAAAGTGAAGTCTATTAGTAGAGCATAATCAGGCTGACACACCAGCTCTCATTAGATCATTCAAGTTAACCAATTCTGAGCCTGGTCATTACTAGATTGGTGACCATTTGAGAATACCTGGTGCTATATGTGCGAGGACGGGGATATCACCCTGTAAAACTAATGTTGTCATCTCCCCTGACCGGGATATAAATGCGACTAGTGACCACCTGTAAATTTACTATTCCCTAGAAACTTCCCCCTTTGAAGGAAGCAGGATCAACCTGCTCAGGGTGAATGCCACAGCAGGTACTCCAGATTTTATTTTTTGAAGAGGAGGGGACTGGATCACACGTTAAGAGTGAGGACATATTTGAAATAACTAAAGTTAATAAACAGTGTTTGATACAGGTGCTTTTAGGGGCTTCTATCTTCATGACCAACCTAGAAGGGAAATATTAATAGACAGTGCATAGGGGTCTGTTCTGTGTCTAAAAACCTAACCTCAACAGAGGGGATGGCAAAGGGCCTGATGACTTGATGCTGTTTCCCATTTTAAACAGCAAGTCACAAATATGGGATGAAGCTTGTGTTGACATTTTCTGCCTTAGTTAATAAAAAAAAAAATTATTTACCTCCCAGGAGGTTAGGCACAAGGCCAGTTTTATCTTACTCTCACAAGGTAATATGTGATCCAAGGTCGGATCGAGAAAGTGGGATTTGAAAAGCCAGCATCCGAGAAGGTGAGCACTCTGACCATTAAAAATTGCATGGGCATCCCCGTCGGCATTCCCCGGTAGGGGCGCCTCAGGCAGTAAGCAATAAACTTACTCCTCCCCAAAGAGGGGAGGCAAAGCCTGGGAGGGTGGACCTCCTAGAACTGCACAGGACCGTCCCATAGACCGGCGTAAATCAAGCCCCGAAGGCCAAGACAATACCAGTCTATGGAGTGCAGTATCCATCGGAACAGATACTACACTTTGATCTTGGCCAAAACCGAGAATCAAAATACAGCGTTGTTCTTGGCGGATTTGTATTCCAACTGATCGCCACGGAGATCAGTGGAGCAATTAATCCATCATGTAGGAATTTTTCAACCGCCTGGCTCTATTAATGACGTGCCACACCAGGGACCATTGCGAATTGACTTGGAATGTTTAAGGTCTGACTAAGACTTTTACTCCTAGGAGTCCAAAAATTTTGACTCCGGCTCCTAGGATTTCAAAATATCCGACTCTAACTCCTTATTTAAAAGTCTTCTAATATTCAGTAATAATTAGAGTCCGATTTTAAAAATCTGACTTTGACTCCTAGCATTGTTAGGAGTCCGATTCCGACTCCAATTCCTTCCAAAATCTCTGACTCTGCAACCCTGATATATACAGAAACTACTGTTAACCACACATTCTTGTTTCAACCAAAACATTATAAACTCCTTTTCCACCATCTTGCTAGCTATACACTTCATAGACATCAACAGGTTTTAAGCTTGAAACTTATCTTTTCTTTCTCTTCATAAAAGTAATACTGAATCACATGCATACATATACTGACACGTAGACATTATAATTACATTTCCTTGTCTTTCCACATAGACACACAAAAGAAATGATCTCTTTTGAAAAGTATATTTAAACAAGCAGATACAATTTTTTCAAACACTAGTTATAAACTGTTTAAATCCTGGCTGTAAAAATAAATTGTGTTATTGTTCATACAACATTGTCTTGAGTACTGGATTTTATTTGCTTGATTCTAGCATTCTGTTTTTTTTTTTAATGTTTAACAAAAAAATAGGAGTTATTAGGTGCACCCACATCTTCAAAGGTAAATATGTGTAGCATTTAAATCAATGTTATTTTTTAAATTTCGTTTTCATGTTGTCTTTTGTAAAGGCCTTGCCACGAAATGTGTAATAGCTCTCATACTATCTCTGATCTCCATGCAATTTCCACTGAATATCCTAAATGATATCCTATATAAGCTATACCAAATAACCTGATCAATGCAAACTGATTTTCAGACGTTCAAAATTAATTTTTGATGAAGCCACAAAGATTGTATCAAAACAGATCCTATTTCCGTCTTGTAGTCGACTAACTTCTCTGATTTTAATTTATTTCCAAACTAAAAAAAAATATCATGAAAATAAAATAAAAGTGCAAGTTTAACTCACACTACTTTACCCAAAGTAAATTACTATGAAATATCTTTGATTATCGCTGGTTGAATAATAAAATGTACAGAGCTTGAAAAATATCTTGAAAAAAAACGAAATTTAATTTTCATTTGACAAGGCCAAAAGTACGAAGCAATTGATCCGTTCTTGCATAAAAATGTGTTATAGATTCCATACCATCACATCAAGAAAAGTTGTTTTTTTGATCTTGTTATAGGGCTGTGTTTTCAATTGCATCCGCAGACAGAGAGACAGAGACACCACATTTATTACTAATGGAGATTTGGTATCAGTCTGAAGTTGAAACAATACTATTACTTCTATTTATGTACTATTGTCCTATCTTTTACTTTAATTCATTTTACTATACTATTTTAGACTAATGTACTATATTTCAATGCTCAATTAAGGGGGGTAGTATCTGTTCTGTCGTCATAATACCATCTTCCCAGGCATTATCTTCTCCTTTTTTAAGGAGGTAGTGTAGTATATTTTCGTTCATCATGAAACCATCCTCCCAGGAATTACCTACTCCTTTTTTTTTGGGGGGGGGGTAGTATATGTTCGTTCGTCATAATACTATCCTCCCTCCGGCCGCATATTTTTGTCAGTTTATACAATAGATATTGGATTTTTCTCCAGTCTTTTATTGTGCTAATCTATGTTAATAAAATTATGAGACAATTTCACGTGTGTGTTTTCTTCGTCCAACGTAGTTTGGATAAATACACACTGCATTATTTTGTTTATTTACTATTAATCGAATATCTATTAAAATAAAAAAATTCAATAGCGTAAGCTAAGACGAAATTTTTAAAAAATCCAATTTTGAACTTCATTAATATTCACTCTCTTCTTTTCTTCGCTCGTGCACAAGGCTGACACTACGTAGCCAATTTTCTCCCACCCTGTAACATAAATTATGAACTTAAAAGTAAAAAAAAACCCCAAAAAACTCGAAAATATTGATGCGTTTTATAAAGACACACATGAATGAAAGTAAAAGATTACCGGGCAATGCCGGATAGGTACAACTAGTAAAACTAAAATGATAACATTAGTTTCGTTTCGTATGATTTGATTGATTAATTTTATTGCATATCAACCGTTCCTGGGCCATTTTAATGCTGAATTCAGTCATTATACTTCTAGTTGCTAATATCTTCAAATATTTATGGATTAATGTTTTGTAGGCATATATATTTTGCTTTTTGAACATTTATTAGAAATAAAAGTGTATTTCGATAAGTCCCTATTTACTTGCCTCCACAAAGCTTTTTGGCTTTCTTCATCAATACTTAGACATTGCTGGATGACGTCATAATCAACATGGTGTTGCCTAGGATGATAGTTAGGGAGATGAGCTGGAACATCCAAACGATCACTGAGGACCCTATTCCTACAAGTGGCTATCATCCGTCCAATGTCTTTGACATTTCAACCGAGATAGGCTAGAAAATGAAACAGTCAGTTAGTGAGCTGTATTTGTCGGGGGGGGGGGGGGGGGTTCTGGTTTCGGCGAATTGAGCTGCGGTGCTGGGATTGAAAACAGATTCAGCAATTATTGATGGTGTGAAAGGGTTGTTTCAAGTGGCGTCCAATATATGTTGTTATTAAATTGTCTGCAAATGATAGATTCTATTTAACCAACCCATAGATAGGGCCCCTGACAGATATTACCATTCTGGGTCAGTTGTTGGGTTTTTATAGTGTGTCAATCCTCATTGTGTCATTTTATGCCGAACTTGTACACGTATATGATTGATTTGTAGATTAATTGGAATTTAAAGAGATTTTTAAAACCACACTCTGGGTCAGAGTGGACATTGCATTTTTTTGCTAAAGGATCACCATTTATCAAGGCCAAAAGCAAATCGAGGATAAGTGGTAAAGAGATGGAATGATATATATATTGAGAAATGAAGAACGTTATGAGAGGATTGGGAAAGATTGATGGGATGAACCATGCTCGAATTACTTGTGGTGACGGTTAACAGCAGGAATCTGTTGACATTGGATTTGAAGACGAACCTGCAGTCCAATGGTATTGTATTCAACGGAAGAATCCCCTGGGGTAGAAGCTCTGCTTGTAGAAGTTCCGTCTGACGCTAGGCACGCAGAGGAAAAAAGGAAAGGTTTTTTTCATTGTGGTAGAAAAGCGAGTTCTTGATGTGAATGTCTTATTAGAATGATGCAGAGATTGGAGCCCAGTTGAGCATCTTTCATGGGAATATCGATAGAGAAGAAAGAGACTAGCAAAGTCTCTTCGGTGATAAAGGGGCTGTAAGAGACAGAAGATCATTCTCCCACTAGATTTCAGAGTCAATTTTCAAACTGTCTAGGCAATAAAGAGTGCTCTTAGCTACGCCTTCCCAGATATGGTAGCAGTTCTCCATCTTCGGACGGATCTGACTCTTATAAAGGTAGGAGTCAACGGGATGACAATTTGATTTCAGAACAATTCATTTTAAAATGCGTAAAGTCGGAATCGTTTACTTTAGCGACATCAGATTAATCACAAGTCTGAACGAGTCGATGCAACGGTTCGCCAAAATAATAATGCAGAACTTTCTTTTTCTGTTCGCTTCCTTGAATGAGTCAACACGACGTTTCACCAAAATAGATGCGGCACTTTCTTCTTCTATCATTTGCATCCACCTCCAACGCATCTCACAAAATCACGTCTTGTTGTGCTCCTTATAGTAGCGACATCTCACATATGTGAGTAACGTCCTGTTGGTATAAGACTGAACCGGTTGTATAGCTGCCGCAACTAATTCTTTTGCGTCTGCCATGATAGCTCATGCTCTAGTTAAAATCTGCCCTAGAGTTATGTCATCCATTCTCGACGACGCCCGGAGATGTTGCCTTACGTGACTCGGCAGTCCTGCTACAAAAGCACACACCATCCATTTTTCTGGGAGTATCTCCCCAACAAGGAGGGCAAGTCTTCGAAGCTCAGCCAAAAACACATCTACAGCCTACCGGGTTGTAGCCGTCGCGTAGTGAAATCCTCATATGCCACAAATGAAGCAGTTGCAAACGCAGTTATCAGTGCCTGCTTGACATGATTTATATCTGCCCTCTGTTCCTTTCCTAGCTGTCTATACACAGTAAGGGAAGGACTCGCATCATTTTGTAAAATTCGCACAATTCACAAACAAGTTCCACCTGTTCTATCCATTCTACTATCAGGAGATCAGTGACAGTCCCACTAAACTCTGCAATGAATCGAATGTGGAACTGCTTGCTTGTCATATTAATGCCGAAATAGCTTGAAGGAGTCAACGCAACGGTTCGCCAAAATAATGTGGAAATTTCTTCTTCTGTTCGCTTCTTTGAATGAGTCAATACAACGTTCCACCAAAATAAATGCAGCACTTTCTTCTTCTACCATTCGCGTCCACCTCCCAACGCATCTCACAAAATCACGTTTTGTCATGATCCTTATAGTAGCGACATCTCACATATGCTAATGAGCCACGCCAAAGCCGCCCTCTGCCGTTTCCTATTTAAAAAAAATTAAATTAAACTTTTTGTAAGTGGGCGTTTCTGGGTTCACGCCCGCAGCTCTCCTCCGCATAAGCAGCAAACTAAACATCTTCTCTTCGATCGCCACGGACAAGTGTCTTGGTTCACAGCAGTCGGCTGCCTCTCCTGCTCTCCGCTACAAAGTCACTATCTTTGGCAATCAAATTATATCGTCTTATTGACTAAAACAAACAGTACAATTGAAAATAAATACATTTCAAAAAGTTACATTCGTTTTATTGATTTGAAGAATATTTAACCGATGAATATTTTTATATGGTAAGAAGTCAGCGAATATTTATTATTTTAAAAAGAATTAAATTACTACAATTTTAAATAAATAAATAAATGCCTATATTCATTTTATTTAAAGAATATTTAGTTGTTAATAACAATTATTTTTAGGGAAGAAGAAAAAGTAATTTTTTTCTTAATATATTGAACCTGACAGACATTGATTATTTCAAAAGGAATATTATTATAAACAGTAAATTATACAGATTTATGTAGAAAGCATTGTGGAATTTTTACGAGATTCTGCTGATCGGACGATTTCATTTTTCAAAGGTGTGTGGAAGGTGATAATGTACGTACAAACATGAAATGCCTTAGCGTACTATTATATAGATAACTATGCAAATAATTAACAAAAATAATCTATTCAGTTATTGTGTACATGTTTACTACAACAAAAACGATACATTATTTGTTGTTTTTCTCTGACAAACAAATCTCTTATTATTTTTACTATAAAGTCCGCCGTAAGTAACTATATATTTTCTCTTTGCTTGTAACTTTGTTGATATTTAAGCATTTCTTCTATTTCATATGTCATTCGAAAGCGGAAATCATATATTTTTATAGCGTCATTGAACTTAAGGAGCAAATCCGAGCTACCATGGCTCAAGTGTTGTTGTAATTGTGCTTCAAAGTATGCTGCTCAGTCCCTGAAAAGTTAGCAATGGGCATTGAGCTCTGTGGAAAGCACACGGAGCTTGAATTAATGTTTTAATAGACAGTTGCTATTGGATTTGAAGACTACCATGTTGTAATCTACAAGGAAGCAGTATCACGGTAACGTGTTACACAAACAGTAAGCTCTACCTTTTGACTTTTCTGCTTACCCTATTTCCGAATCTTATCAAGTCAAGTTCTCTCTACCCATAACTGTCAATGGTATGGTAAACAAAAATGCTTTTAGTGGTTCCTATTTACTTGCCTCTCTGCGAGGGCAGAATTAGACAGGAGATCGGTTTTTAATATGCAGAAAATCAAGTTCCCCAAAATGGGGGACTCTGGATTAGAGCAGATGAAAATGTTTTATGTTGAAAAAAAAAAGTGTCCCCTTTTTTCATATTTCTTTCATGTTACATTTATGTTGAAATAAAATTATATAGTTACATTTGAAATAATGGTTAGAGAGTTTGTTAATTGGTCGGGATAGCAGAGTTCAAATCTTAGTCAAGTCATACCAAAGACACCAAAAATGATACTTTATGCCTCCTTGATAAACACTCAACCTTGATCCTAACGTTATAATGTTAAGTGGAGAAATTCAAGGAAAGCAGTGGCACGTTCTCTTACATCTCGGCATAGTAAGCAATGAAAAGAGAGCCTTTCAGGTTGCCATCAATTACGGTCGCTCCATTTGTTTTTTTTATGGTGAACCCTGTATATTAATATTTTTGCATTTCAAAATTCACAAATGCACCTGAAGAAAACCAGAGAGTATAAAAGTCGAAACGTCATGAAAATGTGAACAGCGAAGATGAAGAAAGCTGTTGGGAAGCTGTTGGGAACCTGTAGAGAATGTAAAGAATCTCCAATTGTTTTGATATTCGCGTTATTAATAGAAGAATTTAAGAAAGTTATACTTCAATAAAATGAAACCAAACATTTTATCGAATGTGTGATTTTTAATCAATAAAAGTTATTGTTCTTCATTCCGCCATTGTTTGTCAAAATGTACTCAGTTACACTTTGAATAAAAAGGAGAAATTAGTTTTAATGAATGCGATTGGAGATGCGGACAGCAGTAGCCTGTAAACTGCACCAATGAATGGAATCGTTCAAATTCTGATTTCATTCATCTTTCCTTCTTACTAAATATGAGCAATGTAGAAAAAGAAATTAAGACAACTGAAGAGTCTGGGAATTCTTAAAGTTGGTTGGCATAAGTTTAAGAAATGTATAGATCTAATCTAATAATAGCATTTTGTGAATAAAGGCTTGTGGGAAAGAGAAGAGATCATCTCCCACTAGATTTCGAAATCGATTTTATACGCTGTTAAGGGAAGAGTGGATGCTTCCTGGAGCGATAGAATGATCCAACCATTTTTCTAGCAACCTTAGCAACAGATTTTATGTAAGTCTTCCGTTTCAGGTCTAGAGTGAAAGTCGGTCCTAGGAGCTTATCAAAGCAAAGATCTAATATAATAATAGAAATGCAACAAAAATGCAACAAAAAAAAAAACGAATAAGAAAAGTCAATCTCCTCTTTCGTTGACCTTTTGGCTAGGGTCAAAGGGCAATATCTGTTCTGATACTACACTACATCTTTACTGTCATCAGTCAGTGAAAGAGAAATCCATCTAGATTGAAGCAGTTTTGATTTTTGTCCCAATCCAGAGTGACCTTTTTTGGGGAGATGGATTTTTCCCACTTGAAAAGCTGACCTTGTGTCTAACTCTGCGCTCGTGGGGAGGCAAGTAAATAGAGACTTGACTAAGTATATTTATATAAACATTAGTGTGTATAAATAAAAATTTATACTAAATAAATATAAAATAATGTATAATGATATAAACAGAACAGCATGCAAATATAGATAGTATCTACTTAAAGAATATTTAATAATAATAATAATAACTAGCGGGACCCGTGTAAATTACACGAAATGATGTTTTCAATACTAATTATCTTATTCCTAACCTATACATGTTTGAATAAAATATGATAAGATTTGACTTGTATATTTATTTTTAAAAATGTCTTCCGGGTCGTCCCCTACCTACCCCCGCACCCTTTGATATAGGAAAAAAAATCTTAGAGGTTGGTTGGGATTGAACTATAAACCAGTCAGGCCGACGTCAAAAACCGACGTCAACCGTTGAACCAAAGGGAAATATTTGAAAATATTACGAAAATTAGGTGACTTAAATGCTTTTCCAAATCTAGGTGGGCACGCATGCGCAGAGCTTTTGATGTAAGCGTGACACACGAACACACATGCTATCGTATTAATATATAGATAATAATAATTCATAGCCCCCTTTCGGATGGACCCATTTAAGAGAAATGATACAAGTCGTCTAATTCAAGCTAAATGCAAAGTTCCTGTCCACGTGATCTGTTGAACACTGTTAAGACGGCTGACTATATTGTCCGCTTTAATATGACATAAATAGGATTCATTTTTCGGCTTCTTGTGTAGTTGTTGAAGTTGGCCGGGATTTGAGTTAAAAGTGACTCGTATCCGGGTATCGAATCTTGCAACCGGCTGAACAGTTACCTTTAACGCTGATGAGTCCATTAGGATGAAACGTATACGTATGTCGATGATAAATAAAAATATTTATTATTTAATAATTATACACACACACACACACACACACACACACACACACACACACATATATATATATAAAATATTTGGAGGTACAACATTTGTATATGCTTTTAAAACAATTAACAGAAGTCTCTATAAAGCCCTTTCAACTATCATCGCGGCAGGAGAAAATCGATAGTAAGTAATAGATAATATTGGCGAAAGTAAAGGAATTAACGGTGGGCGATTAAAATAAATTTAAAGTCGTTCAAACGATTAAAAAGGCAAAGCGTGGGAAAGAAAATAAAGGGAGGGGGCAAACTTCCCAAAAGAGATTCAATGTTTTAATGAAGGAAGGTTTACGAATGGCAATGGAGGCAGATTCCAAAATTTCCTCTTCAACTTTGGACTCTGTTATTGGCCAGAATTTGGTTGAAAATCCATGTTGTGCCAGTAGTTATAAAATAGTGTTTTGAGGTCTTGTATAGAGCGGATTCCAAAAACGATTTGAAAATTTTGGAATCTGTCTCTAACAAATCGGAAATATCCGACGAAAGAAATGAGAACTTTCATTGAAGTTGTTCCTTCAGATATCGGCAATAAAAGTGTGTATACGTAGAAGAAGTTATAATCGAAAATCGTCTAATGGAAACAATATGATCTGATAATAATGTATTGGAATTCAGTAATGGTATTCATTTACTTACGGAGATTAAAAGAAAGTTACTTTAGTCTGACCTAGGAAACCACGTGTCATGACAAAAAAGGCTGCTTCTATCAATAAAACAATGTAATTAGTTCTCTGAAAGCGAATTAGTATATCTAATCTTATGATATCTAAGTAAATTTAAGAAATAAATACTTATGTTTATTTTAAACAAATGTAAATGTTTATATTTTTTGCGGTGAGGGTGTGTGGAAGAAAAGTAGAAAAAGCAAAAAAAAATAGCTATGTAAATTATATAGAAGTAGAATGTAGACTATACGTTTACTTTTGGCAACCTCGTAACTCTCGCTTCCCTTATTTTGTCCTTTAGTTCTCACAGACCATGAGCGATGTTTCTTACAAAGAGGGAAGAATTGCTGTTTTCTGGATCGGAATCTATCCATATAACACTTATCGTTGGCCAGTTTTTGACTTTGAAGTGATATTTTTTAGCTCCTTACATCAAGTGGCTTTATACCTTGTCTGGAGCGATTTCCATTAAAAAAATGGAAGGGGGTGTTTTTGTTCAAAAGTAATTAATAAGAAAAACATTACGAAAATGTCCATTCGTATAATTGCTGTCAAATTTCTATACTGTTAATGTAGAAAGTATTGGTAATTTCGATTTTATAAATTAAGATAAAAATTTTCTATTTGAATTATTTAGTACAGCGAGTTAATATTAATAAACTGTATAATTTACTGTTTATAATAATATTACTTTTGAAATAATAAATGTCTGTCAGAGTCAATACTATTAAGAAGAAATGACTTTCTTCTTCCATAAAATAATTGTCATTGTTAGCTAAATATTATTTAAATAAATAAAACGAATATGTCTCTTTTATTTATTTATTTAAAATTCTAGCAATTTAATTATTTAAAAAAAAAATTCTCTGTCTTCTTACCTTAAAAATAATCGTCAGCTAAATATTCTTCAAGTCGCTGAAAAAAAATGTCCCTTTTTGAAATGTATTTATTTAAAATTGTACT
Organism: Sepiola atlantica; assembly: GCA_963556195.1. Classification (NCBI taxonomy): domain Eukaryota; kingdom Metazoa; phylum Mollusca; class Cephalopoda; order Sepiida; family Sepiolidae; genus Sepiola; species Sepiola atlantica. Next base: position 90,491,634 of record OY744527.1, on the reverse strand, counting down.
GTTTGTTTTAGTCAATGGGACGACATAATTTGATTTGGGAAAAATTCATCTTTAAATGGGTAGAGTTGAATTTTTCATCTTTGCTGATCGGACGATCTAATTTTTTTAAAGGTGTGTGAAAGGTGATAACGTATGCACGAACATTAAATGCCTAAGTGTATTATTATATAAATCAGTAATTTAAAGAATGTTATTAATTGTAAAGGAAATGTAATATGTTGAATTAGTTCAAGTGGTAACCGCAAATAAGTTGAATAGCAAACACTGAAAAAAAGTATGGTAGCATGGAAGTGTAAGAATATGTGAAATGATAATATCTGTTGTGTGTATGTAAAATGTAGGTTTTAGTTAAGTATAAAATGAAGACTACAAAGTAATTAGTATTTGCTTTAAGGTAGCTAATTATAGAGAAAAACACTAATTTATATATATATATATATATATATATATATATATATATATAAAATCCAAGATTCACCATTTTGTTTTTCGAAAAAAGCTTCGTCATACAATGGTGAATCATTCTAGCTTACTTATATCCAAGGGAGGTAAATGCAAATTAAAAAAATTGTGTAATAAGAAAGAAACCTTTTATATATTAATAAATATTTCTTATGTCAATTACATTCAGAAATCACTTATATATTTTACCATATATGATTCATTTTCTAATTATACATATATATACACACAATTTTCATACACACATACTTGTATATAAGAGAAGTGAATGTATGATATGAGCCTGAAGGATCTGATACAGATATTTTATCTGCTAGATTTAACCTCATCTCTTGAGTAAAATGAAAAATTTCATTGGCTTCAATAAACGCTTTGTTTCAACTCGTCCTAACACATTTTCTTTTATTCTCTTTTCTTTATAAAATTTGAAAAAGTTGAATTAAAATAATAAAAAAAAGTGAATTCGTTGTCCAACACTGAATAGCAAAGATAAAAAAACAAATGGGGCTTTATGAACTATTTTTCTGTGTCCTTTTGGCTTGATTTTGTCCATTTCTTTCTGGTCGATTTAACAACAAAACATCGAGGACCAAGAAAAGTTGTTTGGTTGAGTCAATAAAAACGACCAAGAAAAAAACAGGCTATTGTTGTTACCAATGCCCCCCCCCCCGACGCTTTGCTTTCAGATCTTGTCTGCTTTGTTAGAATTGATAACTTGCCAACTGATATAAGCAAAAAGTCTAACAGAAAGAGACACGATAAACAAAACAAAAAACAGACCAAAAAATTTAACCAAAAAAACAAACAAAAGAAGACAACTTAGAATCGCTTCCCCCCCAAAAGAAGCAAAAATAAAACACTGGTTTATTTCGTTTCATTCTATTTATTCTGGCAAGCAAATCTACCACAAAATATCTAGAATCAAATAAATCATCTTTGACAAAAAAGTATATATATATATATATATATATATATATATATATATATATATATATATGTATATATATATGTATATATTACACTAACAACGTAACACGATGGCCCAGGTTTTACTGTTTGTCTTGGTAACCGCAAGTGTTAGATGTAAGGGAAATAATTCAATTTACTCTTTCATTTCTCGTCAGAACAAAGTTGCTTCCCTTGGTATAAAAATTAAGTGAGGCAAATTTTTCCTTTGGTTATAAAAAAATGCTTTTTATTTCTTAGTGAAATTCATTTACAAACGGATCTTTGACCTGAGCGGTTGTGGCACACGAACCCCCTCCTTTTCTCTACGAGTTCTCGCCATCAGGCTCTCTGATTTCTTTGCTATCAATAGTGCACATGTTAAATAACTTTTGTTCTCGTTAAATATTTGTCTTTGGCCACAAAATATGCCTTAGTTTCCAATATCACTTCTTAATAGGAGCACAATCTCTTTGCTTATGTCATTATTGTCCTTTAAGGTGTTCTTTGGAAGGTTATCTAAAAAGATTTTGGCAGGTTAAGCTTTCAGGAATAAATGTATATATGTGCGTGTGCCAATAATGGACCAGAATAATACCCTTTGTGTACCTATCTGGTTCAATATATCTATTAAACTGAACTAAAAGAATCCCATCCCAGGATAGGTAAAATGAATTCCCTGAACAGAACAGTTTTGCACCACTTTGATGCCCCCCCCCCAATGAAGATTAATATTAACATATAATGCTACTAAACCCTGTTCTAGAATACTTATTCCAATTTTTATTACAATTCATTACATGATTTTAATTCTAGGAAATGTCTCAAATTAAAGGTTTAAGCTTAAGGGACCTTAAGAAGAAATTGTAATTCAGGGAATCTTGCTTAATTGTGTCTAATGACTATGAACCAAATTCAATGCAAATCTAATATATTTGAATTACTGGAGCATTCTTTTAGAGTCTGCAACCAGACAGATCTGGTGATATGGTGCATTGTCTTGTTGAGAGAGCACTCTTATCTTCAGTTGTGGTCGTTTTGGGGCGATTTCTTTCTTTCCCACAAACCAATAATGCTATATATCAGGTTGGAAAGAAAGTAATATCGTATTTTTTACTTCATCACTTTGCAGCCTCCTAAGGTGTCCACAGTTCTAGATTTTTTGATGAATTGGTGTCTTAATATCTTGCTTTGCCTTTCAGATATAGTAATTAGTTGGAATATATTAAGTTTAACAGTCTTAGCCGTAAAAAATGGATATTAGTGAGGAGTATCTGAGACGTTGCATGCTCTATGAATTCAAAAAAGGAAACTCAGCTGCAGAAGCTACAAGGAATATTGGAACTGTCTATGGGATAAATGTTCTGAATGATCGAAAATGTCAACGGTGGTTTGCAAAATTTTCTTCTGCAGACTTCAACCGGTCAGATCGGCGACGTTCGGGAAGGCCAAAATCAATTGATAAAGACGCCATTAAAGATGCTGTGGAGGTCAATCCAAAGTTAACCAGCAGAGAATTAGCTCAAAAATTCAATACAACCCATACCACAATTATTTCATGCCTTCACGAGTTAAGAAAAGTTTCAAAACTTGGAGTCTGGGTTCCCCACGATTTGAACAACACTCAACGAAATCAAAGACTGACTGCTTGCACATCTTTGCTTTCCAGGAATCATCGAGAACCATTTTTGCAAAGAATTGTGATTGGAGATGAAAAATGGGTTCTTTACAAGAATACCCAATGCAAAACCCAATGGTTAGACCGAAACCAAAGTCCACAGCCTGTTCCAAAACAAGGACTACACCCAAAGAAGGTTATGCTCTCTTTATGGTGGGACATGAAAAGACTGATTCATTATGAGTTGCTAGAGCCTAATCAAACAATCACAGCAGTAAAATATTGTTCGCAGCTGGATAATATTAGAATTGCTCTATCAAAAAAACAACCAGCATTACTCAATAGGAAGAGTGTAGCGCTTCAGCATGATAACGCGAAACTTCACACTGCAAAACTCACTCAGGAAAAAATCATGAGTTGAATTGGGAAGTTTTTGCCTTATCTGCCTTATTCACCTGACATTGCTCCATCTGACTACCATCTTTTCCGGTCGTTGCAGCATCACTTAACCAATAAAACTTATGAAAATGACGACCAACTAAAAAATTACCTAAATTTGTTTTTCTCTCAAAAATCAAAGAAATGTTTTGAAGAAGGCATCAAGAAGCTAGTTGATCGTTGAAGTAATAGAAAATGAGGTAAATTATTGTAAAGATTAAAAATACACTAATGTGAATGTTTCAGATAAAATAAATGTGTTGGACAAAAACGACATTACTCTCTTTCCAACCTGATAATATTCGCTGTTGATGGCTCTACCTTTCTCAAGGTAATCAGTGAAGAAAATACCTTGCACATCCCAAGACAAGGTCAAAACCTTTCCTCCTGCTGATATTTGCATCTTTGCTCGCTTTGAACGGCTTTCACCTTCTTGCATTCATTCAGCTGACTGTTGAGTTGATTCCGGAAGTGGTTGATCCATTTTTTTTTAATCCATTGTCACATATTGATGCAAAATCTTTTTGTTGTTGATGTTAAAACGGTTCCAAACACTGAATCGTCGACAAGGTTTTGATTGACTGTGAGAAAATTCAGTACCCACTTCAAACAAAACTTTCACATTGACAAATATTCATGCAAAATGTTTAATATACTGCCTTCTGATATCTTTCTCTCCTCTGCTATCTCATGCAACTTTAATTCACAATTGGTCAAAACGAGTTTGGACTTTTTTATGTTTTTTAGGAACAACGGCCGAATTTGTGCGACCTGAACATTCGGCATCATTTTTGTTTATACGACCACATTTAAACACAGCATACCACATCGCAACCATTTTTTTCGATGTAGAAGTGTCCGAATAACACTTATCAATCCATTGTTGTGTTTGAACAGTACTTCTTCCAATCAGAAAACAATGCTTTATCAACACACGAAATTTAGATTTTTTCCATTGTTTTGGAAATTTACAACAGTAGTTTTAATTTAAACGATTAGACTCACATTTTTACGCATGCCATTTGAAAGTTATTACTTTATAAAAATCATATGGATTCTTTGTTAGTGGTGCCATCTATATGTCAGACTTGCGACTTATTTAGTGATGTGTTTAATATAAAATATATTCTAATTTTATTCATTTCACATGAATATAGATGCAAAAATTGCAGAAATATATATTTTGCAAATATATAACATCATGGCATGTATTGGAAACCTGCGATAAATATGTCTCAGTCGAGTAGGATTGTACGAAAGAGGAAGAGAAGAAATAATATGCTTATACTTCTGACAAAGATGTTTACATCGAAAGTACTCAAGTTTAAAAAAAAAAGAAGTTTTTAAGGTAAATAAATAATTTATTTTAAAAAACAAATAATTTGCGTTGTCCAGATTTTCCAAATATTCTAAAAAAATATTCTCCTTACTATTGCTATTTTATGAATGTTTTTAGAGATAGTGACTAGCATGTACTTCATAGATTTGAACGCAAACTGGCATTTTCAGAATTGATAAGTTATCACTCTACGGCACTTCAAAATCATCCTCCGCTCTATAATAAAGACCAAGGTGTATTTATTTGTATATATATATATGCTAATATGAAAAACAATATAGTTAGGATGGATTCTTATGAGAATCAATTTCTAAAGCAAAATAAAGCTCAATACTCAATATTTAAAAGTTTAAATAGTTATATCATACTCTTATTCAATGTCAATTTCAGAGCAAAATAAATCTTACATATTTCTGGAAAAAAAATCAGAGCATACTTTAACAAATTCAAGTTGCCACATAGAACAGCCCCGTCTTTTCACTTTTCAAACAATCTAACTCGAGCTGAATAGGTTATCCAACAGATATATATATATATATATATATATATATATATATATATATATATATATATATAAGTTATGTAAATATATTCATGGCACTTAAGCTACGCAGAGTCTTCCGCATTTCATCCTCATAGGGAATCGTCAGGCTAAAATATATATATGGAAAAGAATTATAATATCACGGCATAAGAAGAGTTTAATTTCTCATACCCGGGTAACTGTTAATACGAACGGGTATGCTCACTATTTAAAATAGAGAATAGTAATAGTTAAAACATATAAAATAAACAAAAGAAAAATATTTAAACTGAAAAGATCAGATTTTTCTTTTTGTCTGCCATTCCATCAAAGTTAGAATATATATATCATATATATAATATATATTATATATATATATATATATATATATATATATATATATTATATATTATTTGAGACAGTATTATATATTAAATATTGTACAGCATTCGATTTTATCGTTTTCTTTTCCAACTTTGATGGAATGGTAGACAAAAAAAAGAAAAATCTGAACTTTTCAGTTTAAATCTTTTTCTTTTGTTCGATCTAATGATCTTGTCATTGTAACTGAACATTGATCTTCAGAATAGATTATTGAAAATTAAACAAAAACCAGAACGAAAAGAAAAAGAAAAGTACGTTTTTGGCATTTCTGGGTTCAAGATTAAAATCTTTATCTTCATCTACTGTCTTTGTTAGTCTGAATAGTTTCAATATATATATGAGAGAAAGGGAACGAGATGAGACGAGATTTTTACCCCTGGTTATCAAAGTACATTTCAAGATTATTGTCAAATCATTTTAAAAATAGAATATCCCAAAGATTTCTTTATATATGCTTTTGTTTCCATAACTTTCACAATAGATGAATTGCATCTTTTAGTTAATTCCACTTTGAACAAAAAGATAAATTATAATACGGGCAATTGTTTATTAAAATATGTATCTATAATAATTATGCACATCGGATATTTACTCTGATAAGCACCATTTCCCTCTAATTTATATATATATATATATATATATATATATATATATATATAAAGTGGTGTACTAAAAGCGAACTATATATATATATATAAATTATTTATTAAAACTATACATTAAATATGTAATGTACAGTATTTAAATAAATAATTTGTATTTTAGCTCTCACATTCTTATGATCGAGCACTTTATTGATTTCTTTTCAACATACTCCGACGCACTATATACAGGGTGACTAAAAAAAAACGGGCCTGGTGAACACTTTATGTGATATCTCCTTTATTTATTCACCGATTGCCCTTATTTTACAGGACATGGCAGAATCAACGACCGTGAGTACACCAAGCCCTCAGTGGGAGCTGGGACAAAGAATACACTGTGTTAAATTTTACTACAAGACAAGCTCGTTTAAGAAAACCCAGGACAGTTTCATGCATCAGTTCGGATGTGAAAAGGCTCCACCCAAAAGCAGAATTCAGAACTGTGTGGACCACTTCGAGAAGTATGGGACCGTGGAGAACTTCAACGCTGCCAGTGAGAACCGTCGAAGCCACTCGGCACGTCCCAAGAAGCGGGCAGCCGAGCTGGTCGAAAGTGTGAGAGAGTCTCTCCAGGAGAGTCCGAAACGCTCTGTGCGTAAGCGAAGTCAGTCCCTCGGTATCTCCCGTGAGACTTGCAGGAGAGTGCTGGTGAACAATATCAGGGCTTATCCATACAGAATACAGATGCTGCAGACCGTTACAGCCTCAGACAAGAAGCAGAGGAGCGCTATGGCAGTCAAGATGCTCGATAAGATCGAGGAGACACCAGGTTTCCTTAACCTCCTTTGGACCTCAGATGAAGCCCACTTCCATCTTGACGGAAAGGTGAACTCCAAGACAAATGTCTTCTGGGGGTCCTCTACACTGAATGAAGTAGCCACCAAGCCCCTGCACTCTCCTAATTGCATGGTGTGGGCTGCAATCTCGGTCAAAGGCATCATCGGACCAATCTTCATCGAAGAATCTGGCGCAGCAGTGACAGTCACCAAGGAGCGGTATGTGGAGGTCCTCAAAACCTTCAAGAGTGAGCTCCAAACGCTCTACCCGTCGCTCATGAGCAAGTTCTAGTTCCAGCAAGACGGAGCAAGTTCTCACACCTCAGACTTGTCCCGAGATTGGCTGAAAGAGAACTTCGGAGGCCGAGTGATCAGTCTCAAGACTAATTTTGAGTGGCCACCCCATAGCCCGGACCTAAGCCCCCCCCCCCCCAGATTATTTCCTTTGGGGCTATCTTAAGGACAGAATGTACGCAGGGAAACCCAGAACCATCACGGAACTCAAGGAAGCCATCAAGGAGGAGATGAGAGCCATTCCCAATTCAGTCTGTAAGAACGTCATGGACAACTTCGTTCTGCGTCTCAAGGAATGCACGGAGCTAAAAGGAGTCCATCTAGAACACATGCTGTAGAACGGAGAAAAAAAGGCCAAACACCCTAGTGTTTTGATATGATGTTGTAAATATAATAAGCTAGTGATGCCCCAAAATTCATTTCATTCGGACGAAAGACTAAGAAACGGGGTCTAATTAGATTTGGGGCCCGTTTTTTTTGGGTTACCCTGTGTATATATATATATATATATTTATTTATTTTGGTACAGGAAAATTAGGACAACATTCGTGCCATCGGTTTCAAGCAGAGAAGGACTTAGCCATCCGGCTCTCTTCAGCTTCTGTTGTCATCTCATCAGCTTGAAACCGACGGCACGAATGTTGTACTAATTTTTCTGTACCAAAAGAAATAGATATTATGCTCTTAATTTTTAACTTTAATTCTTAATTAATCGAGCACTCTGCTGGGATTTTTCCTGTTATATTACAAAGAAGTATATATATATATATATATATATATATATATATATATATATATATAGAGAGAGAGAGAGATAATACAGTGCAAATATGAAAACCTGCTTTTTATATCATTATGCCCAGTAGACATCCTATTTACTTTGGTGCGTGCAATTTCTTTATATCTATTATTATACTAAAGCTGAGTTCATTTACATTTGTTTCTCTAAGGTTTTTTTCCCTATATACTTTAATAGCATAAAATACTTTAATAACATAAAATACATGATACATTTACCTTAGTTCTAGGAATGGGTTATGCATAAAAAAAATGTTCTCCCAATTAGCCGTGATTGTAATTAACTGAAAACACTCATCGCTCATTTAACTATGTATTTCTTTCAAGCTCTCTGACTGTGTATTGATTTAACCACTCTCTAATAGATGTTAATGTCTCTATGAGCATTTAGAGAAAGAGTGGCTCTCTCTTTTCTGCTAATTTACAGAGTATGTTTGTACACACTGTAAACACTTCCTTGTAAAACAAACGTTGATGAACTCAAAGTTTTGACATATATAATTATTTGTTACCCCCAAAATTAGGCTGGGCTCCGTAACGAGTAGTATTAACACAGCCGTCATCGTGGCTTAAACTGCAATGTTACTTTCAAAAGTCGAACTCTTTACGACAGCTGCCTTTAAATAGGATTAATCTCTCGCTGTTTTACCGAGTTGTTGACAACAGCCATGTGAGCGAAGACGCTGGAATTTTAGTTTGAAATATAACTCAGCCTCCGGGGGTCGAGTCCGGCGACCGGTGTGAATAATTATTCTCTACACTGACGATTCCCATAAGGCTGAAATGTATACGTTTGTAGATAAAAAACAAATATTTATAATTAATTATATATGTATATATTATTTTGAATTTAGTAACCAAACAACGATGTGTTTTTTTTTCCTTAGAATAAATAAAATACTTATTTTAGGTTATAAATTTTCGATGTAAACGCCATAAACGTAGAATATTCTCTTTTTTTAAGTAGAAAAATACAGCGTTGTTTGGTTTCTAAATTTAAAATAATTTCAAATTCACGATGTTTCAAAAAAGAGTGACTATATATATATATATAAATAGTATTATCTTGTGTTCTTGGAGAAATGAAACCAGAGTGTTCTATTATGTTTGTAAGAGCATAATATATTCTACTTTATATCATACTACACAATATCAGTCAAAGATACCTGCTTTTTTCCAGAAAACAGAAAATTATGCTCAATGGGCAGAAAATACCACGTCCTGGCTTCTTTGGAACTCTTCAATACTCTAAGACAAAAACTCTCTCTCTCTCTCTCTCATATATATATATATATATATATATATATATATATATATATATATAAGAGTTCGAATGCAAAACGCGATAAACGCCATTTTCAAAATTACGAAACTATCACTTCAAAAAGTGTTACCTTTCAACATTTTACTACACTCAAAAATCATGTTTACACCGGGATAATTTCTATTTGCTTTCAATTAAAATAAGCTTTTAGGGTAAATACAGATTTGATATATTCGACCTTTTATTTCTTAATATCCTAATTTAAACAAATTGGATTTATCGCGTTTTGCATTCGAACTCTTCATATATATATATATATATATGTATGTATGTATATTAGGAGAATATCCGTCCCAGAATTGGTAAAATCAATTCCTCGAACATAACAGTTTTGCACAGATTTTATGTCCCCTTACAAAGATTAAATTAATACATAATTAACTAAACCTGATATCTAGAATACTCATTCCAATTGTTATTATAATCCATTACATGATTTTGATTCTCGAAAATGTCTAAAATTTAAAGCTTCATCTTAAGGGATCTTAAGAAAAAATTAAAATTCAGAGATTCTTGCTTAATTGGTGTCTAATTAATATGGATCAAATTTAATGCAAATCTCAAATATTTGAATTTTTAAATGAGAGGTTTTGCCCATATTATGTCCCCTAAAACCATTTAAAATACTTCAAAGAAACTGAAATTTGGTGAATATTTACTATATGTTAAAATTTCACAAAAATCGGAGGTTTCTGAATTTTTACAAAGGTTGTCCACCCCCTCTTTGAATGAAAGTAAAAATAACTAAATACAGCCCACATTATCTACCTTTACACTTAGCAGCTGTGTTCTAAAATTCCTAATAATCGGTTAATTAGTTTAAGAGTTTATCCTGTACATATAAGCACACCTAACTTTTTGAAGTTACGTATTTGTTATTGTTTTTACTGGCGATAGTAACAGCGTTTTTTGTATTTTTCCACTTCCTAAGCGGTAAAGAGTATGCAGAAGATTGCATTAAGCCGCCCTTAATAGAACGTGTTATTATATATATATATATATATATATATTTATATTTATTAATTAAGTTTTATGTACATAAAAGTAATCCATAGACACTATCAGCCGTCATCAGCATGGCTAACTTAGACAAGGATCGAACCCTCGATTATATTGTCTGTAGGCTGAAGTTTTACGCCTTGACGTAATATGTACGATGTTTTATTACTTAAATATTAAGTAACGTATTTGTTATTGTTTTGGGGTTTTAGGAAGGGGGAAAATACAAAAACGCTGTTACTATCGCCAGTAAAAACAATAACACATACACAACTTAATATTTAGGCGATAAAAAATCGTACATGGCAAGTGCCGTGGTCCGGAGGTAAAACTTCAGACTACAGACAACATAATCGAGGGATTGATCCTTGTCTAAGTTCGCCATGCTGATGATGGCTGATAGCCAGAAACACGTGCCCTAACTTTATAAAGATAGAGATATAAAGTGATACACTCTGCACTAGAGAAATAAATTTATTTTATCTTTTTTATTTGTTACAAAAACGTTTGTAACAAATTTAAGAAATATCAAAGATTTGATGAAAAAAATTCTTCCATTTTATTTTCATGCAAAATGATCCAGACATTATTTACTGGAAGAGAGAATTCTGAAAAAGAATTTGAAAAAATGCAGTAAAAAAAACCAAAAAAACTATGAGCAAACGAAGAGATAAAAGATGAATGCTTATAATCAATTCGCATTGAATGAATAAAAAAGATGACAAAATGATTTTCATATATGAACTGCTACTTCGATATAGGATAAGATGGTAGCATATATCGACGTGCAAATCCCACATATTAATTTTTTTCTCCCCTACTAATGGGTCACCATTTATCAAGGCTTAGAGACCACTCAAGGATATGGGTTAATGAGATTTTAAGGTTGACGATAATGGTTTGGTTTGTTTTACGACATATCAACAATCTATGGGTTATTTAATGCCGTATAAAGTTGTCAAATAAAATTCTATAGGTAGTATAATTATTTATATTCCTAAAATATGTTGTTCTCAGAATACGCTGCTCTTAGAAAACATTACTCATAGAAGAAAATTTCACAGTGAGAGTGGAAACATTAATCTTAGAAAGCATTAATTGTAGAAAACATTACTCCCAGAAAATATTATTCTTCAAAGGAAATTTTGCAGAGAGGGTAGCGAAAAACATTACTCCTAGAAAAATCTACTCTTCGAAAACATTACTCTTTGACATTGGTAATCTTCTTTGTTCTCAACATGATTGACCCTCAGCATCCGCCTTCTATTATTTATTTGCAGAGAAAGAGAAAAAGGAGAAATAAGGTTATGATTTTTTGAAGAATCAGATTGAATAATAGGGTTGGGGATGAACTTATACTTTTTAAAAAATTTTATTTTTCTTATCTTTCTGTTTTTGCTGGAGATGGGGCATCCTACCGGATGCCAGACATTCACCAGCTATTTCAGACACTCCAGCCTAGAGATCTTTTTAAGATTCTAACCGTCCCTTTAAGTGCAATAGTTTGTATTTCTCTTGCACTCGGTTCACCGGGTATACTCGCCAGATAGTTTTTGAAATTCTTGTTCATTAGTCCTGTTGCTCCTATAATTACTGGTATGATGGAGATTTTCCTAAGATTCCAGTTTCTTTTCATGTCGTACATAATACCTTGGTATTTCGTAATCTTTTCCCTTTCAGCTCTGTTTAATCTTGCATCATTAGGGCCACTGACTTCAACTAGAGTTGCTACTTTCTCCCTTTTGTCCCATATTACGATGTCAGGTTTAACAGCTCCATTTTCTAGATATGTAGCTGTAGGGATTGCATAGTCATAGTGGATGGTGTATAAATTATTTCCAACTGTTCTTTCTGGTATATGCTCCCAGGACTTGCTGCTACACTGGATATTGAACTTCTTACAAATACTCCAGTGAAGATATTTACACACTACGTTGTGTCGCATTGTATAATAGCCATCCCTCAGTAGAACCTTACAACTGGATGTCAGGTGGCTCACACTCTCTACTTCTGTGTGGCAGAATCTGCACTTGTTATTGTTGCTGAGACCACTCATCTTAGATAATAGGGCATGACATGACCAGCCAATTGATTGGATCAAGACTTCCCGTCTAATCAGAGTAAGGGCTGCAGGAGAAGAATGACTAAGCCACTAAGATCCCGTCCTAAGGCATCACAGGTGGACCCGTTTTCGGGGAGGGGGGGGGTGTACCCTTCTGCATGAGATTGCAGTCGGCAAATTTGTTACCCCATTGACAGGGCAGAGGTGGACGATGAACACCACCATGAGAGAATTTAAACTATGGGTGGAATGGGCAAATCTGATTAGTTCAGAATGCGACTCAACAAGTATTTGTTAACATTGGACTTGAAAACGACCAAGTTGTAGTCAGCTGGGAAGTTGCCCCGTGGTATTGAGTTCCACAGATGGAAAGTTCTAGGAAATAAACTTTGTTTGGTGTTTAATACACAGAATAAGAAAGCAAAAATTATTTTCTGTGGTTGTAGTTAGACGAGTTCTTGTTGTGAATGTTTTAAAGAGGGACTAGTGATTGAAGCTGTCGAGGACCTACCATGAAAATAACGATAGAGTAGAGAGAGACTATCAACGTCTCTTCTGTAAAAAAGGGGCTGTAAGGAAGAGAAGAGATCATTCCCCACTAGATTTTGAAGTTGGTTTTATACTCTATCAAGGCAGAATAGTCTTCGAGTGGCACCTTGCCAGATATGACAGCAGTACTCTATGTTAGGACGGATCTGGCTCTTATACAAGTAGAGGATTGCGTCAGGAGTGAAGTACTTTCTGGAGTGGTAGAATTATCATACCATTTTACCAGCGACCTTAAACAACAAATTTTATGTATTTTTTCCATTTCAAGTCTGGAGTGTAAGTCAGTCCTAGGCGCTAAGAGCTTATCAATGAGAGAACAATTCATTTCATCTATGGAAAAATTAGTATCTGAGCATTGGTGGTGAAAGGAGAGAAGCTTGGTTTTAGAGGTGTTAAATGTAACAAGCCTCATTTTTCCCCCATTGCATCACGTGGTCCAGGTCAGAAGACACAGTCAGAAAGATCTTGATAATCAATGCTCTTCAAAGTGTTGTCATAGTTGGTTGTGTGGTCTGCATTGATATCAATGATTTGGAAGGTTATTTATGAAGATCAGGAAGAGGGTTGAGCCCAGAATAGACCCTTGAGGCATTCCGGCATTGATGTTATGTTCTTCAGACTTCTGTCCGTTAAGAATCACTTTTATAGACCTATCAGAGAGAAATGATTTGATGGTTGAGGTTTCAATATTAAAAGATATATATATATATATATCTTTTACGAACGGCATCTTTTTTAATTAAAAATATTTTTGAACAATATATATACGTTTTTGTAATATATATATATATATATATATATACTTTTTGAACATCATGTTATGAATATGAGCTTGGCTGGGACTATGATGTCTGTGATGAACAATGTACTAAAATGAAATCGACTCCTAAAAAAGCTATGTTCTCACTGGATAATAATTAAATTCTTCAGCACCTTAGGTACAGGTTAGAATTCTGTCCGATTCTCATTTGTCTCTTTGTGGATTTTTCTATGTCGCAGCCTCGTGGATGCCAATTAAAATTATTATTTTGATTTTCTTTTACTTTGCGTTCACTTGAGATTAATGGGAACCAATATATTTCTATATTTACCCTGAATGACAAGGATACAAAAAATAATAAATAAGATCTTACTTTCCACAATATTTATCTATATTTTCATCATAAACATATGTGAACATATATAGATAATAGTTTATTCTTTTAATAATATTTATAATAGGTATACACTCCAGACTCTGCTCTTGTGTAGAAGTATCGGTTGAGCGGTGCATTTTAATCCTAGGAAAACACACACACAGATAATACGCTGTCGCATAAATAGAAATTGTAGAGAGAGACAAGAAAAAAGAAACAAATAAAATATTTAAATTCTGTTCGTTGTATACATAGATGAATGTTTTTTTTTTAAATTTCTTTTGTATACGGAAGCAATTCACAGACACAAGTCACAAGCACTTGCAAGGGCACTGACAGAGGAAAATAAATATTCACATGCTATGAAGAAATAAAAATTACAGTCATTAACCAAGGAAAATATACACAACGTCAACAAAGATTAGCATGCAAGGAGTTTTCCAGGAGTTTACCCAATCTATTTCTGTGAAAAACGATAAAAATAATCAATCGTTTTGAAGATCAATATGCGAACCTGCATTTGAATTTCTGTTCCAGACATGTATTTTTGAAGAATAAAAACAAATGTAAATACGTGTTTAGTTTATGTTTGGAAAGGCATGGCGTTTTGAGTGATATGAGATACAATGTTACACTAAATCCGTTCCTTTCAGCTGTTAACGTAATTGGTGTGCTGAACCTACACTTCATAAAAAAAATAGCTAGTTTATTTAGATTAATCTTTACTAACATATGTATCTAAAACATATAGAGTTTTGTTGCACTAATAAAAATAGTAATTGACCTAAATTATGACAAAAGAAACTACTTACACTTTTTAGTACTAGTTAAAAAATACAGAATCACAATGTTATTTATAGGTAAATATTTAAAGCAAAATTATTTTTTTCATAGGCAATTGATGGCTGATTAGTTTACTGAATGAGTTAATTCTACTCATGCCAAACTACTAGGAATACCCGTTCCAGGGAAGGTTCATAATAATAATGAGACACTTGAAAACTTTAATACAAAAATACTTCAAAGCAATCAAATGCATATTGATCAGCCTTTTTTTCTTTAAATACTAATTTCAATGTAAGAGTAGGAGTGATTATTCCCCCCTCAGTACTAAGTTTTCATCCTTCAACCATTACATCATAGAAAATATAGAATAAATCTAATCAATGTAATCAAAAGTATATTGATATGATATAAAATCTAGAAAATACAAATTACACAACTGAAGTTATGGGTTTAGAAAATTATTAACGTTGTAGAGCAATATTTGTGTAAATCTTTAGAATGAATATAATTTTGTGTCGGTTACTCATTGTTAAAATCTCATTAAATTAAAAAGAAAGTACAGAACATTCGATTCTGGTAACCCCAAGAATCCTTTTAAAATGCTTAAGAGATTGGTGCTTAAATACTACAATGAAATTAAAAAATATATATACTGCTACAATGAACACTATTTAAAAATAGAATTTATATGACTAAAGTTACGGGTTGAGAAATAATTTAATTTTGTGCAGTTAAGCCCCCATTAAATGTTCTTAAAATGTTAAAAATTTCTTACATTTTAAGAATATATTAATTTAGTGTCATGTAACAATGGTTTAAATCTCATTCAAATCTGAGTTAGGTCTTATTTAACCTCAGATTTCTGGAGATTGATATTGGTTTGCAAGATTTATGGAGTTCAGGCATGGGAGCAGAAGTTTCTTTGGTTTTCCAATTTTCCCGGCCGATGCTAATCAGTAAATATTGTGAATATTTAATGTCGTTTGAATTAATTTTTACATCTAAATCTAGCTTCCAGCTGTGACGAGAGAAAACCAAGATGCCAACATTTGTAAGATTTAATCTTATATATTAAGTTGAGTGAGATTTTCCCCTGTACGATTGACGGGTATAGCTTTCTCACTAAAAAGCTATATGTAAAAATCTGCTTCATACACGATTTAGGTCAATTACTGATACATCTTTTCAACAAAGAATTCAGTTTCATTTAAATTCATTGATTTTTTATATTCAATCCGATCAGTCGTTTTCTCTTTGAATACTAATTTCAGGCAAAAGTAAGAGTGACTACCCCCTCTCCACAGTACCAATTACACTATAAAGAAATGCAGAATAAATCTAATTACTCACTTTTTCATATTATACCGTGTGTTAGATCACTTCATATTAATCACTAGCTGACTAGCGATTAAGTGACTAATAAAACAATTAAGAAAATTTTGTTTTCTGATTAAAAATTATACAAAAACACAAATCATCTTCCCGAGGACATTCTTAGAATATACGTAGCTAAACAAACCCAACATTGCTTTGTTTTCAACTAAAAATTAATAAATACTATGCATTATTTTTCACTTTCGTTGGTATTGCATGAGTGCTTCGGTTTTTAGTGTAATTACTGCCGTGTTTTGTTTGATTTTGTGGGCTATTTACAACAAGTTCAATGGTGGAGAAAACAGGAAGGGTTCAAATTAGCAGCTATTTGCATTCACCACTCTGCATGAGAAACTAGCAGTTGTGACAGGTTTGTTGCCATAGAAAGTTAGTCGAGCAAAGTCGCTGTGCAAGAAAGTAGCAGATCTTATGCAGACGATATTTTAGCATAAATGCTGATCTTTTTAGAAAAATTATATTATTTGCAAATAACTTTGGTCCTATAAAATTTCACCTTCTTTCTAGTATGTGTGTATAGACACACTTATTTAAAATATCCCCACCCCAAAATATCCCCACCCCAAAATATTGCAAACCCAAATTAAATCCTCACCTCTACATAAGTATGTACATTGCTGCGACAATGCTCTTTCTGCGTTATGAAATAATACAAACGTTTAAATGTTCATTATTATGTATAAATTCGTATTGGTACAGCTTTTGAACCAGACAAAACCGACATTTTCCAATGCAGAATTACGTAAACAGCTGGAAAAAGCCGAATGAAAACGAACCAGCATCAAAATTAAACAAGAAAAAAGAAATCATGAAACAACATTTAAAATAAGAAAACACACACACCGTTAGTTTATTTGTATGAAAAATTTATCTTTTAACGAAACAAAATGAATGAAACAACTTTTAGAACTTTTTTTTCATGAGAAAGTTAAATGTAAAAAATGATTATAATTTTTTTCAGTACTGGTCAAGCTTTTGAACCAGACAAAAACCCAAACTGTTTTTTTTATCCTAATCCTAACTTAACCCTAAACTAACTCCAACTTACTTTTATTGCCTTTGGTAACAGTTATTTGTTGACTATTTGTTTTTTCTGCCCCTTTTTTATCTGTAGGAAATTCTTAACAATCGCCAATTTACGATTAAATCAATTTAAAATTTAACTTATCGTCTGCATTTCTCGCCTTCTTATTGGATAAACGTTTCAGCATCTTACGGCTATTCATGTAAACAGTTGGAAAAAGCCGAATAAAAAGTCGGTTTTGTCTGGTTCAAAAGCTGTACCAGTACCTATAAATTTTATAATTAAAGAACACAATAATTAATACTTATATATAGTTAAAAATTGGATTAACAATATTTATGTGAGGTTAAGTTGTGAAAACAGGAGTTTATTAGGTTCTTCAATTTTCCCTGACAATGCTAGCGCTAGTGAATTAATATTGTGAATATGTTGCTCTGTTTGAATTGATTTCTTCATCCCAAGCTAGCTTTCAACTGTGACGAAAGAAAACCAAGACTGTCGCCACATAGAGTGTTCAGATAAAATCACTCCGAAGAAATAATATAATATAAACTTTTGTTTAATTTTTGAAAATAACAAATCCTTACTCATAAAATAAGAATAATCCACTTGCAAATGTTTTTGGTCGATAGAAACAAACATAAGTTGTTTCTATTGTAAACTGGTTTAGTAACCACAAAACCTCATTGGATGCATGTCTACCTCTCCCTCAAGAAAGAATCGTCTTATACTTGTTATTATAGAAAACGCTCAACATAAGAAAAAATGTATATTCAGCATAGCTTAATGTAGCACTGGTCTTGCTCACTGGATAAACTGCATCTGTCATAACACCCTTCAACACTAGTATCTCCCTTCAAAACTGATGATATCACAACCACGACTTGCAAAGAAGAGCCCCCAGGCCAAAGGGAGACAACCTCAGAAATACAAACTATTCAATTATTTAAACAGTGACAATATGTCGAAGAAAAGGGTTCAATTGGGTTGAATTTTCTGAAAGGTTATAAACTAAAATGGTGTTTATTATATAAATAAAAAGTTGTTCATAGCAACGAATTGAGGTAATATTAACTTTCATATCATATGCTTAATCTTATCAACCATTTCTTTTTATTAGAAATTGATGTCCGATCTGATTTCAAAGTAACAATAAATTTAATTAACAGACATAATTTTTGTCTGTCACGCTTAAGTTTGAAAAAAACATTTTTATATGCATCTACGTATCTTTTTAAGAGGCTATTTATTCGTCTGTCATGCTTAAGTTACAAATAGCATTTTAGGTCGGTCTGTCACGCTTAAGCTTGAAATAGTATGTTTCGTTGGTCTGTCCCACTTAGGTTGAAATAGTATTTTTGTTAGTCTGACACACTGAAGTTTTAACAAGCATTTTTAGATGCATCCATGCATCTCTATAGGACGCTTAGTCTGTCAATTAGTCGGTCTGTCACACTTGAAATAGTACAGATTGAATCAATGAATGTTATTTTGTATTTTATTATATTTATTCATAGATATTTTAGAATTGTTAAACAAAAAGAAATAATATGTAATAAGTAGTGTTAGAAGGCGGAGATAATGCGTTGGTTAGGTGACACCGGTGGTACGTGAAATAGTAAACAAATGATAATAATGACAATATTGAGAAATCAATAATTTTCAAATAATTTTATTATATTTACGAGTGTTAAGTTCGAACCATTATAGTAGGGTGGTGTGTCTTCCTTTTTTATTTAAATTTTTGAGGGAACCCCCCATCCTCAGAAACAAATATATCCAGTCGTCAGTGTGTGTGTGTGTGTGTTTTTAAAAGCACCTAACCAACGCATTGTCTCCGCCTTCTAACACTACTTATTACATATTACGCACAATGCTTCAAGCAAACTACAATATTCTTCTCAAAAAGTAATAATGTTTCAACATTTTTTTAGATGTGGGTTGATAATTTGTATCATTTAGATTATTCGGACTATTGTTCTCATCATGGGTGTTATTCTCACAATGTTTCGGCCGATGTAACTTCCGAAGTAAAATTATATAGATAGAAGAACAATGGAGCTTAAGACATCTCAAAGAAGCAGCGCATATGTTGGCTTACAATGACTGCCTAAGTAGATCTAGTATAGAATTTAATACACAGAACATTACATTAATATGGGAACCAAATAAATAGTAGATTAGAACACATTTAAAAATAATATATATATATATATATATACTATAAATAGTTTTTAAATATTAAAGTGTTTTTCACCTAAAGATGACGTCGTTTCGGGCTCTCTTACCCTCATCAATGTAGGAGTGGCGGTTGCAGGCAGTTACATGGGCTCGAACGCTGTTCGTAGATTCAGGCTAGAATCACAAGACAAAACGCTCAGGACCACACGGCCGCAAGAAATCGCCACAGACAGTAATTAAAATTAAAGTACACTTACCCATGAGGCAGAGGAAGCGTCTTGTCGTCTACAGTGTTCAACGCTCGAGCGGAACTTGCTTATCGCAGAAATGAAAACAATTTTTTCAATTTCAAACAGTGCTCTACTTTTAAGACTATTACGTCTTTAAAGGGGCTTTTAACTATATATATATATATATATATATATATATATATATATATATTGGCCCCAAAACAATGCCTGAACTCAATCATCATTTGATGAAGCCATTGTTGGAAGCAATGCTGTCGAACAATTATTATTATTATTATTATTATTATTTCATGTATCTACATAAAATGTTATAAGGAGATATAATCTTTCAGTATTTTCAGTATTTACTTCAACAGTGCTCAATACGTGAGTAGAGCTAGGTAATAAGTTATGAAAATATATTTATGGCAATTAAGCTACACAGAGACTTCCACGTTTTCCCTATCGGGGATGAAACATGGAAGCCTCTGTGTAGCTTAATTGCCATAAATATATTTTCATAACTTACTACACACACACACACACATATATATATATATATATATATATATATATATACTAACCATACTAAACAGCTGTTATGCAGCAAAACAGCCTATCTGTGGATGACTATATATACGTATATAAATATAAGTGTTAACACTACACATTTAAACAAGATTAGGTTTAAGACTCCCAAAATTCATACTAGAATTGTTCATATGGACACGTGGTACAACGGATAAAGGTGTTAAGTATCAGTTCTAAGTGACAGTCTTCTAGAGGTTGAATGTTCAATTCTCAGTACAGACGATACTGAGAATAAAATAAAAACTGCTTGATTTCTACTCGGCCATGGCTGACAGAAGGAGAACAAAAATAAAGGGTTCAGTTTAAAATTCTGTACAGGTTCCAAAGTGTGATATAAAGATTTCAGAGTTCAACAAGACGCACCTGAAGAAAGTCGGAGGTTACAAAGGTGAGAATAACACCCAAGTTAAGAACAGTAGTCCGAGTAATCCAAATAATACAAAAAGTAATACTATTCTTATTGATTAAGAAAGAACAAATGGACTAAATGGACTAAAATGTATTCACATTTTAGTCCAATCAGTTTTGATGCTAGAGAATTGATGTTAAAGATTATGGGTGATATACGTTTTTAGAGAGGGTGAGAGGGCTACATTCTCTAAAGTTGAAGGCTGTCAACTTTTATGCATTCAACAAATTTTCCTCTATGTAAATGGTAACTAATGGCAAGATAGGAATCCATCATATAACGAGCAGTTGTCTGTGTGTGTATGTCTAGTTAAAACAAAAAGAAACTACAAAACAAACACCCACAAAGTTGGTATATTCATGATCAGTACTGCCCTATATAATATTTAAAAAAATTTAAAAGTATTAATATCTATGTGGTGAAGTGGGCCAGGTTTCGTCTGGAGGTGGGGTCGGCTTTTCAGATATTCCGAATGTTATCTATTATATAAAGGAGAGGTGAACGACTTACATCATTATTATTTTCAATAGAGATGAATGGGCAGGGCAGAGGTGAAAGAGGGCGGTGGAGAGGAGAAAGATAGATAGAGAGATAAACGGATTGTTAGAGAGAGAGAAATTTCAATACAAAGATATTACACTTTTTAACCTTTTGTATTTTGTTTTTATGTACTCGAACAACGCCGGGTAGTCCTGCTAGTAGAATCTATCAATCAATCAAACAATAAATTCGAGTGGTAGCCAAATCTGCCAAATCTGCCAAAGTTAGCATATTGCCTGATTATAAGTGACGCATTGCGACCCAATTGATAATGATGACAAAACTAATAAAGTAATATCAGTTTTGTTTATTTTTCTTTTATTGATTGTTTCCTTTTGATTAAATTCGTTTTCAGGGTATTTCAGTAATTTGTTCCAAATGAAAACAAAAGTTATTATTGTCTTAATCATAAAAGTATATTTGAAAAAGAAGTAGAGAACAAGGTTTATGCTTTCTTACCCCCCCCCCCCTTCCTATAAAAATAGATAGAGAAATAAACGCCCATATATTCTGGTGAACATACCTAATTTGACTACAGCGATCTACTTGGCTTTCCGACTGGGATCGAAGTGTAGTATCTCTTCTGTCCTCAGTCAGAGGAGGAGAAATCCTTCTTGACTGGGGCAATTTTTTTATTCTTGTCCAATCCAGAATGCCCCTTTTTGAGAAGCTGGATAACTCCCATATAAAACCCGACCTTGTGTCTAACTTTGCCCTCGTGGGGAGGCAAGTAAATAGGGACTATAGTCATCTAATATTGTATGGCATATCGGAACTTGCACAACATGAAAACAAAATGGTGGATAGGATGTTAAAGGTCGGTCCCCCTTGAATTAAACTAATGAATAAACAAAAAAATTAAAAAAAAAACTCTTTTCTAAAAAAAAGGGTTAAAACAATGACAATTAGTTTCAAATAAGTACATAAATTTTCAATTTTCGTACCTACCTCAAGGGGTATAATGTTTAAAATACTGACTTAACACCTTGGCAGTCGGGTTTCAAATTAAGGATCAGGTCAATTAAATCATTATATTTTAATTATTAAGGTGTTACAGACAAAATGTAAATATATCACAATATAGAGGATTTGTATTATTCTACAATATATATATATATATATATATATATATATATATATATATATGTAATAAATATTTGTTTTGTTTATTATCTATGTATGTATATGTTTCGTCCTTTAATCGGGACTCGTCAGCATAGAGATATAACTATTCACTACTGGTCGCGTGATTCGAAACCCCGGGCTCCGAGTATGTTACAACTCAAATCCTGACATCTAGACCCCCACAGTCACCGAATAGCTAGATAAACAGTGATAATTTTAAACTTATTTGGCGGCTTGACGTCAAGAGAGCGTTCAGCTTAATGAAAGGAACGATGCATTTATAGCTAGCAACGTCATATATATATATATATATATATATATATATATATATATATATGTAATTTTGTGGTATAGGAGAAAAACCAGAGTGCTCAATTGCTTGTGCAAAGATGTAGTGGCTCACACTATCAAAACACCGACTGAAGAATTCGTTACATTCAGTAGCTTTTTACCCCGGGGACTGAGTTTCCAGTGTTTCTGTGAAACGGACGGTATTGATGGAAAATAATACGTCAGAAAGTAGAAACTTTCCACAGCCACATCATGCGTTTCATTACTGATCATAAACTATCTGGTCGCATCAGTATCGGGAAACTTGCTGGCATCCCATCAATATTCTCTCTCACCAAATGTAATGTCTTGAGATTGTTTGGTCACGGTAAGTGTTCTAGTGTAGGGCTATGCAAAATGTGCGTTAAAGGCATGATACAAGGAAGCCGGTCGAAAGGTAGACAAAAGAAAAGACGGATAGACGATGTTTGTGAATGAACGAACATGAACATAAACCAAGCGAACACCTTGGCCCAAGATCGTAGGGCTTGGAGAGGACACTCAGCCATGTTAGTGCATATTCTGCAGCAAGCAGAGAAAACGTTTAAAAAAAATAGTGTCAATTGAAATAAATATATATATATATATATCAATTCACAGAGACGTGTTTCGTCATCTCTACGATTCATCAGTGTGCCTAGGCATAGCGAGATTCGAAACCGAAACCCCAACTGAGCTACGAAACCACTAGTGGCAGTGGGAGTAATGATATCACATTTTAAATAATGCTATTCATGTATTTGTATTTTTTTATGTATGTAAGCGAACTCCGTAACCACAAAACCAATTCTTTTGAAATTTGAAACGGAGATTCTATGCATAACAGCAGGTGTCAAGCAATATATATATATATATATATATATATATATATATATATATATGTGTGTGTGTGTATGATTAATGGTTTTTACCATAATATTGTAGGATCAGCATTTCGTAAACATCACAAACTTTGACTTTATAAGAATACAAATTGTAATATGGGGTTCAGGGTTGGGAGCAGGTTTACACAAGCGCCTACATTCATTCCCAGGTAATGCCAGGTGTGTCTATACCAGTATATAGATATATATATTTTCTTCAGGGAAGGTAGATTCTTGGATCTTAGCTAGAATCTCGTTGGATGTTTTGCTCAACTTTTCAAACTTTGAGTAGTGGTGCAGCAGTTCATGGTTGGGCTTTTAAGCCTCTTATGTTTCTTTTTTTTGTTGCTGTATTTGATGGAGATAGGGGGCCAGGACTTTTTGTCTCAAGGCCTGGTGGCTGACCCTGGTTGGCCTCTGTATTGGCTGGGGCACAATTTCCAGAGGCAGGAGGTTTACACCATTGCTTACATCTTCCCGCCTGGTGTATGAACAGGTTGATGGGCCCTTTTTATCCTGGGTGCCGGCTTGCCAGTATTTATTTTTGTTTTTATTATCTATTTCCTCATTGTCAACGGCTTCTAATTCTTTATTTGAAGCTGCCCTCTATTGATAGAAGGAGTGCCCCCCGTTCGCAATTCGGGAGACATGCTGGATGGCTTGAGGAGACAGCACACCATTTTAAAAAAAATATTTGGTCAGGGTTTACTTCAAGTAAAAAGTAACCTCATGTCAGAGTCTCTGACAAACCTCTGTACAGAGAGACTGAAGACACCCGATGGTGGTGTCTAGTAGGCATTCAAGTCCTCCCCTCATATATATATGTGTGTACTTTTAAATCAACTTTTTAAAATCGTTCATTCAAATATAAATTCCTAAACTGCACTGAATCAAAACAGCAATAAATGGCTCAATATCTTTTTTAGACAGAGCTTTCTAATAGAAATAAATAATAAATTTAGGTTATCTCAGCACTTTACTGCAGTTTCATGGGGTATCCAATTTTTAGAAGTGTTTTCATATATTAACGAAAGAAAAAATAATATGCGATGAAGTTGTGTCATATACTTTTGAAAATAAAACAAAAATAATTTCCTGCA
This sequence comes from Sepiola atlantica, assembly GCA_963556195.1. Taxonomy (NCBI): domain Eukaryota; kingdom Metazoa; phylum Mollusca; class Cephalopoda; order Sepiida; family Sepiolidae; genus Sepiola; species Sepiola atlantica. The sequence goes on along the minus strand of OY744527.1, from coordinate 90,466,772 downwards.
GCTATGAATAAAAAGAACAGTTTATCTTACAGTTTATAAAAGTAACAGAAAAAATTAAAAACTTCTTTACAGTTTTAATTTTTCTTGAAAAATAATATACAGGATTTAATAGTCAAAAATAATTTTAAATGCCGTTTAGTCATTGCCATCAATTCTTGGGTGATTTTAATTTTGGCAAATAATAATGGCATTGCATAATAATGACATTAGATTTACCGAAAGAAAGTACATTAGAAAATGGTCTGATTAAGTAAATTCTAAGAATGACCATCAGGCCACACCAAATTGTAAATTCCACAGTGCCAGTCTTGTTGGGTCATGGAATGATAACCTTTGGGAAAAGGAAAAGAATTCTGACATTTAATGTCTGACATTTTGAGGTTGCAGACATTGAACACTGCTGGATGAAAACCAATGATTCCTCTTCCCATGTATGACGTATATTAAAGTTCTCATGAAAATTTATCGCCTTGCTGTGTACAGATAAAGTTTAAGGTCAGAAATCGAGCAAAGTTAATCTATTTCAATGAAATGAGATCTATTAGCTAATATTACAGCTTGCCTCTGCTTTTTGTTGCTTTATATAAATTTTAAATTATTTAGCTTCACCATTGGCACCTCTGTATATCGTATCCATTGTCTTTATCGAGGACGTATCCATTGTCTTTATCAGGGCCAAAGGAAGACAATCCATCATGTAAGGTTTTGTAACGTTATGTAATAACGAGCCTGAACCGTGGAAATTCCACAGTTGTATCCTTCATCTATGGACGTCTGGCGCGAACGCAGACCCCTATGATATTATTGTATCACCACCTTTGTTCAAGCTGAAACATACTTATCTAAGTAGTCTGGTTAATGTAGTTTCAGAATATATCTGGTTATTGGAGTCTATCTCCAAAACCCTTGTAGGAATTTGCAACATATTTCCATCCTATGGACGTCTGGTGCAAACACAGATCCCATGGTATAATTGTACACTCTTTGGACAGAACAGATACTATGCTTTTATCCTAGATTAAAGACCAAGAAAATCTATTTTAGTTGGAGTTTTATGTTTGACACAACAGCGACTCATGTTCGTACATACATCATCACCCTCCACACTATTCTTTAAAAGATGGGTCGCCCTATTGAAATTATCTTAGTGTATTATTATATAGATTATCTCCCTTTGATCTATTGCCTTTGAAAAAAGATGCGTAGTATAAGCTAAGCTGTTTGGTTGTCGAGTTTCTCTACTTCTTCTGCTGCTGCTTTTAGAAACTGACTTCCAAATTAACTGATCGATGGTTTTTATTTGTCTCTCTTTCTCTCAAATCCATTCTTATAACTTCCTCCTATTTTTTCTTTTGCCTTTCCTTGCCAACTGATTTTGCTACCTCAACTGTTCTACAACTACTAACTCAAAAACTCTCATCATTATTTCAATGTGACTATACAATCAAAGTATACTCTTCTGCACACATCTCCCTATACTGTCCAGATTTAATCTTTCTCTGAGGTCACCAGATCTAAGCTTGTCTTTAACTATCACATTACACAACCACTCTATCATTCTCATATCATCTCTCTACATGCAACACATGTTCTCAACTTTCACTGGCCAGCACTTCCATAATCAACACATTGTATACACATGCCTGATAGACTCTTCCCTTGGTAAACAGTGCTTACTCTCTGCTGGTAAGTAATGGCAGAAGTTCTCTAAACTTACTCCATCCACCCCTAATTATTACAATCACACTAGCCCACCCTGTGATCCAATAGTAATAAAACTTCAGAACAACCCCAATAGCTTTGCCATCTAAGTATACTTTCTCCACATCTGAGTTCTCATCCTTCTTCATTTTCATTGTCTTACATTTTTTGCACACAAACTGGTTATCCTCTCTCAAACTACCAGTAATTCCACTGTGCCAAAAACAATACCGATTTTAAACAATTAATTGAAGACAAGTTATTCTTTTACCCATAGTTGGAGGAAAAGTGTGAGCATCATAATTTTTTCAATAGTATCAGTGCCAAATTGAATAGAATCTTAACTCAGCATAGAAAATTCCATGATCCACGACGGTAACCATTGGCTCATTCATGCACCCCCAGGTTGCTTGGAAAAAGCTTAGCTGTTGAGTTGTTGATTTTTAAAAATATAGTTAACATAAACACAGGTTCAAATCCATTTTTCACTTTGTGGTTTGTTTTGTTTATTCCAGCCTCGTGGACAAAATTGACCATTTATGTAATGGTATTACTCATGCAAACAAAAAAGCAGCAATATATATATATATATATATATATATATATATATATATATATATATATATATAAAGCTATATATATATATAAAGCTCACTCCCTGGGTAGAGCTTATTTTGTAAGGATATCGCCAACTGCCATTAGCTTTAAGGCATAGCTCATTAAGTAAAACTAATACGAGCTCCCGGCATTTGCAATGTTTACATTGAGATATTTCTTACATTCAGTCAGTGTCGTATGATAGTGCAGGGGTTAGCAGCGCCGACTGTCAGCTCGACGGTTGAGTTTCAATCCCGGCTTGAGACACTAACTGGTCTAGCCGCACTGATGAGCTGTGGAACAATTGTGAAACAGCGAAACAGTCTGTATGTATATATATATTTAATACTTTTATATGGCCAATGAAAATAATAGCCCGAGAGGGAGTAATAATAACAACGAATCTAATTGATTAGTTAGCTAGAGTAAACACTACTTAGATATAAAAAAAATCGCAAACAATAAGACCTTATATTAAGCCTGATGATTTTCTGCGGGAATAAAATATGGACGCCTCTGTGTAGCTTGCTTGCCATAGATATATTTTCATACTTATATATATATATATATATATATATATATATATATATATTAGCTCTCTAAAAAGACGAGAACTTTGTTGAGAAGAATTGATTGTACATATCAAAACTGTATTGCAAAGTTCTATCTCTTCCGCTGAGATTGAACATTATCGGTGACAATGTATCATAATAATAAATTCTCATTTGTACAGCTGAAACGTTGGGTGCATTGCAGTCAGTGGTGACTGAAACCTGAAGGTCCAAGTTTCAAGTCATGGGGTCGACAGGTCAGCTGCATATATATCCATACTAATGAACCTTATAAAAACGAAACAAATGCTTGTCTGTGGATATAATTTTTTAATTATTTTTATATATTCTGTCGTTTTTGCTCAATTTCAAATCTTCACTTTTTCTGAAGACATTCGTTGATCCAAACAAAATTGGTCAATTTCCTGTTTGTTTTTTATTCTTCCTGTGTTTAATTGTTTTTGTATTCGCTCTTTCATACATTCTCTACGACATTTCATTTTATGATATACCGTGTATTTCATTCATATATATATATATATATATATATATATATATTTTATATATGTATACTTAGGCAGCAAGTCATTATCTAAGCAAGCGTTGTTGAACATCACGGAACTTTCACGTTTGTATATCTTCCTCGTGAGGTTCTCAAATCGTCGAGCCATCTTTCTGGTTTCAGGTGGCAATCCGTATAGTACTTCTCCGATAGTTCTTAATTCGGACATTTTTTCGAGCGCTTTCTACTTTCGTAGTCGTTTTCAGGATTAGGGTTTTGTTTGTTTTTTTTTTAAAATTTAAATAAGAAGACTGGAGTTAGTGTTTTATAGTTATCGTTACGGGCGAATGAAAGAGAAAAGAGGGTGTGTGGTTGAGTTCATTTTATTCTATCGTTTGTGTGTTTGGTTTTATTGTTTATTTATTTATTTTATTAATTCTTATTTTTGCTATTATTTATTTATGTATTATTATTTATTCCTATCACTATTATTACTATCATTTATTTTTTTAACGTAATTTTCATTTAATTATGGTATACTTTTAATATGTTAGTACCTGTGTTGAAAGCTATTTTGTTAATATTAGGCTGTTTAGTTTTAATGAATATTGCTTCTAGTATTTTAAGTCTGTTTATGCAGTTATTTTTGTGTATTATTTTGGTGTTAGATGTTAATATTTTCCGTATATCGGCCGACTGTAGTCTTTTGTTATGTGTAGTAATGTGACGTTGGATGGCGCTGGTATCGGATAAATGGTAAGTTAGGCGTCGATAGAGAGAGTTGTTGTAGTGTGGCCAATATAGGTGTTATGCATTTGTTCTGTCTGGGTTGTAGGGAGACATTCCTTAAAAGGGCATGAGAACATGTATATAACATCAGTTTGGCTGAGAGTTGTATTGACAGTGTTATTTTTAATAATTAGGTTATTTGTTTTAAATTTTGTATAGTAAATTATTATTTTGATCTTTTTTTGTTGTGTCGTAAGGTTTAGTGTATCGTTTTATTATGTGAAGTATTGCTTTTTCGTCGTTTGTAGTTAGGGTGCGTCTGGTTTTTGTAATAGAGGTTGATCGTGTCTTTTTTGTTATGGGTTTTATTTTTGCTTTTGTTATGTATGGAGTTTATATATGATTTTATTTGTTCGTCGACTATTTTATTGGGGAAGTTGTTGTTAATTAATGTTTGTTTAATATTGGTTAATTCTTTATAAAATATTTGTTTGGATGAGGATATAGTGTGTGCGCAATGAACCAGAAAGATGGCTCGATGGTTTGAGAACCTCACGAGGAAGATATACAAACATGAAAGTTCCATGATGTTCAACAACGCTTGCTTAGATATATATATATATATATATATATATATATATATATATATATATATATATATATATATATGAGAAAGAGAGAGAGAATATTAGGCTACATTCCAGTGACCAAGATTTTATTCATTTTACTAATCATCTTTTCAAAAAGACTTTGGTACATTGTATGGACCATTTTGTTCACGGAAGAACATCCGACAATTAGTATGTCAATTCCAGATCTTTCATCTATGGACTCTTCAGAAACCTAAAAGTTCTCCTTAAGAAATATACATAGTGAAGCAGCAAACAAAAATCACAAAAACAAACAACTCATATTCATTAAATTTTCTTGGGTAGCGATTTCTATGTCTTTCGTCATGGATTAGATAAAGGGTTCAGTTCGAAATTCTGTATACATTCCCGAGTTCAATAAGACACACTTGAAGAAGGTTGGAGATTACATTCGGCCGAGCTTTTGTGAGAATAACATCCAAGATCAGAACAGTAGTCCAAATAATACAAATTATCATTCCTCAACTAAAAAGAAACATTCTAAAACAGAAAATTTGCTGAAATGTGTTGAATGCAACAGCGAATAATTTACCCCAATAAGTCCTAAAGAGATTGCAATTGTTCATGGAGTCTATGTTCAATGGGATTCATTCATTTAGTAGACATAATCTTTTGTTGATCATGTGACGAATATAAGCACAGTGTTGAGAGTTTGGAGAGAACTTGAATGCCTACTAGACACTGTCCTCGAGTGTCTAAGGTCTCTCTGTACAAGGGGTTTTCATGACACCCTGACATGAGGATATTTCACCCTACAAGTAAACCCTGACCAAATATTCAAAATAACATAGTATTCGAAGCCCAAATAAGATCCCCTATGGCTACCCCACACTAGCTTATATGAGAAATGGTGCATCATCTACAAGTCTAGAAACAACACTAAGCTGGATACTCCACCAGACGAGATGAATTCTTGTCCTGGAATCCGGTAAGACCAAGAGACCACAATAAAGATATACTATGACATAGTTAACTGGTCAATTGGGGAGAGGAAAATTAATATTCTTAACTTCTTGCCGGCTCAGGATTTGAGCGGTAGAGGAGAACTAATGGAATGCTCGGATTTATATGTATCTCATATGTAGATCAAGTGTTAGCCCCAGGAAGGGGCCACTTGAATATCTGAGAACTTGAACTGAAGCAAAATAAAACAAAATTGAGATACAGTCCAGTAATGCTTGGATTAGAGTGGCACTCTATCTCAAACACTGTGCTTATATTTGATAGTAAATCAATAATTGTGAGTTCAAAGCTTTTAGAATTTACTAGTGATCTTTTTTTGGTATTATTTGGACTACTGTTATCAACTTGGATGTTATTCTCGCAACGTTTCAGACGATGTAATCTCCGACCTTCATAGACACGACTCATCGTGCAACCGATAAACTTGTTAAGTAATAATCAGTTCTAAATGACATTCTTCTGGCAGTTGAAGGTTCAATTCTCACCACAGGCGATGCTAACTAAGAATAAATATAAAAAAATTACATGGCTGACAGAACGAGAAAAATCTACCTCCGTGGATTAAATTATGGGTTCAGCTTTCGACGTTGGAATCGCGATTGGCTAGTCATTTTGTGCAAATTTGTTCAGGACTCATGTGCATGGGCATCCTGGCTCGTGGTGTAGTACAGGCCAGAGAAGAAGCCGGCTCAACCCGACCAGGCAGAACAACGTTGCAACAATACTAACTCTAAAACTTTCTCTTTTCTCTTGATTTTAAAGGCACCATTTATTTTTGTTGTGTACTTGTGCTTATCTTCTTGACTACGGACGACTCCCCCCCCCCCTTGTAAGAGTGGATTTTTGCCAATGTGATTTATATAATTGCATAAAAGTTTTAAAAGCTAATGGCTCGGAAAGAAAAGAAAAAAAAAGCAGTAAATGAAGTTATATGGTCGTGAAAATTAATGAGATTAATGATTTTAGACAGAAGATGCGGCTCAATATGATTGTCATTTTAGATAAACATTCAGCTCAATAACATGTCATAATAAGTAAACTTACACACACAGACACATATATACTAGTGGAGATAAATGCCCGTGTGGAGATAAATCTATATAAAGTTATATATATATATATATATATTCTCCTAAACTAATAAAAGGATCATTATGAAAAAATGAGGTGGTTTGAGAGTGGGAGGGATGGGTTCTCCCACTCTCAAACCACCTCATTTTTTCAAATCTTTTCTAAAACCATGACATTACACACTCGCCAAAATCACAGAACCACCCCTTCCTCTTTCCCCACCTCTTCACTTCTTCACTCACAGCCATCCACATTATTTCCGCTCACCCCCCCCTCCACGTTTTCACTCAGAACTATCCACATTTATCTCATTCCATGCTACTGACTTCACTAAGCCCGGACCTCGGTCCTGCTGCTCCCAGCAGTGGTTACTACTTCTTCCCATTAACCCATCATGTCAACCCAATATTTTCACATACTTGCATTACATTTTTCTTATAATTATCATCCTGAGGAAGTCTTACAAATAAAGACGAAACGTTGATGAATATATAAAAAAAACACCCTTTTTTGTTTTTCCTTTTTCATTTCCCATATATATATATATATATATATATATATATATATATTCTCCTAGACTAACGAAAGGACCATTATGAATTTTAGGATATATATTCTCGGTAACCCGGTGAGTAACATAGGCACATTATTTTTTTCTTATGTAAACTTTCCCATTTAGGTGGTGCGCCCACCGAAACTCTCACCTGCCCAAAATAAACTTTTAAAATGAGTTAGATACAAAAAAAATTTATAGAGAAAAGAAATGCTCTACATCAAATGTTGAATTATATTAAGTAATACATTTTTAAGTAGATCGGTGCACATGCATAAGTCTAAAAAATATGTCTTTGCTTGAACTTATCATTATGAATTATGGAATATGTATTCTAGGTAACAAGGTGAGCACATTTTTTTTGGTAAACTTAACCATTTAGGGGGGGGGGCACCGAAATCGTACCATATACCACAAAGAAAGAAAAAAACATTGGAAATGTGTTGAATTTTTCAACAGGTTATTTTTCGGTGTAAATGGAGCGGAGTAGAGAAGCAGATCTTGCTGTTTAGGAGCGAGAGCTGCTCCCAAACTAGTGGAGTGGGTAAAGCCCTGGTTGTAGTTAGTGTATGTTTCTTTGTTTACGAATTCCTCCTAAGGTTTTGGAGATGGATCCTCATAACCATATATATTCTTAAATTACATTACCCAGGGTGCTTGGATAAGAATGTTTAATTTTGATCAATGAGAGTATAATAATATCTGAGTTTGTGGCGAACATCTATGAAAAGGAAATAGGATTTTTTAGATTATTTTATTTTTAACTTGGTAATTATAGAAATTAAAAAATAATAACATACATTCCCGAGAAATGCCGAGTGTGTTTCACGTGTGTTAATAAATTTAATGAAAATTATTTCAATAAATGCCTCTGTAAATACACCCCCTCCTACCCAATTAATGTCTAGTACATTGTTGGGCATCACACCAAAAATTGAATATTATGAAATGTAAAATATAATGAAAAAGGTAATATGCTCTTATGAGTTAGAGACAGCCCCAGAGGGCAGTTATTTTTTTCATATATATATATATATATATATATATATATATATATATATATATATATATATTTGTGGGTTCTACAAAAAATATATTTTTTATAATATCCGAAAATGTTCCAAATTGCAAGCTCAACGAAGTTGCATTACAAGCTTCAGAGCATATATATATATATATATATACATATATATATATATTATATATATATATATTATAGGTGCATTCGAATGCCCAAAGGCACAATCAATCCATACCTGTCATCTGTTCTTTCATTTTCTTAGTCTTCATATTTCGTTGAACAACCACAATTATAGTTTTGTTCTGTTCTTCAAATTTTTCTCCTTGTCTTTCAGGCAAACAACATTCTCTTAATATGTTTAGATTGTATTTTTTTTTCCCAAAATTAATACTTTCTATACATCGTACGCACATTTTGCAACAGAGCCTAGAGAAGAATATATATATATATATATATATATATATATATATATATATATATATCTTCCATTCATTTAACGTCACTTTTCCCTTGTTCAGGGGCTAGACGTTTTCTGATATTATGCAAGTTAACTCGCCAGTTTTCATGGTTCAGAGGGTCAACTGTCTCCAGATTCCACTCTGCACAGTCATTGTCTCATCATTTTCTTCCACGTTTTCCTTGGCCGGTCAACCTTCCTACAATTTAAGACATTGATGCTTCTACAGTGATTTATTCAGGAGGACGAACACTCGTCCTAAAGATAACCTCTATGCTGGGCAAATATAGTGCTTTCAACAAATCCTCTGACCTAATGTGTTGGATTTGGGCAGATTTTGCATTGCAGATCAATCAAATCAGTGGACTGTCATTGCACTGCAGTCGGGCGAGAGAGGGGTATAGCATATATCACAAGTTAGTTGAAAAAACAAAACTTCAAGAGCTAATATAATTTTTTTATTTGAATACTATGCATTACAGTGTCAGTTAGGATACCCGGGTTTCATCAATCTGGTCATCCTGGAGTTAGGATAAAATTCGGCTGGTGAGAAACGATTTGGGAATCTTCGCTAACAAAGGGAGCTGACAAATCTTTTGCGACAACCAGCTTGATTTTATCCTAAATCCAGAATACAAGATTGATGAAACTCGAGTATCCCCAACAGGCACTGCAATGTATAGTATTTAATAAAATAATAATTTACATATATATATATATATATATATATATATATATTATACTTGCCTTTTAAACATCACCTTTGTTGAGATATGCTATCCAATGTGAATGCAGATTTCATATAAAAAAAACTGGTTGTTGTTGGCCTCCTGTCTTTATAGACAATGGATACCATCTGAAAAAAGTGCTAATCTTATGAGAAGTTTATAGTGAAGCAAGAGTTTCACAATCGCTGACAGCGCTTTTCATGACCCCTGCATTGCTTAAATCCAGTGACAAGGAGAAATCTAAGATGAATGAAAGCAATTTTGGAGCAAGTGGAGAAGGACTGATGTAATTTTTGAGGTTTCCTTCTCCCAGACTAGTTGTCCTACCAAGGTTTTAGAGTTTGGTCTACCCTACTATTTAATAATTAGATAGCAGGAGGAGAAATGGATGGATTCATACCTTTCCAAAGGTTATTGGCAAAAACTGATCTAATTAATTTCAAGCTTCTCTGTCTGATAATCTAAAAGCAGACATATGTCACTTCAGTCGTCTCTCGAAGGACACTGTGAAGGTTGTGTGCTCCATATTCAGATTCCAGTCGAGGCTCAGAACAGCTTCTACGACTGAGCTGCATTCTGCAAAAGATTCTCGAAGATATGCACTTTGAACTTTGAAAATACATCAATTATTGACTAAGATTTCCTTTTCTTCCTCTGCAAGGCTAGCATTAGGCAGAATTTCCATAAACAAAGCTGCTTTCACAAAGGCTTCCTGTCTGCTTCCCTGCAGATTATAACTTGGTTGGCTTTAAATCTAATGTCAACAGATTCTTGTCACGAACCGACCCCACAAATATTCGAACCTGATACAACATTTTCATCTCATTAACGCTTATCTTCAAGTGACTTTCGGCCTTTATAAGCACTGATCATTTTTAGTAAAAAAAATATGACCTTTCTTTCCTTTCCCAAAAAGTGTCAAATTCATATCAAACACTCTTTATTAGTACATACCACATTGGATTGTCTAAGTTGGATTCCTATTTGCTAATAAAATTACCAAGACAGCGACATGTTTTCTTACTGTGAATGACGTTTTGTGTTCAATGCTAACATCTTTTCATAAAGATAACGTTCCTGTTCTTGTAAAGGTTCATTAATGTATTATTTCACATGTCAGCAGAAATCTGGCTATACGGGATAGATGTCTCAAACATTGAGCAAACAACACATTCTATCAAATGTTTTCATTCTTCAAACGCAGATTTTGTCGACATTTTCTAGAAAATCCTTTTTGCCCAAATTGCTACCTAGAACTCTTCTTTAAAATGTTCAGTTATGCTCGATCATCTCTTTTCATTTAAGTGTTTTAGTACCTCCATTATTTGGACAGTAATAATCTGTCTCTTCTCAAAATCTTTCATGGACATTATAAGGATTCCATGTGTATTTTTGCTGTTATGTGCAATTGCATTTAAATTATAATGCTACTGTGTCGTTAAATGTTAGTTTTAAAGATCTTCTTAGAAGACAACAGATTAATAAAAATGAATCTGTTTTATTGTTACCAGGAAGATCAGACGTTGCTCGGGATTGAATGAGGATCACTACTATGTACTTTTTCACTATGCTCATAACACCATATTACTTTCTTTTTACTGCCACACCCCTCGTCCTATTTATACCACTAATATAGTTCGAAGAAAACTCTCTCAATTAGTGTCTTATACATATGGTTTAAATTTTAGTAAAATCGGATATACATATTTGAAGTTTTAAGTGGTTTCTATCTCCATGAGTCACTTAGAGGTGGAGCACGTAGATATTCGACACATAGAGAGTAACGTAGAGATTCTGGACCACTTCCATTGTCTTTCCCAGAAATTGTTATACATATGATTTAAATTTCATAAAAAATAGGAAATATTTAAAGAATTAAGGGGGTTATGCCCTCATAGCTCCCTAGGAAGTGCACTTCCATTGTCTTCCCCAGTAAATTTTACATAAGAATACACAGTAAATTTTACATAAGAATACACTTTTAGATTTTATGTACATTCTCTAACTTTTCTTTCTATAGAGAACACACAAACATCACACATACACCAACGTTAAGTTATATATATAGAGAGAGATTTTAAAAGAAAAAAATAAGGTTTATCTGTATTTTTGCCATATAATTGAACACATGCACCAATCACTAACCTTTGCCTCTTGGACAGGGTGCAAAAAAGAATTTCTAACCTAATACGTTCCACACTGTCTGCCAAGCTCTAACCCTGTCACATCACTGCAGTGTTGCATCCCTATGCTTGTTTAACAAGTACTTCCATGAAATGGGCTTTGATGAACTTACTACACTTGTACCCCTCGATGAAAATTCCTTCAACTCACCTAACTAGAAACAAACTGTACAGGTCCCTAAATGCTGAAAGATTTTCTACTCTGTTACCTTCTTTCCTTGAACTGCTTGCGGTTTAAATTCCCTTCCCGCTCCCCATTTCCCTGACAGTATCAACATGTATAAATTCAAATGTAATGTGAACAAACATCTTGCAGTCACACTCCAAACTCATGTTGCCCTCCTCTGGTTCCTATCAAAGTAGCCCTTTACGCTTCAGTGGCAATGAAAGCTGAACGAAAGTAAAAACACAAAAAATAACATATTTAATATATTATTAATGTTGAGTATCTCAGTAAATTTCACTGTATAAAATGACAGCTAATGAGATACAATATCTTAATTTTGGCAAGCGACCAGATTCTCGATGTGTGGTCAAGTGATACCTTTCGTTTTTCGTTTTTTTCTCTTGTCCCCATTCCAGGAGAAATCCCCCCAACACACACAAACCATCGTCAAGAACCTCTCTATTGAAATACACTTTTCGTTTAGCCATTAATGATTCAGTTCTTAATAGCTTAAAAGTTGCTAAAGGTGTCTTGTAACGTTGATGTCAACTCAACTTCTTTTAAGAGAAATTAAATTATGGTTATTTGTAAAAAAAAATAATTTCTTAATGACTTTGTGCCAAGCCAAATTGAATTCAAAATTTAAAGTTAATTTCAATCAATGAAAAAAAAAAAAAGGTTCTGTTTATCGCTATCATTTGATTATTAATATTGAGACTAAACTTTGACTTGCAATGAGGCTTCACCCAGAACTGCAGCGCCATATTTTTTTTTATAGATTATATTGTTTATATATTTCTAGCATGGTTACTCGGAGTTGCCCGGGAGCATAGAAACAAAATAGAAGAGCTAAAAAAGTGTGTAACATCTTTTTTTTAATACTTCTTTCTATCTATATCTTTCTCTTTCCAGTATATACCACTAAGCAAATGTAATACTTTGTTATTACACCTACTCTATTTATGATATTGGGCACTTTTGGATTAAGCTACTTACCGAATTGAATACTTTGTTATTACACCTACTCTATTTATGATATTGGGCACTTTTGGATTAAGCTACTTACCGAATTGAATACTTTGTTATTACACCTACTCTATTTATGATATTGGGCACTTTTGGATTAAGCTACTTACCGAATTGAATACTTTGTTATTACACCTACTCTATTTATGATATTGGGCACTTTTGGATTAAGCTACTTACCGAATTGAATACTTTGTTATTACACCTACTCTATTTATGATATTGGGCACTTTTGGATTAAGCTACTTACCGAATTGAATACTTTGTTATTACACCTACTCTATTTATGATATTGGGCACTTTTGGATTAAGCTACTTACCGAATTGAATACTTTGTTATTACACCTACTCTATTTATGATATTGGGCACTTTTGGATTAAGCTACTTACCGAATTGAATACTGTATTATTACACCTACAATTTTGTTTCGTAATATACTATATTCATATGTGTCTGTTCTGAACTCTAGGATACAGTTAAAAACAAAGTCCTATACAAATATTCAACACAATTTTCCCGAATAAAATCTTATGAGTATTCTAATGGTGGTATTAGAACGTTTCACAATGATAACATGGGGTGTGCATTCGCAGAGAGAGGGGGGGGGGGCATCCATAAACAGAAAAGACTAACGTTTTATTTATTTTATTTTATTTTATTTATAACTTTAAAATTATAAAATATAAAAATAAAACTGGTAATATGAGGTTCAGGGCTGGAAGCAACAGTACAAAGGTTCTTATTGATATTCAATGAATGTTAATCTCTGAGAAGAGTACTCTGGTAAATAGTCTTCATGGTTTCAGAAAAAAAAATGAACAAACCAAATTTGACTGAATGAATACCATTAGCGTCATTTTTCTAAAAGTATTTTTTTAATTGAAAAGAATGGCACACAATGGCTTTCGTTTAAACAGAGAAATTGCTGTTAGTATATTAAAGATAAGTAAATAAACTAACCTGAGCTTATTACTAATCAAATTAAAAATTAGACTGTAAATACAGCTTTATTCCTTAAACAAAAGTATTTTACTGGTTTTGCCATTATGTAAATGTTGCTTTGTTGCGCCCTTTTTAGATTTTATGAGACACCCACTAACAGACATTAATAAAATGAGTAAATAGCGACACACATTGACTGCTTTTTTTACACAAACAGGGAGATATTTAAATGTACCTTTGCGTTTTGGGGGGTCGGAAAGCACATTGAAATGCATTAATCTCACAAGACAGGATTTGAAAGAAACAAAAACAAAATAAAACTAGGGAAACAAGGACCACTCGTTGGGATTGTTTCTTACCCATTGTCAAGGAACTTTCTTCGTCTCCTGGATTTTTGTGGGAGACTAGAAAACAAAGGAAAGAATTACAACATGGCAACATTACTCCTCATGAAACTGTTAAAAATGAAAGAAAGAGTTAGTGGGAAAAAAAAATTTACAGACAGAGATATGAAGTTTGAAAGAAAGCTGTTTAATATATATATATATATTTCGATATTTACATATATACATACATATATGTATAGGTGTATATATATATTTAGAGAGAGAAAAAGATAAGTTATGTTCTTACAAGCAGCATTCCTTTATATCTCGTTTTAATTTATGAATACACACATGCTTTTATGTTTCTTAATTTAAAAAAAAATTAATATTTTTTGTGGAGAGATCTCAAATTTGACATTGCATGCCCTGAGAAATGCAGAAAAAAAGGATAGATAAATGTATGCACAAATGAAGTTACAATCACACTCTGTTGTCGTAACATATTTTGCTAGTCATCATTATTATTTATATATATATATATATATATATATATATATATTAGTAGTTCTTCCTTCCTTTTGTACTTTTTAGTTGCTATTCCCTGTCGCTCTTCTAGCTACCAATATGCAAATTAAAATAAATGTGGGTGTAGGGCAGGGCAAAATAAAGAGCAAAATAAACGAACAAAAGAAAATGCATAAGTAAAAAAATAAGTAAAGAAATAAAAATAAACAAAAAATAAACGGAAACAATAAACGGAAGTTTTTATTTTTGTTTAATTTCCACTAAATGCGTTTTTCTTCGTTCCATGTAGGAAGTATGGAGGCACAAGTCTACACTCAAATAGAACTCTTCGAATGCAGTATGAGAGAAATATTTGACGTTGATTATACCGTGATGTGGATGCAGAGAATTCATTTGTAAAAAAAAAATGATTTTCTTTATTTCATTTTTTTTATCCTTGAAACCAGAATAAATGTTCAGAAATACCAGAAGAATTTTATTTTCACAATTGGATAATAAAATAAATTTGATTTCTACCATTATTTTCTATAATGGACTATTGTTTGTTGGTAGTTTCCAGTTTAAACCGATATTAAATATTTATAGTGTAATAGAAGCAATTTTATACTGTGAATAAAAGATACTTTATAATTTTTATTTGGAATAATTTGTACCAAAAATACGTTTTAAAATACAATTAAGACAAATGATATATTTGACATTGTTGGAGGATGATGTTAATTATGAGACATTATTCAGCTTGTAATATTTTAATAGACGCATACATAACCATTCATAGTGATGGATAGCCCGGAGAGATCTTAGCAAAGGGAGGTAATCTTCAACAAAGGAAGTCTCCTATCTTACTAGTTTTCGTTCTGATTACTTTGTATACACTGAAAATATTTTAACTAAATCATAAACAATCAGTTAAGGAAAACAATGAAATTAGACTTCCACAAGTAGATTCAAAGATTAGGCAATATTGTTTATTTAGACCAGCATTTCCTCGGAACACCAGGGTTCTGCAAAAGGTTGATAAGAAGTGAGATAAGTTAAGGCACTTTTGGCTTTAAATTTAATTTCATATATGTAATATTACTAAACACACACTATATATTGTTAATTATTGTAATATTGAAAATATCATATTAAAAAAATAACAATGATTGCGAATATATTTAGTGATGTTTGTATAGCACCAGTGGAAAACCGTCTTCACTAGTCAGTACTCACTTAGCGGATATGACTTGGATGTTACTGATCCATGTATAAAGTAACGGGTGGCCCTGAAAATAACATTTTCTTAGTCCATTTATGAGTACACAGGACATTTTGCCTTGATTTACCTTATGTCTTTTCAGAATTGCCAGCAAGGAATTAATAATGAATAAATAATAAACTTATGCCTCAATTATCTGTTTTCGTTCTGTTTACATTTATATTATAGATATAAGACATTGTTTATTGTTTACATTTATATTATAGATATAAGACATTGTTTATTGTTTACATTTATATTATAGATATAAGACATTGTTTATTGTTTACATTTATATTATAGATATGAGACATTGTTTATTGTTTACATTTATATTATAGATATGAGACATTGTTTATTGTTTACATTTATATTATAGATATGAGACATTGTTTATTGTTTACATTTATATTGTAGATATATGACATTGTTTATTGTTTACATTTATATTGTAGATATAAGACATTGTTTATTGTTTACATTTATATTATAGATATAAGACATTGTTTATTGTTTACATTTATATTATAGATATAAGACATTGTTTATTGTTTACATTTATATTATAGATATAAGACATTGTTTATTGTTTACATTTATATTATAGATATAAGACATTGTTTATTGTTTACATTTATATTATAGATATAAGACATTGTTTATTGTTTACATTTATATTATAGATATAAGACATTGTTTATTGTTTACATTTATATTATAGATATATGACATTGTTTATTGTTTACATTTATATTATAGATATGAGACATTGTTTATTGTTTACATTTATATTATAGATATATGACATTGTTTATTGTTTACATTTATATTGTAGATATATGACATTGTTTATTGTTTACATTTATATTGTAGATATATGACATTGTTTATTGTTTACATTTATATTATAGATATATGACATTGTTTATTGTTTACATTTATATTATAGATATAAGACATTGTTTATTGTTTACATTTATATTATAGATATAAGACATTGTTTATTGTTTACATTTATATTATAGATATAAGACATTGTTTATTGTTTACATTTATATTATAGATATGAGACATTGTTTATTGTTTACATTTATATTGTAGATATATGACATTGTTTATTGGTTACATTTATATTATAGATATGAGACATTGTTTATTGTTTACATTTATATTATAGATATATGACATTGTTTATTGGTTACATTTATATTATGGATATAAGACATTGTTTATTGTTTACATTTATATTATGGATATGAGACATTGTTTATTGTTTACATTTATATTGTAGATATTACATTGTTTATTGTTTACATTTATATTGTAGATATGACATTGTTTATTGTTTACATTTATATTATAGATATAAGACATTGTTTATTGTTTACATTTATATTGTAGATATATGACATTGTTTATTGTTTACATTTATATTATAGATATATGACATTGTTTATTGTTTACATTTATATTATAGATATATGACATTGTTTATTGTTTACATTTATATTATAAATATATGACATCGTTTATTGTTTACATTTATATTGTAGATATATGACATTGTTTATTGTTTACATTTATATTGTAGATATGTGACATTGTTTATTGTTTACATTTATATTGTAGATATGTGACATTGTTTATTGTTTACATTTATATTATAGATATGTGACATTGTTTACATTTATATTATAGATATATGATATTCGTTATTGTTTACATTTATATTGTAGATATGACATTGTTTATTGTTTACATTTATATTATAGATATGATATTCGTTATTGTTTAAATTTATATTGTAGATATATGACATTGTTTATTGTGTACATTTATATTATAGATATGTGACATTGTTTATTTTTTACATTTATATTATACATATATGATATTCGTTATTGTTTACATTTATATTGTAGATATGACATTGTTTATTGTTTACATTTATATTATAGATATATGACATTGTTTATTGTTTACATTTATATTACAGTTATATGACATTGTTTATTGTTTACATTTATATTATAGATATATGACATTGTTTATTGTTTACATTTATATTATAGTTATATGACATTGTTTATTGTTTACATTTATATTATAAATATATGACATTAGTTACTTATGTTTATTGTTTATATTTCGGTTTAGAGATTATGTTTGCATGAATAAAAACTCCACGATTAAATTTTATAAATGAACAGTACCGAAGAATTTACAAAAATAGTATTAATTTTTCCTTAAACCATTTATTCAAAAAAAGATATACTATAACATTTAACATGTAAACTATGATAAAAATACAATGAGAAAGGTATTGTATATATTTTTTTGCGTAGGGGTTCCTTGAAACATGTAATTTATTTTAAGAGTTGCACAAGGGTTGTGAAACGTTGGGTTCAGCTTAAGTTTATTTTGCCTTTTCCTGTTAAAAATCCTATTAAAACTTCATTAGTAGTAAATGTAAACAGTTCTGCACTGAATTACAATTATTATTCAATTGTTACCTTTAGATAGCTTGCAGTTATGCGTGATCTCATTAAAACACAAGAGTTACTTCCCTTAATATGGAGCTCTTGTCAAAATAGGTTTAACTTTGGAAAAGCCCCCCACTAGCTGTTTTTATTCTACACAAGCAAAAAACAACCCGGCAGCTATTAATCTAGCTCCGCTCTAAGTATTATTTTGGAATGTATAACTTACATTATATATATTTAATATAAATCTATTGAAATTCTAAAAACTAATAACTTTCACTTAAATTACTTCACTTGAAAATTAATGAATATAATACTTTACTTTTTTTGTTTCACTGTTAGATACTTAATCCCCCTTTTTATTTTATTTACTTACTATTATATATTATTTATTTATGAATTTTCCAACAAATGTTATTTTGGATTTAGTTAGTTTCTCTGGGAATTTAAACTGCATTTTCCTTTTTTTTTGTCTTTTTGTTTAAAATAACTCAAAGCTTCTTTAGACTATATATATATATATATATATATATATATATATATATGTGTGTGTCAGGTTTTATATGAAAAGAAAAGAAATCAAATAAAGTGCTCGGTCATATAAGAGCTAATATAATTATTGTATATTATGTATGTAATATACAGTATCTAAATAAATTATATATATATATAATCTATTTTTATGTAATTATTTTTATTGGTGATTGTAGCATTCGTTGTTTTTTTGCTTACTACTACTTCGATTGTCTCACTTCCTAAGTGATTAAGATGCAGACAATTTCATTATTAGTCGCCCTTAGCTTTATAGGACGTATATTTCGTTTATATATATATATATATACATAGGAAATAGGACAAAAATGTACAAATGAATACCACTAAACATTATTTATGAATTAATATTTGTACATTTTTGTCCTATTTTCCTTTATATATGCAATAGTTTTGTCGATATTAACAGTAATTAATTGAAGCGATAAAAAACAGGATCAATTACCAAAACCGTTTTTAAAATATGTTCATTAATGTTAAAGTGAGATAATTTAAATGACTGTTGAAAAAATAGTTATGCACATTAGACGTACAAATAGTTGTGTTTAGGTATTTGCTCTCTACTCTATATATACTATTTCAAAAGGCTATGTTGTATTATCGATTTAAATAACAGTGAGTCGTTTTGATTGTAATAGAGGTGTGATGAATAGAAAACATTTTTGCATTTATTCATTTAGATATTCATACACCTGTTTCTCGTTTCTGTGTTTAATAGAACTTCTTATAAGACAACGACTTTCTCCTTTTATCATCGTTCCTTGGTTTATTATTTTAAAAAGAAGTTGATACAATTCATAAATTAAGATAAACATGCACGACCAATTGATAGTTTTCTTTTTCGGTTTCCTTACAGTTTGCATACTTTCCTTTCCAATAGTGATTTAGAAAGAGCTAATGCTTTTTTTTTTCAATGAATCTAAAATAATCTGGCAAAAATATACTAGACGAATTTGATTTCCATAACTGAATTAGGAAACATTTAACTTGATTCCTAATGTTATTTGTTAAGCCAGACTGTGGCTGGTTTGCCTATTCGCATTTGAACATGTTTAAAAACATATTCAGAGTTTAATAGAAAGATTTTTGTATCATGAATAATAAATAAGTTAGGATTTTTACTCTTAACGATCAAGTTTGACACAGTTTACAAGAAAGATGTTTATGCAATCCAAAAATAAGTTTGACTGAATTGATTGAGCAATGTTTTTAACATGTTAAATTATAAAATTTTAATTGTTATTTTTGTCTGAATTTTTCCGATTAGGAAGACGTATCATTATTTTCATTGTTTTCTTTTCAGACTGTAATCCTGATGAACGTATATATATATATATATATATATATACATATATATATATATATATATATATATATATATATATAGTATGAATTTTTATTCATACAAACATTATTGCTACATATGTGTATAAATGTTTCGACTACAATCTTCCTTAGCTCAGAATTTAACTGGCGGGCATGAATAAGGTTATAGTTGATGCATGTATGCACATGTGTAGCCATAATGTTTGTATAAATAATTTTTTTTTCTCAAATTTAGCTGTGCTTACCATTGATCATTATTAGATAAGCACAGTAGTTTCATTCGATTAACTCTTATGATATATATATATATATATATATATATATATATGATGAAAATTATGAAAATAATAGTCCAACGTAATGAAAATAAAAACCAAAGTTATTTATATATTCATCAATGTTTCGTCTTTATTTCAAGACTTTCTCAAATAATTAATTTGAAGGTATAACATGCAAGTAAAATATTTGAAAATATGTGGTGCGTTTATATGTAAATATTGTACTTGCATGTTATTTCTTCAAAGTAATCATCTTGAGAAAGTCTTGAAATAAAGACGAAACGTTGATGAATATATGAATAATTTTGTTTTCTTTTCCTTTTTCCATATATATATATATATATATATATAATGTAGCATTAGATAAAATGAAAGAATAAAATAAGGTGCGAATCAAATTTTATTACAATTTAAAGTTCAGGCAAAGTAATTGAAAGTCCTTAACCCATGGGTTTTCAAAGAATTTATTATTATTTTTTTATAAATTTTTTGTTATTATTAATTTTATTATTAATTTTGTTTATTATTATTATATTTTTATCTTTATGTTTTCAAAGTAAAGTTTTACTTACTCTCTGTAATTCCACTGTGGTAATGATCCTCTGACAAGAAGAATTTTCTTTGAAAACCCATGGGTTAAGGACTTTCAATTACTTTGCTTGAACTTTGAATTGTAATAAAATTTGATTTGCACCTTATTTTATTCTTTCATTTTATCTAATGCTATTAATGCTCTATCCAGTATATTGAGCTTCATTTTTATCCGGATGTTCACTAATTAAAGATATTAGTTGCCTCTTATATCTTTTGTTGTATTAACCTTTATATATATATATATATATATATATATATATATATATATATATATATATATATATATATATATAGTGCTTGTGAGAGTTCTGTTCATAAAAGTTAATCCAATGAAACTACTGTGTTTATGTAATAGTGGTCAATAACAAGAAGCTCTCTCTCTATATTCCATTTCGGCTGATATGACTCTCTGCTTTCTTCAAGGCTATTGATTTATGGTGATGTTTTTCCTATATTCAAATATGATTTTTATTGATTATTTATTCATTGGGTTTCTTATTGGGTGGAGGAAGAATTCATTAGTGTTTTTGCTTTTTCAAATTTAATAAAGTACGCAGGAATAAAACGCATTTGAAAAATGATTATACTTCAAAGAGAATTGGGGTTATTTTGCTCTATAATATATAATAGTGCGGTTTGGTTTTTAAAAATGTATTGTCTTTTTTGTATATTTTAACATCATTAATATGGAATGTGAAATTTGTAATATATTGAAACAAAGCTGAAGTCAGGGATTAAGAGAAAACACATTGTTCTCTTTATGCTTTTATTGACCCTGTTCTACATATCTGAACAGAACGCCATCCATAATGTAAAAGAGGATGAAACCATGTTTATATTGCTGTTTTGACATCAGTTAAGAGTTCTAATAAAAGGAGAAATCTAATAACTACTGCAAAGTTGAGTAGTTTCAACACCATTTCGTTTTTGCATTTCATCGAGATTGTAAGGCTGTTGAAGATTGCTGTGTATGGAGAAGAGGCAATGCCTCAAAGTATTATTGTTTTTTTGTGTTTCAAGAAATGGAATCGTTTATCCCATGTATGGATCACACCTAAGTCGACACATTTAGTTCAATGAAGAGCGATTGAATCAACTTTTTCACTAAAATCCACCGGTGGAGCAGATGGATTGTGATAGAAAAAAATCGTGCTGAATCATCTTTACTCAATGAACAAGTTTCAGAAATGGCCAATAATTATTCCTTGACCAAATAAATACTTATGTAGATCAGATAAACTGACGAGTTTGGTGTTTATTTTTAAATTAACTTGTGGCGTTAATGCAATGGTTTCATAATAATGTTTATAAGAATTATTGTATCACACTCCGCAGAATTGCTTATGCCACACTATGCATGTGTGCCCATTTAAAAGATAAACATCAAAGTCATATTATTTTCGTGTTCGTACTTTGAAATAACTTATTTAATATAATTTATCAACAGAAGTTGCTATGATACAAAAACTTAACATGCTTGCATGTTGCAAACATGTATGAGATTATGCAATGTTGTTGTTCTATTCTTGTAACCTTACAATAAAATATTTCCTGAGCTTAACTGACCACTCATCACCAATTTTTTTCACAATTCTATAATAATATTTTAAAGTATTAAAGCTGAAACATAACATATTATTATTTTCTACCGGCATATCAACCCATTTAGCGCCATTTAATGCCAAATCCAGTCATTTTAACAAAAAATATTTTATAAAATAATTTTTTTCTTGAAGTTCTTAATATCTTCAAATATTCTTCCTTGTAAAATATAATAACTTAATATAGGCCCCTAGTCTATTGAAAAAGAAACAAGAATTTAAAATGACATACAATACGATTATTATATAAATTAAATATTTTTTTATTAATAAAATTGAAATAAAAAGTTTAAATTAATATATATTCAAATATTTTTTCATAGGGTTTACTTTTATTAGTTCCTATTTACTTGCCTCCCCACTAGGGCAAAGTTAGATACAAGGTCGGTTTTTAATGTGGAGAGAATCCAACTCCCCAAAAGGGGGCACTCTGAATTGGTACAAAAATAAAAATTGCCTTAGGCTATTCTGTCCTGGGTCAATAGACTAAGTGTAACATCAGAACAGCTACTACACCTTGTTCCTAGATAAACGGCCAAGGAAGTGAACTTTTATTAGTTATTCAGGATCAAAGTTATGTGTATACCACCAGATGCAGTTTCATGTTATTCTCAGGACAGATTCTATTTAATCCATGGATGAGACCTTGACAGATACTACCACCTCGGCCCAAAATGGACCTAGGAGCAATGGTTACTAAGGGGTGACTCCACACTCCCTCGGACTGGATACAGTTTAATATCATTCGCAGAACATATTCTATTTTTACAGTTTATCATACATTTTGATCGTCCTTAAGAATTATAAAGCTGCTGTCATGTTTACTCTTTCCAATAAATCGTTCATGCCATCAACGTCAAAAACAGTTGAACGAAATCACCACATTCCATGAGAAAGTGCTTAACCGTGTACACCGTTTGGTACACTATACACTCTAAATGTTCCTCTTGTCAATTCCATATTAGTCATTTTAAATCAGGATACTTCTTCTTCGCTTAACAATATGTGTAGAAGATATAAAAATATAATTTAGTTTTGAAGCTCAGACAACACATACATTTTTTTTATATATAAATATTGATTTATTTAAAATCAACCTAGTTTTTTCAGGAAATAGTAACACTTTTTCTTTTTTCGTGCTTCCTCATGGCTAAAACATTTTTTTTTTAAATCTCCATTGCAAGACCATACAGATTTTTCTAGTGACATTATATGACGAAAAAAAGAAAGATCTTACTATTTCCTAAAGAAGATTTTATACAGTCGAAACTAAGTTGATTTTAAATAAATCAATATTTATTTAAAAAAAATATATTTATGTGTTGGCTTCAAAACAACATTTCTTATTCAAATTATCCAACGCTTTCAAAGAGGACCAACTTTTAATATCTAAAAATATATTTATATACTTAAAACATTGAGAATCCCTTATTTACATAAGGAATGCTAATTCTAATATCTTACTGGAATTTATTATTCATTTTTTGGTACAAATTTTAAAGAAGGTTTGGACACATTCCCTGGCCTGAGGAGGAATTCATCTGCAAATTGGTGGCCCCAATTGCATCCGCTGGCTCTAGGAAGTGCAAAGACAGCCAACTGAAGACAAGGATTAAAACAGTGAAAAAACACATGGAGCTTATAGATGGTCCCCACGTTTTTGGTATCTGTTGTTGAAACCGGAAATGACTAAAATTTGCCAAAGACTCAGCTGCTGATCGATGAGGATGGACTGCCTTGATGCAGGATGCAATAAACTTTATTTTAGTTAATTTCTTTTTTTATATCTTCCACCACCATTTACTTTTTTTTGACACACTTCGTTCCACTAATTTTCTTTTTGTACAAGTTAAAAAGGATGTAGAACTAAGAAATAAAAAGTGGGAGCAACCAAAGTTTTAGATACGTTTCTTCTTCATTTGGTATTGACATTTCTATCAACTTTTGTAACTAGAATTATTCAAAGTACAAAATCGAAGAAATTACAAACTAAAAGATCTGTTACTTTTAAAAATTTATTTTTCTTTTGTGGTGCTTTTCCCACTTTTTTCTTCGTTTTGTTTCAATTAATTTTTATTTTATGGGGAAGTTTAAAAATGAATGTTAATGTAATGTCACAATGTATTTGTAACATTAAAACGTAACGTTGTGGACATGTTGGTTGATTGTTAGGTTTTACAGCATGTCATATTTTGTTAGGCTCCTATTTACTTGCCTCCACACGAGGGCAGAGTTAGATACAAGGTTTATTTTTAATGTGGGCAAAATCCAGATCCACCAAAAAGGGGTACCCTGGGTTGAGACAAAAATAAAAACTGCCTCAGTCTAGAAGTCACTGACCGAGAACAAAAAAGATCAAGTGTAGTATCAGAACAGATATTACACTTTGCTCCTAGTGAAAAGGCCAAGGAGATATCTAGTTCATTTTATGCTGAAACCATATATGCATATTTTGTATATGAATGGTTTGTAGATATATTTGTTTTGGAGTCATATATCTAATATATAAAGTTAAGACAATTTTTCCCCTCTACCTTCTCGAAGAATAGGAAACTAACCACATGCATCACAGGCTACTAAACTCACCACTACATTACGATTGATGTGACTCGATCGTGTTTTAGTAATTTTTTAATTATATTTCTCCAGCTAACACTGAATATTACTTTTGGCTCACCATCTTCAACTCTCCTCAAAACATACTCCATATAGGTGGTAGCGAAAACTTTCCCCCCTAACATTTAAGTACTGACACTCCCCCACTCGTCACCGGGAACTAATAATCAACGTCTATTTTTATAAAAAGTGTCCGTTAGTATTTACAATTTGTCTGCTATTCATTTACTACATAATACAAAACATTACACAAACATTTAATGGACGCTCACGCTAATTCTGTTGATTTTTTTAAGAATATCGGATTATGTTACTTCAACCTATTCATATACATTTATACTCATCCCAGATTTTAGAGAATGCAATTAACGAACATAGTTTCTTTTGTATTTCGACATTCAATATGGTGGCTACAATTTCTTCAGCGACTCGACTTCTGATTTAAGTCCATATACGCCAAGATAATCAATATAGATCTATAAAGTTGACATTTCCTGAATCCTACCGTTTTCACAAACATAATATCCAAAAAATAGAAAAAACCCATTGATTTCTTGGAATAGAAATGATCCAAAACGTGCGAATGATGGCCCCTAGATTTGGTCGCCTTATGGTGTATCGTAAATTATAACATATGCTATCTACCGGCTGTCTTGGTTTAGATGACCTAATATGGCTTACTTTTTTTCTTATATTGTTATACGTCTGCCTTCGAGTGAGGGGGGAGGGAGGACTAATGGCTGAATTTTTTTATATTCAATGTTACCGTGTAGTAATTTGAAAAAAATTACTGTAATATTTAGTGCTTTACCTATTATGAATATCATCATTTTCCTTCAAACCAATATGATGTACAACTGCTCTGCAGACCTCCTTGGTCATATTTGTGTGTTTCAGTAGTGCTCAGAAGGCATACTCATTTTTCTGTTTCCTTTTTTCTTTTTTTTCATTTTCCTTCCTCTCTAAAAAATGGAATTTCTAAACAACGATAACCGGGTAGGAATTGGATTTAATACGGCTCTGTAGGCCGCTTTAATTTTAGATAGAACGGATGTTAAATCCAAAAAAGAAAATTCTGAGTAAATACCGGTATCATGGGATGGGCAGGAAGACTCCCACAACCGTGTCTCCCTCTTTTCTACATTCTTTTATTCCTCCTTTCACCCTGCAACAATTCCAAAATGCGACCTATTTGCGTTCGGCCGGATGTTTACATTCTTTAATTCATTTTTTTACATTTCTCCCGGGCAACACCGGGGGACATGCCCAGATAGTTTTAGTTTTATATATAAGGAAGCTGTAAACGATAGATTCTATTTAACCCATAAATGTGACAGTGACTGCCCCTACCGCTACTGGTTAGAGTGGACCTGGGAGTAATGGCATCTAAGAAGTCACTCTAAACCCTTTATAGCTGAGGGATGGTCTCTTCTGTACAGCCCCTTTATCGCAGAAGAGACGTTGCTAGTCTCTCTCCACTCTATTATTATTTTCATCGAAGGTGCTCAATTCAGCTTCACTCTCTGGTTCCTCCTTGATAGACATTCACAGCAGGAACTCGTCTTATTACCACAACGGAAAAAGACTTTCCCTTCTTCCTCCATGTGCCTAGCATCAGACAGAATTTCCATGAACACAGCTTCTTTGCAAGTGCTTCCCGTCTGTGGAACACATTACCATGAGACTGCTTCCTTGCAGATTACACCATAGTCGTCTTCAGATACTTGTCATAACCTGTTCCATAAGTAATCAAACTTAGTTCATACCATTTAGCAATTTTAGTACTCTCATAGTGTTCCTCATCTTTTGGCTGACAATCATTTCATCTCATTAACATTTATCCTTGAGTGGCTCTTGGCCTTCATAAGTGGCAACCCAACAGTAAAAAACGCTCCCACATCAGGGCTTTGCCATCGAATGTAGCTAAAGACTTGACCAATACGTTTAGAGATGTCTACAAAAACTGTTGCGATAACGTTTTTGTACAGTGTAACTTAGAACATTTTGTTGACTGTGCAGATAAGACGGCCAGGCAATTAATGTTAATTCTACTTTCTGCTATTTGACAAGGTTTTCTTTCCAATGACAATGTATAATGAGTTGATATCTTTCACTGAACCCGAAATAATCAGATAAAAATCATTCTATTTCTACAAGTGAAATAGAAACAAATTTAACTTGATTCCTAAAATGATTTCTTTTTTATATGCAAGCCTGTGATTCAAGTCCATTTTCTGCTAAATGTAAGAAAAACAGCAAAATAACAAAGTCACAGAAGGTTTAATTAAAGCATTTTGGATTCCTGTAATTACTAAATCTCTTAGGATCTCGGATATTTTGTTTGGCTTACTTTGCTGAATAAAAAGTTGATACAATTCAAAAACTAAAATAAACAGACTTGAAGATTGGATAGATTTATGCTTTTTTTTATATTTGACATATTTTTTTATTTTCAATTGACATTTCTATTCTGTTAATGTTTTCCTTCAAATCAACAATAATCAAATAAATACAGCAGTAAAATTTCGTTTCCACAACTGGATAAGGGACAATTCACCCTGATTTCTGACTTTATTTTTCACGTTAGACTATGGTTTCTTTACCTTTTCCTGTTTGAAATCATGCTAAAAAGTTAATTCTTAGATTAAGAGGAACATTTTCTTCTGTGAATAACGAATATATCAGGATTCTTACATTTCAAAAATCATTCTTTTTCTGTTTTTATCAAATTCAGATTAAATTGGTTAAAAATGGCAATAGATTTCAATTTCCACAATTTGATTAAAAAAACTCAAATTTATTTTTGAACCTAACATTAGGTTAAGTTACATTATCTTGTTTAATAACTTGTGAACATGAGTTATTTTCTAGAAACTTAGTATGAACATTTTTGTATTATTAGTTAAACACTAGTCTCACAGAGTGTAATTTAACACTACTAAAATTGATTTATTTAGTGTGGTTTCATTGGATATCAATCAGGGTTGTGGAGTCGGAGATTTTGCAAGGAGTCAGAGTCTTAAGAATGCTCAGAATCGAAATCGAAGTAGAATGTTTTCATCTCCGAAGAATCAACAGACAGTCTGAATATTGGAAAGCTTTAAAATAAGGAGTCAGATATTTTGGAATTCTGTGAGTCAGCATCGAAGACTAATTTCTGACTCCACAATCCTGATATAAACTAATTTCAGTAAAAGTTTTTATACTTCAAATTCTTAATATTCTCAAATATTTATTCATGTTGTAAATATCTGCATATTTCGTTTCATGCAGTAATCTTCAAATATTAAGTTGCATCTGTATACTTTAATAATGTTTGTATCTTCAAATATTAAGTTGCATCTGTATACTTTAATAATGTTTGTATCTTCAAATATTAAGTTGCATCTGTATACTTTAATAATGTTTGTATTTTCAAATATTAAGTTGCATCTGTATACTTTAATAATGTTTGTATTTTCAAATATTAAGTTGCATCTGTATACTTTAATAATGTTTGTATCTTCAAATATTAAGTTGCATCTGTATACTTTAATAATGTTTGTATCTTCAAATATTAAGTTGCATCTGTATACTTTAATAATGTTTGTATTTTCAAATATTAAGTTGTATCTGTATACTTTAATAATGTTTGTATTTTCAAATATTAAGTTGCATCTGTATACTTTAATAATGTTTGTATCTTCAAATATTAAGTTGCATCTGTATACTTTAATAATGTTTGTATCTTCAAATATTAAGTTGCATCTGTATGCTTTAATAATGTTTGTATTTTCAAATATTAAGTTGCATCTGTATACTTTAATAATGTTTGTATCTTCAAATATTAAGTTGCATCTGTATACTTTAATAATGTTTGTATCTTCAAATATTAAGTTGCATCTGTATGCTTTAATAATGTTTGTATTTTCAAATATTAAGTTGCATCTGTATACTTTAATAATGTTTGTATCTTCAAATATTAAGTTGCATCTGTATACTTTAATAATGTTTGTATCTTCAAATATTAAGTTGCATCTGTATACTTTCATAATGTTTGTATTTTCAGTTTTCAAATTTTTTAATTACCTTCCATATAGATCGACTTCTTTTAGGAAAGATATTATAGCATCGAATTTAGTTTGTTTCTAACAATTCTCTCATATTGCTTCTGGCATATCAACTCGTTTCTAAATTCTATCATATTGGTAGAACACTTTTAGGACTTCTATTCTTGACCGTGATAGGTACTACGCCTGAATGGCAGAATAAACCTATGTATAATAAAAAAAACAAAGGGGTCACTCAACACTAGCTCAAAATTAAGGCATCACCACTGAATGTAGTTTAAGATTATACTCAGGGCACTACAAAAATGCCCTATTGGAGTCTTGAAGAGCTTATCTTTTGGCTAGTCTGTTTGGAGTCCAGCCATGCAGACTAAATAAATCGCTTGTTTAGTAATATTACCCCAACTCGCAAACAATACCATAAAAAAGCAACTTAATACATAACATACTGTATACTGTCGGAAATTAATTTCCAATAGTAAAACCATATATAAATATATAGTATTTCCGGTGAAGCTTTGCTTATAGAAGTTGAGTAAGCAATTCCGTGAATCCTTATTGCATTTATATAATAGTGGCCAATAAAAAATAGAATTATATATTTATTTATACAAATATGTTTCGCTACATATGTGCATACATACATGTTTCAGCTAACTTCTTATTTAGGCTTAGCTCCTTCAGGTCTGGTTATTGGGATGAAAATGAAAAGAATGATTTTGACAAGAAACTTTCAGAAATCATAAAGAGCAGGTGACCACGTGACTGGAATTATATTCGAGTGAAAGTCTGGCTTTGATGGCCTTAGTTTATTTTTACTTTTTTTATTTCTCTTTTTAAGATATTATCTTTCTATTGCTTTGAAATTTCCGAAACTCACATATTCGACCACTAGTGACAAATTTAAACTCTTATAAGTCCTTCCTGACACAGCGAGGAGGGTGAGTGTCAGTCATTCCCCATCTCTAGTGTAGGCTAAAAATGTGTTAATTACTTGAAAAGGTACCCAAACTTCCAATATTGTATACATATATATATATATATATATATATATATATATATATATATATATATATATATATATGATAAAGAATGGAAGTAGTGTGCCGATGTAATGGAACATGAAAGAAAGGAAACCCAAAAATATAATTCATGTATTCATCAACGTTTCGTCTTTATTTCAAGATTTCCTCAGAATGCTTGTCAGAAGAAAATAACATACAGTACACACATTTTGTACTTGTGTGTTATTTTATTCTGACACGCATCCTTAGAAAGTCAGGAAATAAAGACAAAACGTTAATGAATACATAAATAATATTTTTTGGTTTTCTTTTTTTTCATTTTCCATATATATATATATATATATACATACAAAGAAATTGAGCTTAAAGGCTATGAAAAGGCAGTTTGGTAGAAACCAAACTGCATTGTCTGAAACCATCACCATTGGATACGAGACAAGGTAAACAAATTAAATGGCAATATTGAAAGATTGCAAGAATTTTTGACTAACTATTTACCAACATAATGTGCTGAATCAGGATGGTATCGGTATTTTTCAAATAATTTTCGAGGTAAACCTCATCTTTAGAAAGAGAAAGAAAAATATGTATAACCACTCGGTTGGGGTGTGTTTTTGCCAGGAATCTGCAAGTTTTCTTCCAAACTGCATTGTCATAGTCTTCAAACATAACTTTTTTACATACTATGCACAATGCTTCAAGCAAACTACAACATCCTTTTCATGTATATATATATATATATATATATATATTATATAAACATTTAATTGGGCTTACACAACTGCAATTGCATGCCCTAACACTTCGTCAGGGGCCAGAAATATTATCATAGTAGTTCTCATCTCTGATGAAGCGTTAAGTCGCTAAAACGTAATTGCACTTGCGTAAGTCATAATAAATATTGGTTTTAAGTTCATTTGGTAATTACATTTGAACTTGTTTACAATGTCCTTATACCCACCTCTGCCTCCATCCACTCCTTGCTTCATCTCTTTTTCTTTTTCCTCTCACTTTTGTATAAATTGCAGAGTTTTAACCAATTTCACATTCTGTCTGAAACTCTCATTTCATATTTACTCCCGCATATATATATATATATATATATATATATATATATATATATATATATATATATATGAATAAAAGTTTGGAAATATATAAAGAATATATATGAAAAACACAAAATTATTATTCAAAATTGAATATAAGATTGTTTATTTTATATGTTCAATTGGAATAGTTTTAAGCCCTTACACTCTGACATTTCGAAATAATAAATTTCTCATCAGAGGGAAAACATCTTGTCTAAAAACTGTATAGTATAAAAAAATAAATTTTAAGTACTTTTTTATTTAATAATATCTATATGTAAATGAATAAATGCGAACTTTTTTTTATTTGTCACTCCTATATTACCATCAAAACGGGTTAGTGCCATTTAAATCAATAAAAAACATAGTACTTATAAATAGTATATATATATATATATATCATTGGGACAAAAAGCCCAAATAACTCTTTCCATTGCTAATTTGCATAAATATTTTTCAAACAGTTAATAATTAATTGATATTTCGTGTGTTTCATTGGTAATTTTATCGTTTTGTTTCTTTTTTTATATAGATGCAATATTGTCATCGATATTAACAGTAATTAATAAATAATTAAACCTATCTTAAAATATTTAGTGGGTAATTTTCAAGGGAAGTAATTTAAACTAAACAGAAAGATATATGAGGGATAAGAGTTTTGATGACTGACCCCCCCCCCCCCCTCATACTCCCGTTATTGACGCCTTATAGAGAAAGGGTGCCTGACTGCTCCTGTTAGCGACTGATGCCACATTTTTATTAATTGTTTTGAAAAATAATGAATACACACACACAGACACGCGCATGCACGTATGTATGTATGTATGTATGTATGTATGTATGTATGTATGTATGTATGTATGTATGTATGTATGTATGTATGTATTTTCCTCTTTCTGTTCAAATATTAATATCTATAGGAATAGTTTATCTATTTATATGAATGAATGCGTGGTTACAAGAAACTTAAGGACATTTAACATTTTAGTTTTAAGTAGCAAACTTTGCAACGCGATAAGGAGCTGGCAAAGACACCTAGTATATATATATATATATATATATATATATATATATATATATATACCTACAATCTCATAGAATATATAATAGGGATATATAGAAACAATTCTCCATCATATTTCATCATAGACCCCCCCCCCCCTCAAAAGAAAAAAAATTAGCTTATAAGCTCATATTTTTATCATTACTTATGTATCCATCCATTTTATTCTAAAAACTTTCTACACTAGTGCCTTTTTTTTAACCTTATGAGTTAATTTGTCTCCAAATAATATAACTCTATTATGTTTGGTAGATTTAGTTTTTCAGATATGTCATGCAAACACATTTCCACTCGTAGTAGAGATATAAAAGAAACTGTATTCCGTATTTAAAAATCCTATGAATTATTTTCAAGGGCTCAATTTAATTCTTCCTCATTCTTCTCTCTTGTAAAGTAGTTAAACCTTAAGATTCTAACCTATTTTATTAAAATGGACATCTTTTATACCTTTTATTAGTTTTGTCAATTTCCTTTGTATGCCTACTAAGTTTAATATCATATTCGAATATCGATGTCTAGCTAATGATATAACGATACACCCACAAAAAATATAACACATTAATAAAGTTCTAAGAACACATCGAAAATATGCACTGAAATTAAACACATATTTTATTTTAAACCATAAATAATTTTGTAGAGAGTTGAAGCAGGTTTTATATTAAAAACAATGCTAATTATTAAAGTTTGAGTGCATTCTGTATGCGGTTTCATTAAAGTCTGATATATACAGGCTGACTCCCAATAAATGCCACCCACAGAATCTATTATATAAAGGGCAGTTGTCTGTGTGTGTGTGTATGTCCAGCTAAAAGTAAAAAAAACCCCAAAAAACAACAAAACAACTATCCACAAACTTGGTATATTCTTGATCGGCGTTGCCTTGGATTGATAATATCTAAAATAAAAAAGGATTCATTCTTTGGGGTTCAACTGGGCCAGGTTCGTCAGGGGTGTCGATTTTTCTGCCATTTCTGATGTTATCTTTTATATAAAAGAGAGGTGAATGACTTAGATTATTATTATTTTCAATACATTAAAGCATGAGATAGGAATGGGCTGGACGGAGGTGAAAGAGGGGTGGGGATAGGAATGTGAAAAACGGGGAAGGGGGAAAGAGAGAAAGAGATTGAGGGAGGTAGAGATCTATAAGTTTTAATATAAAGATGTTACACACACTTTTTAACCTATTCTATTTTTGTATGGCTCTCGACAACGCCGGGTAACCTTGCTAGTCTTTAATAAAAGTCACAATCCTTTCTGCAATCCAATCATATTTTAGTAAAAATAAACTGCAGTCTATATGTGGCTTGTCCACCAAGTTTCACTCATTATTGTCCAACAGTCTTTGTTTTATCTCAGTTTAATTATACATATGGATACTTTGGTGATCATCTAATCAGTAAGAGGTGCGGTCCTGGATGGGCGTCACACTCTCCGGATCCTAACCCTCCAGATTTTTATCTGTGGGGTCATCTCAAAGATAACGTCTATTGAAACAATCACCAGACTATTTCTGAACTGAAAAGGGTAATCACAGTCGAATTCACGGCAGTGCCAAGACAGGAGTGTGTTAGAGTTATTGACAGTTTTACACATTGTAATCAGGTGTGCTTATCATTGAATATCGATAAAATAAAGACTGTTGGGCATTCATTACTGAATCTTGGTGGATAAGACTGGAGTTTATTTGTACCAAATATGGTTGGATTGCAAAAAGGATTATACATTTTTTAACGACTTCATGGATGGCATTATTTTGTGTGTGTGTGTGGGGGGGGGGGTCACCCTGTACTTTTACAACTACATGAGCGTCCCTTGAAATAAGGTTTATGATCATTTTATTTATTTCTGACACAATTTACAAAATGATTCTTAGATTTAATTCATCATTCTTAATTACTTTTTTGATTTACCTGTTTAATGTGTATTCATATTCGAAAGTGTTTGTTCTAATATGTAAAAGTTTACACTTTTATATATTTCTGAATTTATAAACTTAGGTATGTGTATTTATTTATTTATATATATATATATACAGGGTAATATTCTAAACTAATGAATAGATCATTATGAATTTTGGAATACATATTCTTAAAAATACAGTGAGTAACATGGGCACATTATTTTTTTGTAAATGTTTACATTTAAGGAGCGTATGTATACACTTTTTTTATGAATCAATCATTATGAATTTTGGAATATATATTCTCGCCAACCCAGTGAGTAACATGGGCATAATATTTTTTTGTAAACTTTACCATTTAGGAGCTTCCCTCCCCACCAAAAAAATCCCCCCCCCCCCAAAAAAAACTTTACAAAATAAGTTAGATACAAAAAATTTTATAGAGAAACTAATGGCTCTACATCAAATTTTAGCTTATATTAAGTAATACATTTTTAATAGGATCGGCGCACACACATGAGCGTCAATAATATGTATGCGCTTGGTAAAACCCTAAACTATTGAACTTATCATTATGAATTATGGAATATGTATTCATGGCAACAGGGTATGTTACGTGGGCATATTTAAACATTATATGCTTATACCCGTCCTGTGACGGGTATTCTATTAGTATATATATATATATATGTATGTATATACAGGGTGGGCCAAAATAAGGGTCCTATCTTTAAATTTGAATAACTTGAATTTGAATAACTTCCACAAAATAAAAGTTAAACTCACCAAACTTTATGTGTGTGTAGACTGACCCTTCCGAGATTTTTTGAAACAAACAAAACAAATTTTAGCCGAAAAACACTTCTTAAAACTTACAAAAACTAAAGTATTGTTTTTTACACTGTTTTGAGTTTTTTAAGCAAAAATAATGTTTTCTAAATGAGGGTACGTTCCTTAGGGCTGATACGGCTCATGCTTGCTTCGGAAGGGGTCCTTTACTTATTCTAAAAAAAAAAAAATTTTTTAAATCAATAAATAAAAAAGTTATGAATTTTTAAAAATAGGACCCTTATTTTTGCCCACCCTGTATATATATTTCAATCCACATGTACTTTCCAAATTTTATAAACGATGAAATTCTATCTCTACTATATCAGAAAATATAAGAATAAACAAATAAAAAGATGGCACTTCTTCTAGATATGACTATATTATGAATGTTTAGTGATTTAAAATATTAACAAAATTACCAAGACTCAGACAGTTATTTGATTTCAATGAAATTCTCACTCCTTATCTATATAATCATACCTTAAGGCAATTTCATGTTCGTACGTACGCTATCATCTTCCAACCCTTTTCAAAGTATAGGATCGCCTGATCACCGAAGATTCAATGCAAAGAAACTAATTTTAAAACTTCCATCTGATTCTACAGTTGTGTCGAACGTTAAACTCGAACTAAAATACACTTTTTTGGCCTTCCGACTAGGAAAGAAGTGTAGCATCTGTTCTGTCCAAAAATGGTACAATAATATTGTGGGGTCTTCGTTCATGCCGGATGTCCAAAGTATGGAAGTATGTCACAAACTCTTAGAAGGGTTTTGGAGATAGACCCCCATAACCAGATATATTCTGAATTTATATTAACTAGACTATTTAGATAAGTATGTTTCAGTTTGAACAAAGATGATACAATAATATAGTGAAGTCTGCATTCTGTGCCGGGCATCCATAGAATGGAAATATTTTTAAGCACCACAGCAATATACAATGGATGAAGCATACAACTGTGGAATTTCCATTGGTCCCGCTAGTTCATTAAGTAATGAGTTTTATTAGAATATTGATGAGGATATTTTCGGTCATTTTAAACCTAGCCCCGAATTTTCTTTACAAAACTCACCTATGATTACAAAAAAAAACGTTTCAATTATTTAGCATTTCACAAAAGATACATCCGCAAAAAAATATCCCATATTAAAACAAAAGTTAGAAAAAGAAAGCCAACACATGGAAAATATGCACTTAAATTGAAAAGAAAGAATTTTGTGTAGGGTGTTGAAGGTGACATTATTTAAAAAATAATGTTGATTATGAATATTATTTCTGGTTGCTTTCAACCCACTTCCGAATTTGCATGACAATTTCTAGTGACATTAAAACCAGTTTCAGGTCTTTCATGAATCTAAAAGAAGTGTGATTAAATAAAAATAGATATAAGTAATTGATAAAAGCAAAGAAAAACCCGAATTTTTTAATCTCGGAATATTTTACAAGAATTTAACATTTTTATTATTCACATTTTTATAAACAATTGAAATATTTATTTATGGAAGACCCACTGTGTTAAAACTTAAATTATCTTCTTAAAGGATGTTTTCTGTTTATTTTCAGATGTTATTCATGGTTACTTTCAACTCACTTCCGAATTTGCTCGACAATTTCTCATGACATTAAAAACAGTTTGAGGTCTGTTATCAATCTAAAGAAGCGTTATTAAATAAAGATATATATATATATATATATATATATATATATATATATATATATATATAAGAAATAGATGTAAAGAAACAACAGAATCTTTTAATCTCAGAATATTTTACAATAATTTTATTTTTATTTACATTTTTACAAACAATTGGATTGTTTGTTTACGAAAGATCAATTTGTGAAAAAGAAAATTAAATTATTTTCCTCGAATTCTGACATGGAATCTTTTTATTTTCGTATATCCTAGTGTTGGATAATGCCCCTATGGGAATGCACGTATCTGTTGGAAATCGTTGGTTTGACTTGCGCGAATTAACACGGGGTGGACCGGCAGTCGAGTGCAGAATAGGGCCTGTCCTCACAGTCAGAAATCACAGACGTGACAAGTTCACCGTGTGACGAGATCCCAGATCAAGGGTCAATGTGCACCTGCGAGAGGCTCTTTGACGTCACAGGCCCTTGCATGGGAAAAAGAGGGATCCGTGACGTCACTCGTTTTTCGTGAGAAGCGAGTTTAGCCAGTCTGGGTTTTGGAGGCGAACCGATGAGATGTGATTGTTACCATGTAAATTACAACAGATAAGGGACATATTTCCCTAAGAAAATGCAGGCGAGAGATATCCTTTCCCCCCTCCATGAATGGTTAAGGAAATAATTGTTAGGTAACTACGATAAAGTAGTGATTTGCTCTCTCTCTCTCTCTCTCTCTCTCTCTCTCTCTCTCTCTCTCTCTCGACGTAGTGAATGACTCTCAGCTGATTAAATAACTAACGCTTATAATAAAAAGAATTGAAAGTAAAAAGATTGTTGTTTGGTGAGTCGGTCAGGAAGCTTTTGTTGCAGACAACGGACGGCGTGGTTCACGGTAGGAAGGAAAGAAGAAAGAATTCATCCACTAGACGACATCGAGATGGCGACTGTCTACACGGCGAGGGAGAAATCTAAAGGCATGCAAACAATATATGAACTATGTGATTTATGATGTTTAAAAAATGACGAGTATTAAATGTGAACTGCCACAGCCCTTTCAGGGACGAGTATACGAAACGAGTAAAGCCGCGGCCCCAGAGTGGGGCTATGCAACACTAGAATTTAAACAAATTAAAACTCCCGTCTATAGCATATAAATGTTCAAAGTTCATAATATTCCTTTACCCCTGCATAAATATAATTTCCTTTTGTTCTCAAACAATAAACAATGAAAACATTTGTCTACTGGTCTTCTGGAAGTATTTTTTATTTGAAGTGTTTGCTTTAAATTTAAAGTGTTTTTGTATGTCCAAAGAAATCGTCATATTTTTTATTTGAAGTGTTTACTTTAAATTTAAAGTGTTTTTGTATGTCCAAAGAAATCGTCATATTTTTTTTATTTGAAGTGTTTGCTTTAAATTTAGAGTGTTTTTGTATGTTCAAAGAAATCGTCATATTTTTTTATTTGAAGTGTTTGCTTTAAATTTAGAGTGTTTTTGTATGTCCAAAGAAATCGTCAGATTTTTTTTATTTGAAGCGTTTGCTTTAAATTTAGAGTGTTTTTGTATGTCCAAAGAAATCGTCATATTTTTTATTTGAAGTGTTTACTTTAAATTTAAAGTGTTTTTGTATGTCCAAAGAAATCGTTATATTTTTTTTATTTGAAGTGTTTGCTTTAAATTTAGAGTGTTTTTGTATGTCCAAAGAAATCGTTATATTTTTTTTATTTGAAGCGTTTGCTTTAAATTTAGAGTGTTTTTGTATGTCCAAAAAAATCGTCATTTTTTTTTATTTGAAGTGTTTGCTTCAAATTTAGAGTGTTTTTGTATGTCCAAAGAAATCGTCATCTTTTTTTTATTTGAAGCGTTTGCTTTAAATTTAGAGTGTTTTTGTATGTCCAAAGAAATCGTCATATTTTTTTTCAAAGAAAACAATAATACCTTAATATATTCATATATTGTGTAATTACAAGTATTTATAATTTAAAAATGTATGAATGAAAAACATAAATACTGTATTCAATCTGGTAAAGTAAAAAATAAAGTGGTCGACTATAGTCGAGGGCAACCTTAAGGCTCCCTTTTTATTTAGCGAGGTGTAGAGGAGGGCACCACTCCTTTCATAGGATTGCACTACTTATCCTTGATTCTCACCGTATAATGCTGAGTGTTTAAGCAAGGGAGCATCAAGTACCATATTTGAGACTTTGGTATGACTCAACCGAGGATTGAACACTAGTCTCCCAGCTCATTAGCGAACGCTCTAATCATTATGCCAAATGGGCTGATAAAACAATTGCAATGAAGAAAGCTTCTTTTTTTTACAGCAATTGAAATTTAATTCTACACCGGTTTTTATATTTTCGGCAAAACAAGGAATTGTATGTTATTTATCTATTAGCTGAACTACCCATCTATGCCATGTTCCTCAACTTTTTTGGAATTTTATAACCAAGATTAGAAATTAAGAACATCTATTTTATATTTTTTAAGGAGGTGACGGTTATGGTTTATGGCACTGACTGACAAACTGGGTGTGCCAAGTTCGAATCCAGTTCGTTTCACAGAAACACTTTCACTTAGGATGTTGACAACCTTCACGTGGTCCCTCCTGTAAGTACCTGATGTCTTTCCAGAAAGAATTCTAACTAGAAAAATATCGGGAAAACCAATGCCAACAATAGGATCATCTGATTCATACGAAATGAATGAAATACTTTCCAGACATTTTCTTTATTACAAATTTAGGTTTAGGATAATGATTGATATCAACTAAAAATCAACTGGAAGCTATAGGTAAAAGTAAAGGTAAAGGTCGCATAGCCTGGACGCGCACGAGTGTCGTTGCCGACATCGCACACTGCCCATGGCCGTAGCGACGGTGATTTGTTAAGAAACACCGTGTCTAGGGCACAGCATATGGAAGGCGGAGCCCATCCCTCTCCTTCCGCTTCCTTGAACTTTGCCTGAATTTTAGTCAGGTACCCATTTACTGCTAGGTGGACAGAGGGAGTTTTCAGACCCGAAAATTCGCATGCCGTGAGTGGGATCGATCCCGGGTCGTCCAGCCCAAAGACAAGTGCTATAACCACTCGTCCACAGGCCCTCCCTTGGAAGCTATAGCAAAAGAATTAAAAAACACAAACAATTATCTAGTGTGAAATTCAAATCCACGATGTCCACAGGGCCACCGATCAAACGAAAATATTTTGTCTTTATCACTTACTTAAATGAGTTTGGCATAGAGATTTTTGTTTTACCTCTCTACATAGCTCTAATATAGTTTGATTGTCTAAAATAAATAAATATAGATTTAAAAATTCTTATTGAAAGAAAAATATATGTATTTATCAAATATTTTTTATCCATTTTTGATTAACAAAAACCCATGTTTTTACTTCAAAGTAAACAATATGTCAAATCCATACAATGATTTGACATGAAAAGTATAAAAGATTATTATAAGTATGTTCTTAGATCGGTTAAAAAGGAATGCTAAAAATGTCGGAACATTTGTTTCTAATGATAATTGTATGTACTTTTCATTTCGAATAATGAGTTTTAAAAATTGTTCAAGAACTTCTGACATCGATAAGGATATCGGCTCGAAGATGTTGATTTGAAATTTGTAGTTAGTTTGGCTCTTAGATCAACCATTTAACTGTGATGCCGCGACCCACATACAGACAACTTTGCTTTATATATAGAGGGAGAGATTATGTAGTAACAAGTATTTGTCTGTCAGTTTGTATGTCCTTAATGGTGCCATAGTATGACATCACAACATAATCGATAGAATTACATACTTCTGTTATTCCTTCTCAAATTAAATTCTTTTTTTTTTGTTGTTAAATTTTGAAAAGTTTATAAAAGTTCAAATAAAAGTAAAGTATTAAAAATAAAAATAAATGAAGGAATGGTGTCTTACTTTGCACTTTAAATTTAGTTTGTTCTTTTTTCTTTTTCATAAATCAAAAAGAACGTTTGCTAAAATATTCTGCTCAACTATTACCATTTATTGAATATTATAAAACCATTTTGTTTCACGAAAATTCAATAAAGTCGGCATTTTAAAAGCAAATGTACCTATTATGTAACAACAACATAATGTATCAACGAATCTGACAGTAAAGTCGAAAAACAGATTGTCCAGTTATACAGTCTGCTCTCTCTTTCTCTCTATAAAAAATGAACATTGTCTATATTGAATTTAGTAGTTAGTGCTCAGCTGTCTGCCCAGTTGAACTCAACTAAATAAAGTGAGCCAGAAGCTAAGAAAGTTTGTTTATAAGAAGACTTGGACGTTTCATTATGCTCAAATGATAAAGTCCGTTCTTTGTGTTATGATTGGCTGCTATTCCATCAGTAGATAATTATACAAATATTGCTTCGTTCAAGCAATACTTTTTTGATCAACTATTTGGAGCTCTTATGCCGGTGCCAATTTGATTCTACAGTCTTTCTATCTGTTTGTAATGCTTTTCCAATCCAATTCAAACCAAAATTTCATACCAGTTTTAAATTACAATAACCTGCTGTGACATTGAATGATTCTCAATTGAAACACTGGACCTTGATTTTAAGACCAACCAAGACGAAAGGTGATAGTGCTCTCTTTTTTTAAACTGTACACTAAATTAGATATGTTATCTAATACGTTCGCCTCATTTGAATGAATATAGGTAAAGGAAGCCCAAATCAATGAAATATCTTGAAAATCGAATACATCTGCGTATATGAACCGTAGAAACATTTAGGTCTTTAGCAATTTTAGAGTTTCGCAATTTTCGGTCATTTTCTTGCTAACATAAGAGCTAAACGA
The DNA here is from genome assembly GCA_963556195.1 of Sepiola atlantica. Taxonomy (NCBI): domain Eukaryota; kingdom Metazoa; phylum Mollusca; class Cephalopoda; order Sepiida; family Sepiolidae; genus Sepiola; species Sepiola atlantica. The sequence goes on along the minus strand of OY744527.1, from coordinate 90,424,970 downwards.
AGTATCTTATCTCATACATATGCTTCATATAAGTGAAGCCTGAACAAATGACATTTTTTTTAAATCGAACGAATCTGCATATATGACCTGTGGAAATATTTACGGTTTTAGCAACTTTATGTTTTCGTCAATAGTTTCTTTTCTTTGTTAACATTTTTATTTAACACATACTTGATTTTTCATATTGAAATTTGTAAAATTACTTTATGCTTAAATTTCATGATTCTAAGTAAAAGCAAAACAAAAAAAAATATTTAATGAATAAAAATAAGTAGAAAAAAACAAAAAAAAATATATTTAATGAATAAAAATAAGTAGAAAAAAATTATATTTAATGAATAAAAATAAGTAGAAAAAAATTATATTTAATAAATAAAAATAAGTTGAAAAAGTATATATTTAATAAATAATAATAAGTTGAAAAAAAATTATATTTAATAAATAATAATAAGTTGAAAAAAAATTATATTTAATAAATAAAAATAAGTTGAAAAAATATATATTTAATAAATAATAATAAGTTGAAAAAAATTATATTTAATAAATAAAAATAAGTTGAAAAAGTATATATTTAATAAATAATAATAAGTTGAAAAAAAATTATATTTAATAAATAATAATAAGTTGAAAAAAAATTATATTTAATAAATAATACACCTGATTATCTACAGACACGAAGTTGTTTTCATCAGATGGCTCAGAAATCTAATGCATTGATGATTTCAAATATCTGGGTGGATACTTGGACAATTGTTCTCATCTTGAGTGTTATTCTTACAACGTTTCGGCCGATGTAACCTCAGTGTGAGTATAAGGATTCCACAGTCATGGATGCACTTCATTCGTTGCAGAAAATGTGGAAGTCTCCAATCAGGAAAGAAACCAAAACAAAAGTCTTCACAGCCTTCATAGAGACAATCCTTCTGTATGGCTCAGAATCGTGGACACTGAACGTGGCGTGTAGAAAGCAGTCAGATGGCACGTATACCAGAATATGATGAACAGCTTCTAACATATCTGAGAAAAGACATTTCATAAAAAAGACATTGTACAGATCTCTGCCTCATGTGTCAGCGGTTGTGAGGAGGAGATGACTACTGTTTGCAGGACATGACACTCATCACGATAAACCGCTCCTACTCTGGTCTCTCTGGATGCAAAGAGAAGAGCTGGTCGTTTATATGTCACACTGAAAAAACTGGTTTTACAGGACTGGCAGGACCGTTATAAAAGTGGAGGAGGGGGCTCTCCTAAAAAGTGGGGGGGCCCGGTTAAACACATGCATATATAACTTCATTATTGATGACCGTAAAGTGGGGGGGGGGGGGCAGGGGCGCCGTCCATATTTTAGGAAGCGATTTGCTGTCTGTAATGGCCGATCAAGAGCTCTCGGTTCAGAATTGGTCAACGTTTCACCTCTGTCTACTTACGTCGGATATCTCAAGAAGAAGACACCTGACCACCTGTGATGCAAATATACAAAAGTTGTTTCTGTTATAGATTTTCAAAATCTACTTCTAATGACTGGAAGACTTTCATAATCTGACTTTAAAGTTCAGCAAAATTGGAGACACCTGGGGTAAACTAGTATGTCAACTAGTTTAAAATACAGCAAAAATTATTTCAGATGAGTGTTTTCTTAATTTTGTGCAATGATCCATTATTTAATCCATGGATTAGCTTGCTCGTATTTCATAAGTCATGACCCGGTAAAACTCTCAAGTAATTCGTAATTGTATTCTTAGTATCTCCTGTACTGAGGATTGAACCTTTAACCCCCAAAAGACTGTCACTTAGAACTGATTATCGCTTAAAACTTTTATCCGCTGCACCACGGGTCATCACAAGGATGGAACAAGCGTAAGCTATCTCCCCGTGGATTAAATAAGGCGTTCCGTTTGAAATTTTGTAGAGATTCCCGAGTTCGACTTAAAGATTACAGAATTCCACAAGATGCACCTGAAGAAGGTCGGAGGTTACATAAGCCAAAACGTTGTGAGAATAACATCCAAGATGAGAACAGTAGTCCGAACAATCTAAATCATACAAGATTTGGATGTACAGTACATCTTGTGAATCCATGCAAAAGATGGGAAAATTTAAAGGGGGGAATTTGAAAATTAAATCGAAAATTAATTGATAAAGTCAGCAGGGGTTACATAATTAGCCTAATGTATAGTGTCCCAAACTATGTAATCAGACATGCCGGGTTTGATTCCGATTGGATCTATTTTGCTCATTTATGCACTTTTAAGAAAATATATACAATTCACAACCCTTCAACAGCTATGTGTAAAAATAGCAACTTCTGTTCAATTATTCGCATACACTGAATCATTGTAAGCAGGCATTCTCAGCCTTTTGGCTAAGATCAAAGTGTAGTATCTGTTCCGATGGATACTGCACCCCATACTAGTATTGTCTGGATCTTCGGGTCTGGATTTACGCCGGTCAATGGGTCTGTCCTGTGCAGTTCGGGGAAGTGGCGCTCCCAGGCTTTGCCTCCCCTCTTTGGGGAGGATTGAGTTTAGTGCTTAATGTCTGAGGCACTCTGCCCAGGCAATTTTTTAAAAGCCCCTAGCACTCCTCCTCTGGAGTGCATTCCCACTTTCCGACCTTGTGTCACATTCTACTGTGTGGGACGTAGATAAATAGGGCTTTGGTATTAAATAACCCACAAATAATTCTTAACTGCCCTGACAAAGTACAAAATCGACTGGAGGGGGTGATCTCTTCTCTCCCCTACAACACTTTTCTCACAGAAGAGACGTTGCTAGTCTCTCTCTACTCTATCATTATTTCAATGAAAGGTGCTCGACTGAGCTCCAGTCTTTGGTTCCTCCTGATAAGACATTCACAGCAATAACTCGTTTTCTAACACAATGAAAAAAAGTATTTCAATTCTTCCTCCGTGTGCCGAGCATCAGGCAGAATTTCCATGGACAGAGCTTCTTTGTAAGGATTTCTCAGCTGTGGAACACATTACTGTGGGACTGTTTCCCTATTGATTACAACTTGGTCAACAAATTCTTGTCACTGACCACCATATAAGCAACTAAATGCATACCATTGATCAATGTTGGTACTCCCATAGTGTTCCTAATCATTTAGCTGACAATCATTCCAATCTCATTGGCCCTTATCCTTGAGTGGCTCTTAGCCTTGATGAGTGATGCCCTCAATAGTAAAAAAGGGATGATTTATTGTTAAAACATTCAAACCAAAAAGTCAGCTGGCCAAGAAGGAGGGGACATATTCTCTATGTTGTTAATTTGAATTATTAATTAAGTGGATCTTTGTATTTAAAAAGTTTATCTTAATTAGCTTTCTAATATTTATTTTCTGTCACAGGTTCATTTTTACTTACCCAATACAAGCCAGTTTATGACAATGACGAATATTATGATATGAGAAATTACAACGGAAAAACTTTTATCAACGAGAATTGTTAGTGTTATTTATAAGTGAGATATCCATCCGCTTATTATGCCTGTAGCAGTACACTAAGCCACAGGGACCCACTGGAGCAGGCAAATGTTGGTGCAGCGATACATTATTGATTTAAAGCTGTCTGGCTTGAAGTGGACGGTAGTTGACCAGTGGGACCTCGCTGATCTCTTCCACTGTCGAAACTGACCCATAGCAATTAGGATGGATTCATAAGCTGTAGACTGCTAGCTTCCACGTTTTTACTCGTACCACATTTATTCGGCAAGACTGGAGTGGCATCTTCAAGGTGATAGTCTAGCAAGATATATGGAGAGTCTGAGTTTTCCACTCGTAAGGATCTTTCTCTCGGCCTTACTGAAGAGGTCATCTGTCCTTTGACAGTTATCCTTCTGGGTGTCTAGTTATCCTCCTCACCAAACGAATCTGGTGAGGAGACTTGATTAGTCACCGATTATCCGACCATGCAAAAGGTAGTATTCTGTTTCAAAGTTTTTAGATGTTGGTTGATAATTTGTATTATTTTTATAATTAGCACTACTTTTCTCATCTTGGATATTATTCTCACAACGTTTCGGTCGATGTAACCTCCGACCTTCTTTAGGTGCGTGTTGGCGCAGCAGATAAAAGTGCTAAGTAATAATTAATTGTAAATGACAGTCTTCTGAATGTTTCAGGTTCTATCCTTAGTATGGGCGATATTAAGAAGACGATTATGAATTACTTAAGACTTTTACCCGGTCATAGCTGATGGAACGAGAGCAAGTTACCCGCATGGATTAAAAAAAGGGTTCCATTCGAAAGATTGTAAAGATTCCCGAGTTCGATAAAAAGATTTCCAAGTTTGACAAGATTCATCTAAAGAAGATCGGAGGTTACATCAACCGAAACGTATGAGAATAACACCCAAGATGAGAACAGTAGTCCGAATAATCGAAATAATGCAAGTAGTATTCTGTAACATAATATTCTTATCTAAAATGAACATATTTCCAACCTATGAGCATCTTGAGAACAACATGCCTCAAAATATATCTCTCTCCCATATATATACATATACATATATATAAAGATAAATAAAAGAGAGATAAATATGTACGAATAACAAATCTATTTAAACTTCGATTGTTCAATGCAAGGTGTACTCGGTAAAAACATGTTTTTCCTTAAGTCAAGGCTTTTCAAAGATTAAAATCTTATTATTTTAACCTTTGAAAAGCCTTGGCTTAAGAAAAAAAAATAAACATGTTTTTACCGAATACACCTTGCATTGAACAATCGAAGTTGAAATAGATTTGTCATTCGTACATATTTATCTCTCTTCTTTCATTTATCTTTATAATTGCTCTATCTCGTATATTGAGCTTAAGTTATATCCTCTAAAAGTATACTTTTAGTTTAATATTTTATTTTATTTTATTTTATATATATATATATATATATATATATATATATATATATAAGATAGGTATATGTATATGTTTATATATTTGTATGTACAGCATTGACCTCTAAACTAATAAACCGATCATAATGAATTTTGGAACCCGCTGCTAGGTGTAAGAGGTCATAATGTCAGTTATATTTCGTTTAATTTAGTTTCATGCCAAAGGGGTAAAAAGGGATGGAACCTCCAATTTTTGTGAAATTTTAACAATAGTTATGAGACGTCAATTAATAAATATTCCCCAAATTTCAGTTTCTTTGGAATATTTTAAAGAGTTGTAGGGTGCATAATATGGGCATAAACTCCTATTTGAAAATTTAATCAATAGTCATTAGACACGAATTAATCAACATTCTCTGAATTTTAATTTTTTTAAAGACTCTCTAATCTTAAGTTTTAAATTTTAGAAATTTTCTAGAATTAAAATCATGTAATGTATTTTGATCCAAATTCTAGACATAAAGTTTAATATTATATCTTGATGTTAATTGTCGTAAAGAGACATAGAAGTGGTGCAAAACTGTTTTATTCAAGGAATTCATTTTACCTGTCCTGAGACAGCTATTTCTCTAGTATATATATATATATAATGTGTGTGTATGTGCATTACTATTTCATATATATACACATAAAATAAAATAATATATTATATTACATATATATATATATATATATATATATATATATATTTATTCAGTATTTACTTCAACAGTATTTAATATGCGAGTAGAGCTTAGTAGTAGCATGAAATTATACTTATGACAAGTAAGCTAGACATAAACGTTTATATTATTTGCATTATTTGGGCTACTGTTCTCATCTTGGATGTTATTCTCCAAACGTTTTGGCTGATGTAACCTCCGAACTTCTTCAGGTGTTTCTTGTTGAACTTTGGAATCTTCATGTCGAACTCCAGAAACAGTACGAAATTTTAAACCGAAGCCTTTATTTATCCACGAGCTAGATTATTCCGGTTCAATCAGCCAAATGGACCCGAGGTGAAAAGAATAAAGTGCTAAGTAATAATCAGTTCTAAGTGACAATATTCACGAGGTAGAAGGTTCAATCGTAAGTACAGGCGATGCTAAGAATATAATTAGAATTATTTAAGACTTCTATCCAGTCATGGCTGACGGAACGAGAACAATCTACCTACAATCTAAAACGTTCAGTTCTAAATTCTGTATAGATTCCGGTGTTCCATGAGAGGCACCTGAAAAGATTGGAGGTTACATCGACCAAACATTGTTAGAATAACATCCAAGATGAAAACAGTAGTCCAAATAATATACACCGGAATCTGTACAGAATTTAGAACTGAATCCTTTAGATTGTAGGTAGATTGTTCTCGTTCCACCAGCCATGACGGGATAGAAGTCTTAATTATCAATCCTTATTTAAAAAATTCCGAAACATAAGGAACATTTGTTTCATTCCCGGGTAAATCATTAGGCTAACAGCCAGTTAATTATAGGGGTTGGGAAAAGAAAAAAACAGCTACTATATATGTAACAATACATTAACCATACTTCTAAAAAGTAAAAAAAAAAATTCGCACGGATTTAATAAACAAAACGGTAAGTTACAGTGATCTTTAATTGATTTGTTTCCATTATTTATTTCCTACAAAAACAGCTCAAAACAGAGTATTTGTGTGGACATGCATTATAAAATGCATGTTTAACTATATATTGCCAAAAGAAATCCACGCAAGATGAAGAAAGAACAAGTTGTGACAGTTGAAACCAATTTTAAAACAAATATGACGTAATTCTTGCTTGCGCGTGTTGCTAAATAATAGACATATATTTTATTCATTTCGCATTTGGTGATCAAAAGCAAAACATTGCCAAACCCCCGCAATCGGAAGAGAAAAACAATTTTTAAAAACTATATATTTAACAATATATTAACCATGTTTCTAAAAAAGTAAAAAAAAAAAATACCACCAATATACAAAATGGTTAGTTTCAGTCATTTGTAATTAATTTGTTTTTGTTATTTCCTGCAATTATATCTTATAACAGAAGTATCCGCAGACATGCATTATATATATATATATATATATATATATATATATATAAAAGTTAGAATAGTCAAGGACAATACATCCAACTCGGATCTAACATGCTATATATATATATATATATGAGAGAGAGAGAGAGAGAGAGAGAGAGAGAGAGTGAGTAAGATTATACTTCAAAGATACAAATAATATCTTTAACTAGTAAACCATCAAGATAAAAAAGCTCATATATATATATATATATATATATTATTATTAAAAATAACCGACAACTCATGTCTGGATATTTTTTGTATTAATCCCTTCAATTTTCCGGATTAAAGTCTTAATCTCGAATGAGAATTGGCTGATGAATCTGCCGTAATTTTCTTTTAAGTCCAGAGTACTTTCTGACCCATCTGGGTCCATCTTCAGTGGAATAATGTCAATCAGGTAAAGACCTGGAGTGGGTTTATATTTATTTATAGCGGGAAAATTTAAATACGAAACTATATTTATTTAGTATTATAAACATTTAAGTATATTAGTACTAGTGTTAAAATTAATCCTGTTAATAACCGTTTTTTTTGTTTTAATGTGTAAAGCTTCTAGTATGTGGAGTTTTTGCATATTAGTATTGTGTTCTAGGATTTTAGTGTTGTCTACGAGAAGTTTTCGGATTTGCGAGCGGGGACAGGAATGTTTGTTAATGAGGTGTCTGGCTATGGCACTATACACACACACACTTATATATATACATATATATATATATATATTAATTGAATAAGTTCAAATATATTTATAACATGAATGTAAAACCAATATTTTTTTCAAAAAGTACTCAATATAAATTAGAGCTTTTATAAGTAAAAAAGGTGTCCAATGTTTATTTGATGTTTTACTTATATATATACACTAACATGAAGCTCAGTCTCTCAAAACGATCGTTTAGATATGATTCCGAATTGAAGCCGAATCAAGACAGCAAACTTTGTATATGTATAGAGCTCAATATTTTATCAGATAAGGCTTTTAACAATAATAAATAATAATACATTTGGCATATGTAAACACTTTTTCAACAAATCAAGTGTTCAGATAAGCCAAATTTATTATCATTGTTATATATATATATATATATAGAGAGAGAGAGATGTGTATATATGTGTGTATGTGTTACAAGATCAGCAGATAACATGACATGCACATTAATTTCTTAAGTGCTATTCTTAGAAATTGCAAAACCTTCTTATTATTGAAGAGAGTGTCCTCTGTTATCATATTCATGCTGTGGCGTCTTTTGCAGTTAAATGGAAGCATTTTTGTACAAAAAAGATTCCAGCCTTGTCAGTGGTTTTCCACTGGTCCTTTAATAAACACACAAGGAACACAACTTCACAAATCTCCAACGTTCTCAAATTCACCACGCTTCAGAATATCCAGCCTTTTCTCTTTCACACAGCCTGCAAGTTAAGAGTGTTTCGCTTGAATTGAGAAAAGGTCCCTATCTGATGTGGCCATGTAACCTAAAACCGAGATTGACTCTTAGCCAACGACTATCTAGTACTGTATCTATGAAGATTTTGATAGTGACACTGCTAAAATCTTCCTGCATCATCATAATATTCAGTTTAACGTCTGTTTTACATGCTGGCATACGTTGGACGGCTTTAAGAAATTGACTTCCAAACTAACCTATCTCTAATCAAGTTTTTATTCATCCTTCTTTCTCTCGTCCATTTTGATCACTTCCTCCTATTTTTGCCTTGGCCTACCCCTGTGAACTGAACCTGCTACCTCAACTGTTCTACATCTACTAACGCAAATCAATTCTTTTAACATGGCCATACCATCGATCTCCCATGTTCTGCACACCTCAATATACTGTCCAGATTTAATCTTACTCTGAGGTCATCAAATCTAAGTCTGTCTTTAAAACTCATATTACACATCCATCGTATCATTCTTATGTCATTTCTCTGTATGCAACACATGTACTCTACTCTCACTTGCCAGGTTTCATACATCATCATCACATCGCGTACACATGTCTGATAGACTCTTCCCATGGTCGACGGTGGTAACGCTCTGCTGGTTAGTAATGGCAGAAGTTCCCTGAACTTTATTAACTCTTGACTCTTGTAATCACACTAGCACCTACTCAATCCTGTGCTCCAATGGTATCACCAAGATAACAAAACTTCTCAACAACCTCAATAGCTTTGACATCAAGATATACTCTCTCCACATCTGAGTTCTCATCCGTCTCTATTGTCTTACATTTCTTGCACACAAACTGGTTATACTCTCTCAACCTACCAGTAATTCTACTGCACTTCTTTGTGTACTCAATGTTTACAAGTACCACAAAAGATTGAACTGCACCCGACTCCCTTTCCGCAAACTGAGCAGAGAAACTTTCCTCTTTTAAGGAGCTTTCCAACACTACAACCACTAATCATAACTTTGATGTTGGTAACATTCACTCTCAAACCTTTACTTTGCATAGCATTCCTCCAAGTCTTTAACTTGTTTCATAGGTAAGTACTAAATCATCAGCATACAGCATCTCTTCCGGACAACTTATACAAAACTCCCTGGTATATGCAATTAATCAAGAGAGCATAACTCTGCTGAGAATGGTACTAATTGTCAGCAGAGTTATCTTCTCTTTTGAAGGTGCTTATTAAACCAGATTTGTGGACGATATTTGTTTGCAAAATCTATGCATCTGTCTATTAAAAAAATAACACGTTGCATTTTTTTAGATTAATTCATCAAACTTGACTCAGTTTGTCTTCCTGATTTGTTCTGTTGATTTCGCTTCACAAGGAAATGCGGTTGAGGCTTCCTGCTCATCTAATGGTACCGGTATTTCCTAAACACCCACTCTATCTATGATAATGGGCACTTTTAAAATTAAAGAGACCTACAGAGCCCTATTAAATCTAATCCCCCCCCTGATATCATTGTATAGAAATTTCATCTTTTAGGAAAGAAAAAAGAAAAATGAGTATGCCTCCTGAGCACTAATGAAACACACAAATATAGTTAAGGAGGCCTGCAGTGCACTAATCAACCATATGATGATATTCACAATAGTTTAAGAACTACATATTACATTGATTTCTTTTCAAATTACTACATAATAACGTTGAATTAAAAAAATCCGGCCCATAGTACTCCTTTCACCCCCTCCCTCGTAGGCAAAAGTTTAGCAATGTAAAAAAAAAAAAATTGTGTGAGTTGACTAGGATCGAACCCTAAACCTCTCGATCTTGGATCTATGACGATAACCACTTAACCACGAAAGCGAGTTGAAAATCAATTTAAAAATAGGTCACTTAAATGATGCGTATAGCTGGCATGAGTTTTATATTACGATCTGCTAGACGACGACTAAATGTAGGGTCTACCAATCACACGTTTTAGATCGTTTCTATACGATGAAATCGATGTTTGTTCCAATCCTTTGATATTGTGTGTGTGAAAGGTGTAGGAATTAGAAAATGTCAACTTTATGGATCTATGTTGACTATCTTGGCGAAATATGAACTTAAATCGGAAGTCGAGTCGTTGAAGAAATTGTAACCGCCATGTTGAATAATGAAACACTGCAAGGAACTGTGTTCGTTAATTGCATTCTCTAAAAACCGGAATGGGTAGAAATAACGTAATCTGATATTCTGGAAAATCAGCGGAATTAGCGTGAGCATTCATTAAAAGTGTGTGTAATGTTTTGTATTATGTAGTAAATTAATAGCAGACAAATAGTAAATATTAACAGACACTTTTTTAAGTAGACGTTGTTTATTAGTTCTTGGTGTTATGGAGAGAGTGTCAGTACTTTAATATTAGGGGACAAGTTTTTGCTACCACCTATATGGAGTATGTTTTGAGGAGAGTCGAAGATGGTGGGCCAAAAGTTATATTTAGTGTTAGCTTGAGAAAAATAATAAAAAAATTACTAAAACTTGCTTAAGTGAATAAGAGTGATATGATGGTGAGTTTAATAGCCTGTGATGCATGTGATTATTTTCCTATTCTTCAAAATGGTACAGAGGAAAAATTGTCTTAACTTTATATATTAGATTACTTAAGAAAAGTTTGATATACCGTAAAATTTTGTTTTGTTATTAAATGACTTAACACAGGGTTGATATGCCATAAAATTGTGTTTGGGTATGAAATGACATAAGATCGATATGCCATAAAATTGTTTCCCTCCTCTATAAATATGATTTGAATTGAGGATTAAAAGATAGTACAATAGTCTGAAGCCAAAACTATACTATTTCAAACTAAGTACAATAGTCTTAAATAGTATAGTTTTAGCTTTAGACAGGCAGATGCATAATCTCTATTATTAATAGATATATTGGTGTAATAAATAGGGTGTCCTACAGTCAAAAGGTATCTAGAGACGACTCACTGTTGGTTGAAGGTTAAGGCTTCCAAAAAGAGTCCTTTATATGACAAAAGATAAATATAGATAGCCTATGTTATCCATGATGATACATACAATTCATGTTAGAAATCCTATAAAAATCATTCCAAATGTTCTGGTGATGAAACACTGAGGAAGGGTGAATGAAAAGTACTAAGCCTCACACGAACATCTGTGAGGAGATAAAAAAATAAAATCTTGCTCTCTATTCTGCTATGATACTACTACTAATAATAATATTAATAACTAGTGGGAGCCCGTGGAAATTCCACGGTGCTTTCTACATCAATCTGTATAATGTACTGTTAATAATATTCCTTTTGTCAGGGTAAATACTATTAAGAAAAAAATTACTCTTTTTTCTTCCATAAAAATAATTGTCTTTGTCAGCTAAATATTTTTTAAATAAATAAAACGAATATGTCTCTATTTTATTTATTTAAAATTCTAACAATTTAATTCTTTTGAAACAATAAATATTCTGCTTTTGTTTAAAATATTCTTAAAATCAATTAAAAGAATGTCACTTTTTGAAATGTAATTATTTAAAATTGTACTGTTTTAGTTGACGGGGCGACAAGATACGAATTTGTAACAATTTATTTTAAAATGAGTAAAGTCGGAATGTTGTACCTTCGCAACATCACCAATCACCATCTTTACTGATCGGGTGATCTTACTTTTTTTTTTATTGTGTATGAAAAGTCATAACGTACGTACGAACATGAAATATTTTACCGTATTATGATATAAATAATAATTTACGTTCTTTTTCATAACATCGTTTACTTTGTAATGCAGAAAAACTGCCTTTTTACTACTACTACTACTACTACTACTACTAATACGACCATTGTCCGTTTTTAACAAATAACGTTATTTAACTACTTCTTTAATTGCATTAACACATTTTTATTACTTAATTATCATTGCATGGGAGTCATTAACTTAATTTGTATTTTTTCCATAGGATTGTCAACAAGTCGTCGACTTTACGATTTCTTATTTTTTACTACATGTATTAGAGTATTGATTTACTCCTCTCCAGGAGTTAGGCACAAGGCCAGTTTTTATCTTACTCCCACAAGTAAGATGTGACCCAAGGTCGGGTCGAGAAAGTGGGGTTTAAAAATTGCCTGGGCAGCCCCGTCGGCATTCCCTGGTAGGGGCGCCTAAGGCAGTAAGCAATAACCTTACTCCTCCCCAAAGAGGGGGGGGGGCAAAGCCTGGGAGGGTGGACCTCCTAGAACTGCACAGGACAGACCCATAGACCGGCATAAATCAAGCCCCGAAGGCCAAGACAATACCAGTCTATGGGTGTAGTATCCATCGGAACAGATACTACACTTTGATCTTAGCCAAAAGGCCATTTATTAATAGAGTAGCAGTGAATAAAAATGGATAATGTGTAAGTCACGTATATGTGAGAAACACATCCAGACACATGAGAAGTTGTAAAAATATTATTATTAAAGAAACGGCATGGTTAAAAGCATATTTAGGAACCAAAATTTAAATTAAGCACTCCCGGGCAACGTCGGACCTTTACGGCTAGTATATTTGCAGGTTGTTGAAATGAAGAAACTGATGCATTTCTAGAAAATGGAGAAAATTTAATATCAGGCACACCTCAGTGGTGGCGATCGAAACAATCCATCACTGTGGCTGCCAAATCCTCCCTTCATCCACCCACACATAAGATTTTGCACACTCCAACTTCCAAACATGAAGAAATATCTGGTAGTGCGGCGCTTCACCACAGATGATGACGTCATAAAGCCCGTGGACAATGCAGGACTGAAATTCAGAGTTCTATAATGAAGAGATAAAAGCTATTCAGTCCTGATGGAAGAAGTGTTTGGACTTTGAGGGAGACTATGTTGAAGAATAAAAGACTGGAACTTTTGTATTGGTCTAGAGGCTGAATACTTCTCATTTACCTCTCGTACATACATACATCCACAATCAATCTTCCCTTGATTAGTAATAAAATTCAAGGAGTCGTGATTTAAAAAGAAAGAAAACACATCAGATCTACAACAGCAAAGTTTATGAAGCTAAATCAACAGATGAATTTATTTTCATTTATTATATAAACGGCAGTTTTCTGCATGTGCGTGTCCAGCTAAAAGTCAGAAACTACACAAGACACACCCATAAAGATGATATATTCTTTTTAACCATTCCAGCGAATATGGGCACGTTTTTTTTGTAATATACATTCTTTTTGGGGGTCAACAGAGACAAAATTTGTCATGGGGGGAGGGTGACATTTAGAGAGATATTTTTCCATCCGCTTTTGGTTTGAAACTCAAAGTAAAATACGCTTTCTTGGCCTTCAGGTTTGGATCGATGTGTAGTATCTGTTCTGCCCTCTGTTGGTGAAGTGGAAATTCTTATTGAGCAGGGATAAGAGGTGGAGGGATGCAGGAGGGAGGGGGTGGATATTGAGAAGTAGGATAGAGAGAGAAGTTTAAAAAAATAGATTTTATTAGGCAAGGTTGTTTTAAACTGTGTGATAATATTTTGACATGCGTTTGAATATTCATACTTTTCGTTTTCTTTTTTTTTTTAACTTTTATTCACTCGAAACAAGGCTCATTGTCACTGAGACGTAAGGGGCGACAGTGAATTAGTGGTCAGATTTATGGGGGCATCCTAAGTGGGGAGTTGTGCAGCAATAGGTTTGTTCACATTACATTTAAATTTCTGCATGTTGGTACAGTCTGGGAAACAATGAGCAGAGAATGGAACTCCAAAGGCACGCAGTTTGAAGAAAAGAAGCTATTGAAGTAGAAAATTTTCCAATATCTGGGGACTTCTACTGTGAAGGGGTGGGATTTTGTTGATTGTAAGGTTGGTCGGGGGTATTTACGTTGAAGGAGCACACGTGCAGCATGTTCGTTGGAGCACATTCTGTTGAAGTACTTGTAAAAGAAGCACAGGAATGCATCACTGTGGCGTTGGGACAGTATCTGAAGCTTTGTAGACAGTGTGTGACCTATTAAATTAGAGGCTCTTTTTTGGACCCTGTCTAAGAGGGAGAGACTAGTGGTTGGTGCACCAGCCAGATGTGGCAACGATACTCCATGCACGGTAGAATGGTGGCTTTATAGAGATATAAGTTACTGGCAGGTGTAAGAATATTTCTAGCTCGGTAGAGGGAGCCCACATTCTTTACAGCAGACTTGGCAGTATCGGCTATGTATTTGTTCTTTTATAGATATTTATGCTGATGAGGTATACAGAATGATGGGAAATAATTTTTTTTCCATATCAACTCAAGTAATTCCTAAATACAATCATTTGAAATTGATTCCACTCTCTTGTGGATTATTAATCTCCATTTTCATCTTGTTTAATTTTTGGAATTTTCTATTGCTCATATATTTAGCACTTATATTAATGCTTCGATTTTTCCTTCTCTTGTATTTTTTGTTTCTTCATCAGGTGATATCGTCTTCCAAATATTTAATATCACTATTATTATTTATTTGAATTGTGTAGAACCTTTTTTTATCTTTAATACAGCTCCTCTTGACTTGATTTTGTGCAGTGATATCGTCTTCTGAACTTTTAATAATTTATTTGACTTTTTAGAACTCCATTTAACATTACTCTGTTCTTGCCTTGATCTTAATTAATAATATGTTAACTAAACGATGATGTAAGTATTGTAATTTATTTGATTTAGTAGAACCATACCTACTTTTTCATTGTCTTCTGTTTATCACGTGTGTTGATATTGCTTTCTAAACATCTGATAATATTGCTATTGTCATTTTTTTCTCCAGATTTTGAATAACACTGTCTTCAACTTTAATACTTTTCTTTTTTGGTGATATTGTCTTCTGGACACTTACTAATATTGTTATTGGTATTTTATACTATTTTTTTATAACAATGACTTCATCTTTAACACTATTCTTTTCTGATGATATTGATATTGTCATTTTTATACAAATTTTCTAAATCGATGTATTCAACTTTAATATTGCCTTTTTTCTGGTGATACTGTCTTCTAAATACTTGATAATATCACTATTGTAATTTATTTGAATTTTGTATAATAATGTCTCCCTACTTAACACAATAGGTTTTTGTTATACTTTTGTAACCCAAGATAAATAAACGGAGTGGTGCAAGTTGTGAATATATCTACAACTTTGTGAATCTTTTCTTTTTTCAATATAAATCTAATTTATAACTTAAAAAAATATTTTTTGAAAGATTTAATTCGTCATGAATATAAAATAACAGAAGATGAAAAGCAAATAAAAATATTAACGTATTAAAAATACAATTATTATTATTATTATTATTATTATTATTATTATTATTATTATTATTATCATCATTATTATTCAGTTCGATTCTTTTTCTTTACTTCGTTTTTTTTCACATCTCTGTCGGTACTTTTGTTCTCACTCAAAGTAAATGTTTTTCTAGTGAATTCTTTTTCAACTTAAATATGGTTGATCTTTTTTTTCCAGTTGATAGCAGTTTTCTATCAGATATGTCGTTTCAATATCCTTGACAATGGGTAAAAGATGAAGCAGTTTTTTTTTTCAACATGATCAGAAATTGATGACAACACAAATAGATGGAAATAGTTCTGTAGGGATGGGAGTGGAAGACAAGATGAAGTAAAAACCATGCTGCAGGGATTCTACAAAAGGTTCGCACCATTCTTATTTTTTTTTACTTAGCTGTCACAAATGAAACAATGATAATGGTAATAAATGAATAACATCAAAATTTGCACCAATAAAAAAAAAACTTAGAATAACTTGACTCAAACTCTGAACAAGTTTGTAATAGTTAAACCTTGTTTTAAAGTCAAACTCAAATGTTTTGAGCAGAACTGTAGAGTTTGAACACAAAACCATCAACTCCAACTCCTCTATTTTTGGCACCTCTGATTGATTCCTTTTTATGTAATTAAGTGATTATTGCATACATATCTTATAAAGTCTATGCATATGCTCCTTGAATACGCCTATATATTTTATAACTGGTTTATAATAAATAAACTAAAACCGTATAAAGTGTAAATTCAACTGGAGTCAGTATAGCTTTACTGACTCCAACTCTAGACTCCACAAACACATGCAAAAGATGTACCACTGTGGCTTTTATCTCAATAGAAGAAAGGCATCATTCTCTGTCCGTGTTATTTCCTGTGGAACA
The DNA here is from genome assembly GCA_963556195.1 of Sepiola atlantica. Classification (NCBI taxonomy): domain Eukaryota; kingdom Metazoa; phylum Mollusca; class Cephalopoda; order Sepiida; family Sepiolidae; genus Sepiola; species Sepiola atlantica. The sequence goes on along the minus strand of OY744527.1, from coordinate 90,408,434 downwards.
ACCTGCCAGAGGAAGTTGTGATAATAGCTACCATAGTCAGATTCCAAGTGGTCTTGGACACACATTCAGACCGTGGATTTAAATATCTTCAACCTGTCTATTTATATCGCTTGTTGCACTTCGCTATTTGCCAAATAAATTTGATTAGATTTGACTCTGACTCCAACTCCATGATTCCAAATCTGCAACCCTTGCTTTGAGATAGTTTTTACATGAGCTTTTTTATGTTATATGGCAAAATTAGATTAGCTAAGGCCTATTTCACATTTCAAGTCAAAGCTCTTTAAAAAAAATCACCTTTAATATGAAAGAGAAATTAAAATATGAACACATTTATTCAAATTATACATATATTCATCTTTGTGCATCATAAGAACACTAAAAGACAAGAAGAAATAAAAAATACACATAATATAAAACGTATAAGCAATGAGAGAACTTGTTTATGATATCTGGTAAAAAGTTTATGTGCATCGTTTATTAAGATTACATTATTTAACCCGTCTTTCCCATGGTCATTCCCTTCAACATAAAAATTATTTTTTCCCACTCACAATTGGTCACCATAAGTTACTGATATATTCGTAGAGAAATTTCTATATTTGGAAAAATTGACTCTAAACCAGGGTTGCGGAGTCACAATCAGAGGTTTTGGATGGAGTTGGAGTTGGACTCATAAAAATGCTAGGAGTCAGAGTCGGGTTTTTAATCTCTAAAGATTCAACAGACAGTCTGAATATTGGAAGACTTAAATATAAAGAGTCAGAATCGGAGTGAGATATTTTGCAATTCTTGGAGCCGGATCTTATACCTTCCGACTTTGTCACCTGCTCCAAACTATGGTTTTTGTCTTTCAACAAAAGATAGAATTGCAATTCAAAGAGATTTTTGTGGGATCTAACAATAATGCACTGTCAATTTCAAATGATGCTGAAGAATAAACAAAGTCTGGACCAAGATACGTTTCTAAATCGTCAAGATATAATAAGACAAGAAGGTCAATGAAGTTTCAACGTTTGTTGCAGCATAAATCCGATACTGCTTGTAACCCAGTTTAAAACAGTTTTAAATTTGAACAACATTTTAAAACCTTGAATATTTCATTTTTAGACAAATGTTTATACAATTAAATTTAATTCAATATATTGGCAATAGATTAGCACAGAGCTAGAACCATGTAAAACGAGTTATGAATGAGGGGAGGGAGTTATGTACAGGATAATCATCAAAAGATTAGCGGCAATGATGTATCAAATGCTGCCTTAAACTGTTTTGAACGTCTGCAAGCTGACCATGGCTTCTGGTAGGTTGATCCTTGGCCCAGCAACCCAAACCGAAAAAGAAGCCTTCCCACGATTCAGCTGAAATCATCTCAGGTACAGTTTCTCTGATATTCCACAAAGCCCTCTCTTAGTAGTTATTGTGAAAAAAAGGTAACACAGCATATTGTAGTTGCTGCACATGATGTTAAAGGCAAGGATGTAGTCACCATGCAGCTGCCTACGCGAATATGGGTTATATTGCTTTATTTTATAGTATTTTTTTATGATGATTACGGAAATAACTTTGGTAAAAACAAGAAAAAAAGAAAAAGAAACAATTGTTTCAGAATTTAGAGTGGGGGATTAGTTTCGTTTATAAATTTAACATAAAATGATTCCCCCATTTCCAATATTTTAGTTGAAATTTTATTTTGAAGATATCAGAGACATAAGGCCTCGTATCTTGTTGGGAAGGGCCCCAAAATGCTATTAATGTCCATATAAACTCATTTGTGGTTATTTTTGAAATTGTTTTGAGCTAGTTTACATTTAACACTCGGAATTCATCAATTTTATTCTTTAAAATATTTGCATTACATTTTAACTTTTTCCTCAATGTTTTTTTTGGGGGGAGACAACGTTTTATTTTCAAATGAATTATTTTAAAATGCCAAGAAGAATGACTGTGTGTGCCCAAAAGTGATGCTTCAACACTTCATTCAATGCCTGAGTTAGACAAGATGCAGCTAGCATATGTATGAGTCATCCTGAAAAACTTGGTGGAAAGAAGAAAATTCAAAGTAGGGGTTCAGTTTGGTTTATAGATTTAACGTAAAATGATTCCCCACTTCCGGGCCATCCTAGCTTTAAGGGCAATTAACCAAATATTTTTACCACTAACCATAAGAGTGGCACGGTCCTAAAACCACACTTAATCGTCTAAAATAGTAAAACTCCCACCTCCCTAAAAAAACACAGGATTAATTTCCCATAGTAAAAAGAAAAAAAATTGGTTAATTGTCCGAAAACGCTAGAATGGCCCAGAATTGGGGGTATCATTTTACATTCAATTTACATACAAAACTGTAAATTCTGAAATAATTGTTTTTTTCTTTTTACACCAAGCATATCAAATCAACCTCTTATGGGTCATTTAATACCAAAACGTTAGTTTTTAATGTTTGTGTATTTTCTGCTTCTCCTAAAGTCGGTTCTCTCTATAGCTCCAAACACTTTCTCAAACCTGAGGCTATTCTCTATCTCTACAAATCTACAATCAGACCATGTATGGGGTACTGTTGTCATATTTGAGCTGGTGATGATTCTCTGTCCCATTTGAGGGTTATTGATAAGGTTCATAAACGTATCAGTAATTTGATTGCCCCCCCCCCCCACACTCTTTCTTTCTTCTCTGCACCCTCTCTCACAGACGTGATGTTGCTAGTCTCGGTCTTTTCTATAAATACTATTATGGCATGTGTTCTTCAGAATTATCTGATCTATTTCCTGCTTCTTTTGTTCCAGCTCGTTTGACTTGTTGGTCTAGTGGTCTCCATCAATTCGCTGTTTTGATACCTCATTGTAATACAGCTTCCTATTCCAGTAGCTTCTTTCCAAGAACCGCAGGCTTGTGGAACTCTCTTCCTGCTTACTGTTTTCCTCCTACCTATAGCCTTGGTCTTTTCAAGACTAAGGCCAATGGGCATCTCCTATCTTTACGATAATCATATTTGTTCTTGTTAGCTCCTTACATCAAGTGGCTTCATGCCTTGTCTGTTGCGATTTCCATAAAAAAAAAAATTCTTTCTATTTTAATATCATTTTTGGTATTTGGTTTCCCGGCTAACTATAACATTGCCGTTTTCAAGTCCAATGTAAACAAATTCTTGTTGAGTCGTCCGCTTAAATAGGCAATTTCTGACTAGTTACAACCATTGTTACAAATCCCCTACGTGGGCCTTATTAAGCGGTGATTTCTTTTTTTAAAAAAATTATGAAAATCAGACTTTTTTTTAGTTAGAAAGGCTCTAATAATCTGTACTCTTGTATGTTTCTCCACCTCTCCTCAACATTAGACCAGTCCTTATTTATTAGCCTCCCTTTTTTTATATGGGCAGGTATCCAGTTCCCCAGAAAGGGGGACTCTGGATGGGACAAAAAAAGATTGCCCAATTAAAAAGGATCTCTCCTGCTCTGACTGAGGAAAGAACAGCTTCTACACTTTGATCCCAGCCCTAAGGCCAAGAACACTAGACTCTCAATGTCCTATCCTGGTCTCTTTCATTTGTTCCTATTTGCACTGTTTTTTTCTTCCTTCCTTCTTCCGCTGTTGACATCTTCTTGGCACTCACTTATTGTTTTTTGCTATTTTTATATCAAACACATTCATAATTATAACAGACTGATTTAAAAATAAGTTCATAATTGTAATGAAAAACAGTAAGAAGTCAGCAGAAGAAGTAATGAACAGAAAAACAGTTAAAATGAACAAGTGAAAGAGACATATAAGAAGGTATCGCACAACAAAAGTTTCAGTAAATTTGTAGATTAACACCCTCCGCTGAATCCCCTCCCCCCTCCAAAAAATGATATTCTACATTTTTAGGTGATTACATGCGAACACCCTGTATAATTTGACAGAAAGAAGAACAAAAAAAACAAAAAAAAACAATCATTTAAGAATTTAGAGTAAGGGATCAGTTTCGTATATAAATTTAACATAAAATGGTCCCCATTTCAGGGCCATTCTAGCTTTTTAGGGCAGTAACCAAATTATTTCACCACTAACCCTAAGTCAAAGTGTCATGGTCATGAAAACACATAATTGCTTAAAAAGTAGACCCCGCACACTAAAAAAATTCACCGAATTTTTCTCCTAGAGCAAAAAAAAAAAGAATTCGTTAACTGCCCTAAAACAGTAGAATGGTACAGAAATGGAGGAATCATTTTACATTAAATTTACATATACAACTGCTCATCCACTCTGAATTCTAAAATAATTGTCCTTTATTTTTCTTTCCACCAAGTTTTTCAAGGTGTTCATATGTAATTGCCAAAAAAAAATAGAATCTAATTAATGGGGCCATGGTGGTGGGGAGACGATTCAGTGGAGGGTGCTAATCTACAATAATATCAAACTTTCTTTGCATTTGAAAGTTAAAATTCTTCCATCAATTTACGCACTTTAATTGTCTTCTAATATCAAAAGACCACTGAGGAGGAGAATCTGAAAAAGAAACACCTCCAGAATCTTTTATATTTAAATGAATTATTAGTATAAATCAATTAGCGAGTGTTTGCAGAAGTCTGTTCTGTCTGTGTCCCTTTATATCGAAATGAGTTGGGAGAGACAAAGTTTTATACCTAAGTTGTGAGTGTCATCACATGACTGAGCTGACCTAATTTGAAAACCGTCTGAATGACTGTCCTTCAAAGATAAGAAAATTAAGAGAATTAACAAAAGTCTTTTAATAAATAAAAAGAGTCGAGACATTTTGACAGTTGGTCTTGTAATTGTAAAGTTACATCTTTAAATCCTGTAACCCTAATTACATGTAACTTCGTGAAAGAATTTTTCTTTCATTTTCATTTCTGTATTTATACTGAAGAATAGTGGCTTGCAGAAGTTCAGCTGGTTTCCAGCTAGAACTGAAATATGTCTGCAAATGTGTAGCCAAAAATGTTTGTATAAATAAAGTTTTAGACCAAATTAATATGCAGCTTTATTTATTATTGAGCACTTTTATAGAAACACAGTAATGATTAATTTAATTATACCATATGGGCATAAACTTACCGTGATTATAAATCATTATATAGATAGATTAAAAAATATCTAAGTGCATATTTTGATTACGTCTATTTATACTAAAAGCGTTTGTTAAAAGGGAATATTGTTAAGGAAATGATTTTACTCTTGCCTAAAACTATGTTCCACAAAAGATATTTCTATTGAAGACCATTAATAAAAATCAAAATAAAAAGAATAAAGTATGAATGAGTTATAAGGATCTGCAAGTCAAATGTTAATATTAGGAAAGATACGAGCTAAAATCAAAAAGTCTCCTCATCCATATGTAAAAGAGTAATTTGTACTAGTGCACTAAATCTTACAAATAAACTAGATCAATTTAGAAATAATGGTAAAAGAATGAATTTACAAGGGCATTTTTGGGATCCATCTGATGAAATATTTAAGAGAATTTGATCCGTATAATCTTGTTATATAGTCTGTGAGATTGTAATTATAAATACATATATATTTAGTCATTCACAGACAGGCTGTTTTACCATATCACACCTATTCAGTGTGGCTAGCTGAAGGAATGCTTCTGGCTGAGATTAGAAACCTGACCATTTTATCAGCAGTTGGAACCTCTTATCCTATGCTATTAAAACAAATTTCAATGCTCATATATGTTGAAGCAAAGATGAACCTAAAAAGTAGTTTCTCTGGCTGATGTCAATAGAGTCACATTAACCTACTTGTGAGTGAGAAGCTAAAGTATCAATGAAAGTTGCTTGAACTTTAGTGGCAGATGGGAGTTGAGGAAGAGAAGGGGGTGAGTTGTTTATATAGTCAATAAATGTTGTTTATATAGTCAATAAAAACCAATAGCTTTAAGTATTAGGGGGAATTAATTAAGATTTACTAGTGGGGAAAGATGAGTCTTTTAAATAGGATATCTTTATCCTCAAGAAGAGGTAACTCACTTGTAAAATAAAATAAAAACCAATTAGCTTTAAGTTAAATTGGAGTGAAAGTTTTAAATAGACAATAATAACTCATTGAGTTAAGCAGTAAGAGATGTATATAATAGTAGACATTAGACATATATTTGCCAATAATAAAACTAATAAAAAACATAATAATAGCAGCAGCAGCTCAAGATGTCTTCTCATACTACCCTATTATCCCTGAAATAAATGATTATGAAATTTATACTCATAAAATCAAGAACGGATATTCTTAAGATGTGTGCATTCAACCAGCAATAAAGATGCTGTTTCAGACTGAAGCTTCAAACTCTTAAAGGAAAGGGGAAGAAACATTTGTATCTGAACATTAAAAAAAATGATGCAAGGATTCGAGTATAAAAAAAAACACTAGTTGCATTTAGAGTCATCTTTTACTCCATTTTTCATGGAGTAGAAGGAGTGGTAGAACTCTCCACTTAGGATCCCCCCTATAAAGCTGTCCCCTTATGTCTCAGTGGCAATATGTCTTGTTTTGGATGAATAAATATTAAAAGAAAACAAAGAAAATAAAAAAAATAAAAAATAATACCATCTTTTGAAAATAAAATCGGCGAGCTGTGTTCAAATCCAGTCAGAATGTTTTGTTTTTTTTGTTTTTTTTTACCTAGTACCTAGGTATGCTGGTGATACCAGACCAGGCTGCCCTGTGGCTCCCTGAGACGAAATTCACCTACATTGACGTTTTTTTTTTTTTTTTTTTTTTTTTTTTGTAAAACTTAATTATGTTCTACAAAACCAAAACCAAAAACAACAGCCCCTCTCCCTTTCTCCCTCCCCTTTTTTATTTTATTTTTAGAACTTGAAACATAAATCTTTTACTATAATGACCAGATTCGGCATTAAATAACCCAAAAAGGGTTGATATGCCGTAAAATGAAACTACCAAACCAAAAACGATGATTAAACATTTGAAGATATAAAGAACTTGAAGCATAAAAACTTTTACTATAATGACCAGATTCGGCATTAAATAACCCAAAAAGGGTTGATATGCCGTAAAACAAAACTACCAAACTACCAAACCTAGGTATGAAACTACAATCCTTCACAGCTATGGTTAAAATAGCAGTTTCTCTTCAATAAGATGTTTCCAATGAATCATTTAAAGCAGATATTTTGTGACAACATTAAATAATGCATAAAAGGGTTGATATGCCATAAAGCAGATAAATAAGATAAAAGCAAATCTTTTTTTCCATATTATAACTAACAAGGCATTTTCGTTTGAGGAAAGTAAAACAGTAATTTATTATTAAGTCTTATAGAACCTAATGGTTACAGGCGTTGGTCAACAATAATTTCTAAGTGACAGTCTTCTGGGGTCTGAAGGTTCAATCCTTATTAGAAGTGATATTAACTTAAATAGCAAAAATGAACACATCTACCGGTTATCTAGAACTTTTCAGCTTTAAAATAACTGCCATTGAAACACCATTATCTTAACCGAATTAGGTCTAGTTTTATAACAATTTAGTTCAATTAATCATTAAATGACCAACCAATACAATACTAATTAGGTTATATTATTATATGTTTGGTCATTAGATCATTCATTGAATCAAATTTTTATAACATTAGAATTTGGTTAAGATAATGTTGTTTCAATGGAGGGCATTTTAAAGCCGAAAAAAATCAAGATAACCCGTCCACCCGGTCTTTGCTGACAGAATGAGAACAATCTACCCCTGTGGATAAAATAAAGAGTTGAATTCGAAATTCTGTACAAGTTTCAAAGTTCGGCTATTGGGATTGAAAGTTTGAAAAGCTGCACCTGAAGAAGGTCGGAGGGTACATCAACCGAAACATTTTGAATATAACAACCAACATGAAAATAGATGTCTGTATAATAGACATTTATTAATTCAGAATTTGAAAAACTTTTCAAATTTTTCTTTTGGATAAAAGAAAACAATTTATTTATTCATTAATTAATTCCGGATATGAAAAAAAATATTCATAATTTTCTTTCTTTTAAAGAAAAACTAATGTTTTAATTCATTAATAAACTCAGAATTTGAAAGAAATATTCATAATTTTCTTTTCTATTAATGTTTATCATTAATGAAATAATCTTAGCAAGAATTTATTAAAAAAAACTAAGTAAAATTAATTTGTTTTCCTTTTTGACCATACAGTCTCCTCAGAGTCATTTTTATTTAATACTATATATATAATTTTATTTAAGAAATAATTATCCATGAACGTGCGTGGTTTGCTGCCTACGACTCCTCAGCGTGACTGTACTTTGGCAAGATTCAAAACCGAGATCACAGTTACTGTAATCCAGCGCCCTCACCGATTAGACTATTGAATCTCACCAGAATTACTGGACATTTTTATCGCTCATAAATGCATACTCATTAATTTTATTTATTATTGTTTTTGGCGATAGAGGCAAGGTTCACATATCTACGGTGAAGCATTCATAGCATTCAGGTGAATGCTTCACCGTAGATAAGTGAACTTTGTCTGTATTGCCAAAAACAAATAAAATTCATACATATATATATATATATATATATATATATATATATATATATATATATATAATTCTTGGTTTTATTTGGTTGGCTGAAGAAAACCAGTGAGCAGTTAATAATTAAAACTCAAGAAAACCCAGTATTTTTTCGCCTCCTTTGGGGGGGGGGGCAGTGTATGTAGTTTGTTCATCATGATATCATCCTCACAGACTCTCATTTGCATATTTATTTATTTTTAAGTTGCTAATTAATTAATATTTTCTAATCTGTTAATAATTAAATACATGCGTTTAATTTTTTTAATAAATTTGTTGCTGTTGTTGTTGTTGTTGTTGTGGTTGTTGCTGTTTCTATTCCTATTTACTTCCTCCCACGAAAGCAGAGTTAGGCACAATGTCAATATTTAACGTGGGGAGAATCCAGCTCCCCAAAATGGGCACTCTGAATTGGAACAAAAATTTCAATTGCCTCGGTCTAGAAGGATTTCTCCTTCACTGACAGAGAACATAAAAACTAAGTACAGATTCAGTACAGATACTACATTTTGCTTCTAGCTAAAAGGCCAAGGAGTTAACATGTTTGTAGTGATGATGATGATGATGATGATGATGATGATGATGATGATGATGATGATTTGTCATAAAAAAGAAATAAACCTCCTCCAATCTTTCTAAATTACAAAAAAACAGTATTTTTCTTTGATATATTTTACATATTTTTCGTTCTTTTATAATACAGGTGAGAAGTACTAAGTACGCATTTCGAATTACTCAGTAATATAAGAGTGAAGTATTTGACCAATCGACGTCCCCCTCTTATGTTTATTCATTTCATTATATAACCAGTTTTAATGGGGAATTCATTTTAATTTTTGTGCTGAAACAAAATAAAGGTTATCGATGTTGAATGTCTTTTAAGATATCAATTGACATTTTTGTTGTTTTTCCTAAAAAACAAAATTTGACAATGTTCATGTACAGTATACTTCCTCCATATTGGAATATATCAAATAACACTACGACAATCATAATTTTTTTAAATTTCCCCTAAATTACCAAAATGTCAAATAAAAATTACTTCCTTGGTTTCTGTAAACGTTAGTAATTGCCGCCCGGAGGCGGGTAGTTTTTGCTAGTATATATATATATATATATATATATATATATATATATATATATATATATATATATATATATATATATGTGTGCATTTTTAATACTTAATGAATTGAAAAAATAATACTAATAAGTGTAATGTGATATTATTGTGTAAAGAAATAGGAATGTAAATGTATGACAGAAATTGTTTATTCAAAATTTTATTTGGATATATATATTAAATTGTTTTTGGATATATATATATATATATATATATATACAATAATATATATTTTTTTTTAATAAATAAATATTTAAATACCTAGAGACATCGATGTTTCATGCTAACGCAATCTTCAGTCTAGGAACTAATTCCCGACGGTCGGTGGGCGCGAACCCTGAACACAAATCGCCACTGATTCGTAGTTATATATATATATATATATTAAGGTACTTAAGCTTTATTTTTCTTTCAATGCAACTTTTATTCCTATATAATTTTATTGCCAGCTACCATATCGCAGAATGGTTCTTGAGGGTAGTGTTTGGATAGTATTATTATTATTATTATTATTATTGTTATAATTAATGTTATTTAATATGCAAATTACCATATCACACGGTAGTCTTAAGGGTAATATATTATTATTATTATTATTTATTTATTTATTTATGTATATATTAGTGAAATTTAAGCTGAATTATTTCTACATTTGATTATTGGGGAAATGGTCGTTTGATCAGTACCATTGGAGAACCATGAATATTATAACTGTCCTGTTTTTAAATCTCCGAAACAGTTACATGGTAAACAGCTGATGATCGCCGTTTTTATATTTCATGCTTAAGTTAAGGTCCCCTGTTTTTGTTTCACTGTTAGATACATGAATCCCCTTTTTTTATTTATGAATTTTTTAACGAATGCTAAGTCTGTGATATCTTGGATTTAGTTTGTTTCTCTGGGAATTTAAACTGCATTTTCCTTCTTTTTTTCTTTTGTTTAAAATGACTCAAAGCTTCTTTAGACTATATATATAGTAGTATGAACATATACTTATGATAAATAAGGTATATGCTAATTGTCTGATGGTTTCTCCCGGGAATGAAACATAAGCGTTTCAGTGAAGCTTATTTGTCATAAGTATATTTTTATACTACTACTAAGCTCTACTCATGTATTGAACTCTTTTGAAGTAAATACTGAAAAATATATATGTAATATATTATATTATTTTATAATATTATAATATATGTGTATATACATGAAATAGTATTATATGCTGGATTATCTGTGTTTACTTCCGGCTTCTAGAAACATGTGTAAAAGTTATTTTGTTTTGAAAATTGTTATGAATGATATTATCTCGAATTTAATACTTTATTTATTATAAGCTCGATTGGATATTTAAAATATTGAATCTTGAGCTTAATTTGGCTTTTGGAACTTGATTCCCATTCGAATCGATTTGAACTATATACATTTGCTTTAATATTATTACCTGTATGTATGTATATATATATATGTATGTATGTATGTATGTATATATATATATATATATATATATACATACATACATACATATTATATATATGTTCAATATAATGATAGTTTTAAGATGCATTACTTTGCATAAGACAATCTTAGATTATTTAATACTAAGTGCCATAATTATAAATATTATGTTATGACTAGGATTATATTTTGTATTAAGATACATTTGGTTGAAGATATTTAATTTCAGTGAAATATATTTTCTATCTCCATTCTACCTGATTGGACGAGTTTAATTTCTCAAATGCACTCAGATTCCATACATGACGTCATAAGAAGGTTAGCTTGTATTCAAACTATTTACTTCATGTTGCTCTTGCAAGCGTAGAGAGGCTACGAAAGTCTACCGTTGCACTTCAAGAGAAAATTGAGTTCCAATCTCTGGTAAAACATTAACAGCAAAATCTCGTCTTGCGTCAACCATTGTAAAGAATTTTCTTTACTTTCTCTGTGTACCTTAAACGAAACGGAACTACCATGAACAAAATTTATTTCCGAGAATTTCCCATCTATGGAATACAATACCATGGGATGATTCCCAGCTGAATAGAGCATGGTTTTTTTTTAAGTCCAATGTTAGCCAATTCTTGTCGAGCCGCCCACTTAATCAAATTTTTATAATTTAAGCCACTCTTTCCAATTCTCTCAAGATGTTCTTCATCACCAACTTACAATCTCAATAATCCTTATCCCTAAGTGGCCTTTGCACCTTAATAAGCGTTTAGTAAGGTTTTTATTTTAAAGTAGGATTGGGTACAATATGACAAAACTGTACAAAATTCACGTAAACTTGTGAAACTGTTGTAACCCGAATATTAAGATAAACAGAAAATAATAACTCCAACAAGTATTAACAAAATCACCCCCAACCCACCCGACTAGCTGCAAAATCACACCTCTTCACTGTAGAAGTCCTTAGATACTGGAAGGTTTTCTACTCTGATAGTTCTTTTCTCATACCACTTGCATTTGGAATTCTCTTCCTGCTCTGTTTCCTCAACCGTACCAACATGCACAAATTTAAATGTAATGTGAACAAACATCTTCTTGTCCAACTTTCCACTCAGGTTGCTCCCCTATAAATCTGACCCCTATCACAGTCACCCCTCAGGCTTCAGTGGCAATATGACTTGTTTGGGTCAAATTAAAGTTTAAAAAATAAAAAAGTTTTTAAAAAACTACAAAAGCAGGTTTACTAAACGAAAGATACAAGGTGAACAGAGTAATTTAGCAATCGTTAGTTTGAGCTTCCAAGTGTCATGAGATCTTATTAGCTCTCGTTCTCATCAGGAGAAAAACAGATGACATCCTCCTTATTTAGGTACTATATGTCACAAATTTTTGTTACTATTTATAAGAAACGAACATATACTACATTGCACCCCCCCCCAAGGAGAATGTAATAGCTGGGAGAATGCTTTCATGACAACAAAACATATAAAACACTAACCCCTCCCCCCCCCCCCCAAAAAAGGAAGAGGTAACGACTGGGAGGATTGTTTCATGGCAACATAACAGATACTACACTACCTCTACACCTCTCAAAAAAGGAGGAGGTAATGCCTTGGAGGATGGTATCATGACAACATAATAGATACTACACTACCCCCTCCTGAATTGGGCATTAGACGATAGTACATACATTAGTCTGAAACAGTAAACTAAATTGATCATTAAAATATAGTAATAGTATAGTTTTTGCTTCAGACAAACAGATACCAAATCTCCATACATCACCTCTTGATAGATGAATAAAGAACAAAAGTAATAAGAAGAATAGTAGCAGCAGCATCCCTTTTTGCGGTCAAGGATGAATGAGACGAAAAGTAGTGGGAAGAGTAGAATAGAGGGAGTAGTAGTAGCAGCAGCAGCATAAAAGAAGGAGAGTAAGAAGATAACATGAATAACTAATTAATTCTTTTTTCATATCTGAAGTCGTATTCTTCCTTTGAAGAGGTTATTCTGTGGTTATAAATACTGAAATATAATGTATATGTTGTATTCTTCCAGAATCTTCTATCCTCTTTCTTTATGTGAATTGTAACACTTTCCTATTAAGGTGCCATTTTGTTCCTACTCCAGAAAGTAAAATCATAGTTTAAAAGAGATCAGTGCAGTCAATTATAGATTGCCATAAAAGGTCTTAGCACATATTTATAATGAAGGCAATAAACTTGAGCTCTTCATCAGCTAAAAGCGAGAAACATAATTAAAGTCAGCAATTTAATGATTTCCTTTGAAAGGCTGAAATGAACATCATCATAACAATAAAAAAAAGACCAGTTAACCTCACCATAAAAGACGTTTTCTTAATACTTGATAAATGTAAGAACTTTATAATTGAGTCAAAGTTCCTGACAAACATACGAGTTTCCACTTATGACTTTGGTGAGTAGATCATTAGCAGGATGACTCAAAAGATTTAGGCTTGCATTTCTGATTCATCAATATCTAGTTTTGGTATTTAAGATGTTGCGAGTGTCATCAGGTTGGGAAACACCAAGTAACATCTCACGCCTCTATGCGTCCGATCCAAACGGTTAATATCAGCAGGGCCGGATTAACCATAAAGCAAACAAGGCACATGCCTTCCTTAGGGCTAGGCAAAAATGCAGGTCACAAAAAAAATTGTCGGGGTTATTTTAGCCGTACACTGTTACGCTGAAGACAGCGAAAAAAGTGCACAAGTTTTTATCCATAATGAAAGAAAAAAATTACAGCATTTGTTTTAACAATCCAATTCCACTTGCCTACTAATATCTTATATTTCTGCGCAAGCTTCAATTTGATCTAAATTTTCTTAATTAGGTATATATTCATGTTGCTGTTAAAGGATTGGTTACTGTGTATTCAAAAGATTTTTGTTCTGATTTTCCAGCAGAATGTCGACAAATCATGTGCTGGTATAAAGAACAGAGACAATGATGAAGGATCAAGTGTTCAGAAAATGTTTCAAATGCTGCCCATTTCTGGTGTCTATCAAGCATTTCCAAATACTGAACTAGCTTTGCGGATCTACTTATGTCTGATGGAAACCAATTGTTAAGGAGAACGCTCATTTTCACAATTGAAAAGAATTAAAGATGTAAAACGATCGACAATGGGTCAACAGCGTTTTGGTGTACTGTTACTTCTCTGCATTGAAAGTGATTTGCTCAAGAAAGTTAACTTCAAGAATGTTAACTTCAAAAAGCTTATTGACAAATTTGCAGTTGTAGAAGCGCGCAAAGTTGTAATGTGATTTTTGGTTAATAAAGATTCTATTTTAAATGTTACTTTATTTCTTTTTGTAGATAAAACCAAAATACCTGTACTTTAACTATTTCAAGTCACTTGTTAAAAATGTGCCTTAGGGTCAGCAATGTCTTGATCCGGCACTGAATATCAGTCATGCTGCATGCAGTCATATCACTTTTTACGCATTCAAGCCAGGTCTTCCTTGATCTACCATGCTCCCTCGTGCCTAAGATATCCAGACATGTTATAGTGCTGCTGCAAAAAGTGGCATGCTGTACATGGCCAAACCACCTGAGACACCGAGCATGTCAGGCATCTAAAACTTCTCTAAAACTAAGTTTCTTATGAAGCATGGTTGAAGGGATGCTTTCTTCTAGTTTGCTGCCATACATCGACCTGATTATGTTACAGTCATTACACAGAAGCGAGTGCAGATCAGAAATGTTTGGGACCCATGTCTCACTGCTATGCAAGATGGCAGAATGAACAGGCTGAGAAAACTTTGCCTCAAACCTTAAAGGAGATGTAACTGTTTTAACCAATCAAATTTAAAGTTATGCTTTGGATTTCTGCTTTACGACATATCAACCTTTTGGGGTTATTTATTACTGAAACACAATGCATATTTAAAAAATAATTGCAGTGGAATTAGAGTTAGGTTGAGAGATGATAACCGATTTTCATGCAAGATGTGTCAGACAATGGAGACTGATAACAACTCAGATGCAGAGAAAGCATATTTGGATGGCAAAACTGTTGCGGTTGCTTAGAAGTTTTGTTACCATGATGAAACTATTGGAGCATAGGCAGGAACAGGTGCTAATGTGATTGCAAGAGTTAGGTGTGAATAGAGAAACTTCAAGGAATTTCTGCTATTACTAACCAGCAAAGCGTCACAACTGTTGACCAGATGTGAACCGTTTAAATTTAGGTATGTCTTTAATGTTTAAAAAGTTAAATAATAGGAAAAATATGACTACTAAATATTCTGAGTTTGTTGTAAGCTGTGAACCAATTTAAACATTTGTAAGTCGTATGTGGTAATGTTAGTATACATAGTAAATCATTAGCATAATGCACATTTTGTACCATTTGTATGTCTCCTGACAAAGATTAAAATCAAAATATAATGCTAATGTTCCAAAACCTTATTATGATTTGGATTCAAGTTTAAGGCATAAAAGGTCTTAAGAAAAAATTGAAATTCGGGGAATCTTGCTTAATTGGTGTCTAATGACAATAGATCAAGTTCAATATAAATCTGAAATATTTGAATTTTCAAATGACAGGCTGTTCCCATATTATGCCCTTCCTCCAAAAACAACTTTTAAAATACTCTAAATAGACTTAAATTTGGGCAATATTTATTAATTGATGTCTAATACCTATTGTTAAATTTGTACAAAAATCGGAGGTATCTGAATTTTCACGAACCGTTTCCATCCCATCACCCTTTGCATGAAACTAAATTAAACTAAACACAGCCTACATTAGCCATCCTTACGCCTAGCAAATTATCAGTTAATTAGTTTAGGACTGAATCCTGTACACACAAATATATAAATACGTACATATATCTAACTTTATATAAATAGAGATATTAAGCACTGTATACAAGTACACACATGAAATCATGGTAATAGAATAAACACAACTTGCTATTATATATATATATATATTTAATGTCATATAAACCTTAGTAAAAGCAGGGACCAAATTTAGATGAATTCATTGAAAAATGGTTTCATTAGCATACAATTGCTTCTGCCTTCCTTTTTATAGGCATTGATGAAGCTTTATCAAGAAATTGACATGCATATATTTTTTTATATCATGAAAATGTATGTGATTGAGAAAACTGTTTTTTATGAATTTATGGAAATTTGTTTCCTGCATTTACTAAGGTTTACTTCACATTAAATATGTGCTATAACTTAAACCTTTGTGTTAATAAAATCTTTTTTACAATATATATATATATATATATATATATATATATATATATATAGTAAGCTATAAAAATATATTTATGGCAATTAAGCTACACAGAGGCTCTCGCGTTTCATCCCCGGGGGGAATCTTCCTGAAGATTCCCCCCGGGGATGAAACGCGGGAGCCTCTGTGTACTTAATTGCCATAAATATACTTTCATAGCTTACTACCTATCTCTACTTACGTATCGAGCACTGTTGAAGTAAATACTGAAAATTGATACATAAAAAATTATATCTCCTTATAAAAGTTTATGTGGATACATGAAATAGTAATATATATATATATATATATATATATATATATATATATATTAGTCATCTACAGACAGACCTTTTCGCTGTATCACAGCTCTTAAGTATAGCTAGACATGCAAGTACTTCAGGCTGAGATTGAAACTCAGTCGTTTTGTTGACAGTTTGAGCTTTTATTAACTGCACCATCAGCAGAGGTGAGGAAAGGAAATCTTATTGTTTATGCAAACAATATCAGTAGTCAAAGAGTGCTCTATTCGTTTTCACAAAGAGCTTTGCATTATCGCCAATGACTGCTGAATCCACATCGTCGTGTGGGGCATAATTGAATCATAATACATATATGCTGTGCATATCTTTGGATACAACAACATACACAATAGATATTATGGAACGGAAAGGTATCAGAATAAAAGGAACAAGTTCTGGCTTGTCAGTTGAAGCTTGCTGCCTTTGATCCTCTGACCCCATTGCCAAAGGCCATTTAACACCCAAGTCCGGCCATGACAGCCATTAATAACACCGGCATCAATAATAGGGTGGACATAAAGTGTACAGTGGATGCCGATATGTTTGTATATTCATATTCTGTCTGTAACACCCAGATAGATAATATAGATGTAATAGATACACAAGTTCTTCTTGACTTTTTTTTTCTCACCATAGAATTGAAACACGACTGTATTGATGTTTTTTTTTTTTGAGAAAATTGGTAAAAAAAACCCTGACCAACCAAACAATTAGCTAAATCCCACCCCTTCACTGTAGAGATCCCCAAATGCCAGAAAGCTTTTTACTCTAGCTTCCTTCCTCGAATTGCTAGCCTTTAGAAATCCCTTTTGTTCTCTGTTTCCATGACTGTACAAACGTGCAGAAATTTAAATGTAATGTTGACAGACATCTCGCTACACAACTCTCCACTTAGGATGCCCCTATGGATATGGCCCCTTAATTCACAGTAGCCCCTTGTTTAGGGTAAATTAAAGTATAAAAAAATTATTTTTTTAAATTACATGAATTCTTATGAATTTTTATTTTCATGTATACTTAGTTTTAGCAATAATATTTTTCTTTAATTTAAATTATTTTCTTAAGGTATATACCCGTTTTTTGAGCAGTGTTGTTAGAGTACCTGGGTATGTCAATTTCCATCTTTACCTAGATTCAACCACTTTATAGCTAATTCAAAAAGAATATTTGTGGAATTCTGTGGAAATCAATATGCTACTTACTATTTGCTTGAGAGAGTCATTTACTATAATGAATGTATTTACGTTTTATTTTTATTGGCAAAAAAACATTAGAAATTATATTTGTAAGCAAAAGTAATTCGCTTTGAACTAATACCGAATCTTCTTTTATGTCTACGAAAAAAGTCACTTAGTTAAAATAAAAATCCATGTAAAGTTTGTTATGCTATGATGTTAATTTCTTTAAATTTATAAAATAACGTATCCAGTGTAAAAAAGCACGTTTAGACTTACATGAGATTTGAATGGGTATTGGCACTGTAAAACCTACTGCCTTAGTAATGTGTACTCTGCCTAATCCTTTTGTTCCAGTAGAAGGCTACTTGATGTGTCAACTCATAACGCAAAGAGTTTAGAATATTGAAAAAAAACGAACTTTAATTAATAGACAATTTATTGGAATAAGCAATAAATCTATAAAGCATACTTAGCATGTGATGATGATGATAACAGAGTACTGGAATATTTAAAAGACTTATTGTGACTCAGATCCCAGGGAAAACCCACGGCCATTCTCAGCGAGAAATCATTATTGTCAGTTGGTATGAGAATACGAAGTCAGTTACAACAATAATAGAATGGAAAGGCATATACAGGAATATCTTAGGAGACGTTTTCTAACTCAAACTCCAGATAACAAGAAATCATTGAAAATGATTGATGTGTAAACCCCAAGTGAGTAATAATCTATCTATTTATATGTATTTTATTTACCTCTTCTCCGGGAGGTTAGACACAAGGTCAGGTGTGGGTTTTGATGAAAGTTTTTCTGTGGAACGAGATGGATTCGAACACAGGTCCTCAGTCTGCATCGTTAACCACTTAGCCACCATGCCATCCTGCTTAGTCACCGTGCTATACCTTAGCCTCTCTCTCTCATATATATATATATATATATATATATATATATATATATATATATATATATATATATATGCGAGAGAGAGGGGCTATACTATAGAGTAAATTTATGTAGATCAGATTGATTCACAAAAGAATCTAATTTCAATTAGAAATTACAAGCTCGATATTTAGCAATTAGATAGAGCTTATTAATATGCTCTTCTATTTCCTCCTCCTCGTGAATTTATCTCTCGTACAAAAGGTATAAAAATATAAGTTTTACACAATAGCTATTTATATATTTATATATTTATATATATATATATTTAAACTAAGACACATTATGATAAAACGCATAATTTAAATTTACTTTAGATAATCAATGTTTGTGTAAAATATAAGTATCTTAATTTTAAAGTAGATTTCATTTTCTTTTTCAATTTCTTTATCAATGGAAAGGGTATATAAGTAAATACATATATCTTTGCTTGTCAAATGTATCTACTTCGATTAGTGTGTGTGATTATGAAAGAAGGAATCTGAGGATTTAACGTTTAAGACCAGATTATTACATCCTAAGTTTTGTCTGTAGCTGTTCAGTTAGACATAAAATCTCTGCTGCCCTGAATCGTAGCGATTTGCTTGATAATAGATATTAACAGTTTGACTCGTGATGCTTTTGTTTTCAGATATATCTTTAAAAATACGTCCTCCAAGACAAAGCTCTTTGATGTAATTCTTTTGATTTGAAGATTTTTTTATTTTCGTTTATATCAGCTACAGAGTATTAATCTTGATTCTTTCTAAAGATATGTCTATCTACTTAACTTTATTATATCTATTTTATACGTATTTCTAACTGTTTCCTCTTAGTTGGAGGGTCAGATTAAGTTTAGTATATATATATATATCCACACACACATCTATATATATATATATATATATATATATATATATAAATTGACAGATCAAAGTTATGTTGTACCGTGATTTACTGTTAGTTTCGAAGCAAAGAAAAGCTTACACATGTTTCTAGAAGAATCATGGCAACCCAATATTTCGATGTACTTGCATGACATTTTTCTTTAAATTATCATCCTAAGGAAGTCTTACAATTAAGACGAAACGTTGATGAATATATAAAAAATATCTCTTGGTTTTTCCTTTTTCATTTCCCATATATATATATATATATATATATATATATATATATATATATAATATTATACGGAGATATAATATATTATTTATAGATTTTCATGTAAAAATATATTTATGGCAATTAAGCTACACAGAGGCATCCGCGTTGTATCCCTGTAGGGAATATTCAGGTTAAGTGCACTTACCTGACGATTCCATACCCTCTCTCTCTATATATATATATATTGGTGGATAAACAGTGAGAAGTGGAATGAATAACATCATTCATAATGGAATACATTTTCTCCCACTACCAGTAGGAGAGCGCCCGATGTCATTCACTGGGATCTTTGTTTTGAATGAATCTCACGAAGTATAGCAACACCGATGAGTCATAGAGACCACAAAACACGTGTCTCTCTCTCTCTCTCTCTATATATATATATATATATATATTTATATATATATATTTATATATTTATATATATATATATATATATATATATATATATATATATATATATATTTATATATATATATTTATATATATATATATTTATATATATATATATATTTATATATATATATATATTTATATATATATATATATATTCATATATATATATTTATATATATATTTATATATATATATATATATTTATATATATATATATATTTATATATATATATATATATATTGAAAAGCCTTGGCTTAAGGAAAGAATAATAAACACTAGTTTATTACTGAATACACCTTGCATAGAACAATTGAAATTTGAAATAAATTTGGACAATCGTCTCATATTTATCACTCTTTTTTCTTCTATCTCTCTCTCTATATATATATATATATTTGTATGCACTTTCTTTAACGTCATCGATTTCTTAACGGTTTAAACAGTCAAACTTTTAAATCTCTCATATATGTAGAACGCCATCACGCTCTCATGTACATTTCAACTTTACAGACGCTTTTTCAAGTTATAAACTACTTTCCGTTATAATTCAAAAATGAGCACAACAGTAAAGTCATAAATTGTAAAGACACTATAACTAATACCGCCTGAAGATGATTTGACGATTCAAATCGAAAGTACTTGCAAAAAAGAAATAAGAATAGAACAAGAAACCCATGGATCATATTTACATCAATTTGACCGAAACATTAGATGACAATTCGGAAAATTGAAAAAATAAAAAAAAAGTCGCATCAAACAAAACCACTCCATGTTATTTAATAATGTTTGCATATATATATATATATATATATATATATATATATATATATATATATATATATATATATATAATGTAGTAATCCAGGTATGTTTATATCCACAGGGTAAAAATCCAGAAATTCTTACTGTGTTTATATAAAAGTGCTCAATAATAAATAGAGCTCTTTATTATGTATCAAATTAAAAAAAAAATTTTTACAAACAGTTTTTGGTTACACATTTGCAGACACGTTTTGTTCAAAACCATAGATGGTTCAACGTCTTGTTTTTTTTTTTGCTGTTGCATTTAGTGAAATGAGACACAATTACTTTCTGAAATTGAACACCTGACAAAAAAAAATTAAATTTAAAAAATTCTATTTTCAAAATAATTAGCTACAATGCATTTCATGAGATATAAATTCCCCCAAATCTTCAAACGGAACAAGACTTCTTTTTATTTTCAGTTATTTCAAATTACAAATACAGAAACATTAAATTCACTGCATTTTTTTGTTTTCGTAATATTTACATCGAATTATTATTATAATCTTCATTAAATAGCATCAAAGAAAAGAAATTTCTTAAAATCTTATTTTTTTAAAAATTAAGCAGTATACATTTTGTCTTATTTATTGAAGCGAAAATAACATTGTGTCTCTTCACTCCAGCTAAATACAGTTATCTCTATTTACATAAAGGCATGTATGTGTATACGTTTGTAGTTAAAAAATTCAATCATAAACTAATTAATCGATCTTAATCGTAGGTAATGTGGGTTATATTTAGTTTAATTTAGTTTCATACAAAAGAGAGCAGAGAAGTGATGGAAGCACTTTGTGAAAATTCAAATACTTGCGATTTTTGTGAAATTTTAATAATATGTATAAGACGTCAATTAATAGACATTCCCCAACTTTCAGTTTCTTTGGAGTATTTTAAAGGATTTTTAGAGGGAATTATATGGGCAAAACCTTCTATTTGAAGATTAAAATATTTCAGGTTTTAATTAAATTTGATCCATGGTTATTAGTCACCAATTAAGCACGATTTCCTGAATTTTAATTTCTTCTTAAGTCGCTTACGCCTTAAATCTAATATATTTTATAAAATCCAAATCACATAATGGATTTTGATCAAAATAGGAATAAAGATTCTCGGCATGAGGTTTAGTATCATTATATGTTGATTTTTATCTTAAGGCGACATAAAAGTGGTGCAAACCTGTTCTGTTCAGAGAATTAATTTTACCTTTCCTGGGACGGGTTTTTATTATATATATATATATATATATATATATATATATATATATAAGGGTCACCGAGGCAACCGAAAGCAAACTGATTTATAAGCTACAGACAGCCTTTCATCACAGCTCTTATTTTTAAGGGTCACCACTACACATTTCCATCAGCTAGCATACATAGAAATAATAGTAACCAAGAAAAAAATCAATATACAACAGCATCATTAAAAAAAAGGTTTGCCGATGTTGATCGTATACCTAAAAACATTAATCTGTTATGCATATATAAAATATAAGGGTACATTTTATCTTTATGTTTCCACACAAATTCACTTTTTGTATATTTTTAAGTGATAAAGGGTTCCTATAATTCTCATATGAGGCTTTATATTTCTTCCGAGGGTTTCCCAACTATTTTGGAGACATGAACTCCTAACAGACATTTTTGCTTTTATCTTATTACTTATCTTTTTATAACCCTCCATCTCTCTCTCATATATATATATATATATATATATAAATAAATTTTAAATTTTAAAAATCTAATGCCGAAATAAATTTTTGACTTGAGTGAAGAGAAAATGCATAATAGAATAATATAGCTATAGAAAATATAGGTACATTCAAAGTATAGGCATTTAAGAAAACTCCAAATACTGCAAATATTAATATCAGCTCAATAGTTGATTATTAAGATAAACCAGAGCTATTATAAAGTGAGTCGAGAGCAAAAAAATTAGAACATTATCTACATTAGCTCCAAGAATTCAAACACGATTATTTGGCGTACGATCGTTTCCAAGACAGTTTGGAAACAATTTTATTTTGTATTGGAGTCATTAAGTATAATACAAAATAAAATGTTTCCAAATTGTCTTGGAAACAATCGTATGCCAAATAATCGTTGTGTTTGAATTTGAATATACATGATGTTCTATTTTTTTTTATCTCAACTCACTTTGTATGTAAGAAAAACTAAAATCAACATTTTTAAGCGTTTGCACAATAATTTATTTCGCCCGGATTGGCTCGCCTTGTGCAAAGGCTTAAAAATGCTGGTTTGAGCTTTTTCTTTTTTTAACTTTATTTCTGCTTTGCATATGCATTGAGATCTATTCAGAACACTCAATCCTTCACAGATCCAACATACTATATATATATATATATATATATATATATATAGATGATAAAGAATGGAAAAAATGTTCTGACGTAATGAAATAAGGAAAACCAAAATATTAATTAAATATCCATCTACGTTTCACCTTTATTAGAAGGTTTCATCAGGACGGCAGATTGAACAAAAAGAAAAAATACAGCAACAAGTACCAAAGTCTGAAAAATCATGTTGCTGTATTTTTTCTTTTTCTTCAATCTCCCTTCCTGATGAAACCTTCTAATAAAGGTGAAACGTAGATGGATATTTAATTAATATTTTGGTTTTCCTTATTTCATTTTCCATATATATATATATATATATATATATATATATATATATATATATATATATATTTAACTCAATATCTGTGTGTATGTGTGTGTGTAATGTTTGTGTTCTCTACATGAAATCTAAAAGTGTATTGTTATGTAAGATTTACCGTTGAAGACAATGGAAGTGTTCCGAAATCTCTAAGTGCACCCCTAAGGTGACCATGAGGGCATAACCCCTTAAAACTTAAAATATATCCTATTTTTATGAAATTTAAATCCTATGTATAAAATTTTCTGCGGAAGATAATTGAAGTAGTCCCTAATCTCTAAGTGAGCTATGGGGGCTGAACCATCCTTTAAAACTTCAAATATATATTGTATTTTGATAAAATATATATTATATGTATAAAATTCTCTGGGGAAGAGAATGTAAGTGGTCATGAATTTCTATGTTATCTTCTATGTGCCGAATATCTACATGCCCCCCACCTCTAAGTGCCCCATAGTAACAGAACCCCCTTAAAACTTCAAATACTTATATCCGATTTTTCTTATGAGTGTTATTTTAAAACTCGACTTAACAAATGTCTGAATTGCTTGAGTTTGGATATGCCATCAGAATGAAATCATTGAGTGTGCGGTTTCGATTCTACTCTTTGATTTTTAATATAAAATTATATGAAATATATTTTTCCTATTTTTAACTTTGGGGGTCAGTGTTTGTAGTTCGTCCATCATGATATGCTCCAAGCCTAGCAAAATGCAATCAGAGGGAGCATATATTTCCTAGCATATAATAAAGAAGAACACTTCCTTTGTCTTTGTGCATGTCTGTCCTTAGAAACGAAGACATACTAAGAAGTGTACCTTAAATATAAGTGTATTCATGTGTAAAATTTGCATGTCTCTCGCTGCCCCTTAAAGGAGCTAATGATACTTTTCTAACACGTTACACAATGAAAGTAATCTATTTATAAGCATTAAGTTTTAGAATATTTATATATCTGAATATCTCAGTGGGTAAGATATCTAGTTGGCAACATCGAGGTTGCTGTTAAAGTAAACTCGTCTTAATATTATGTGGCATATTATGCCATCCCATACTCTAACCCTGGCAACGTCGGATAACCTTGCTAGTATATATATATATATATATATATATATATATATATATATATATATATATATATATATTCCTTTGAAATATAGCAGGAAAAATCCCAGTAGAGGGCTCGATTAATTAAGAATTAAAATTAAAAATTAAGAGCGTAATATTTATTTATTTTGGTACAGAAAAATAAGTACAACATTCGTACCGTCGGTTTCAAGCACAGAAGGACTTAGCAGTCCGGCTCTCTTCAGCTTAATATTAAATTATTTTTACCTACATACGCCAACGTTTCTAGCTTTTGCTCTCATCAGTGTAGAGAATGATAATTGTAGACGGTTGCACGGCTCGAACCCCTGCCACAGAATCAACCAAGACTCCGCAAGCAAGACTATCATTATGTGCATTATCAAAATGATAATACACATTTCTGTCTGAAATTTAATTTTATCAAAACTTTTTCCTTTTTATCGTGTTGTAGTCAGGGGATATTAGAATAATGACAATAATTTCAAGATAATTTCCATTGTTTAAAATAAAGCTGAAGTTTTCTTTATAAAAATGGCTTATCACAAACCATTAATATTTTTACTCATTAATCAGCCTTTGAATATCTTTCCTAATTTATTACACAAGAGATTTGTGCACACGTTTCACTGAAGTAATTTTATTTCGACTGCTTTACAAAAGACACGCAAACATATTGAATATTAAATGCATCTTTTTTAGATGTTTTTTCGACTGCATCTTCCTATTTGAATATGAACGTATGTATTTACAAGTCTATTCTAAATAAAAGATAACTTATATATATATATATATATATATATATATATATATATATATATATATATATAATAATGGTAATAATCCAGGTAAAAACATCCACAGGGTAGTAATCCAAAGAATTTCAACCGGGTTTATAAAAAGTGCTAAATATCAAATAGAGCTTTATATATGATATATCATAAATATATATATATATATATATATATATATATATATATATATCATATATATATATATATAATTTTTCTGAAGACGTTTGTTGATCCGAACGAAACCAGTAAAATCTCTTGTTTTTTGATGATTTATTCCTGTAGTTAAATTTGTTTTTTTTCCCATTTGTCTTTTTCACAAAAACACACACCCACACACATATATATTCTTTCTGTATATAGTTAGGTATGTGTATATATTTTTATGCACAGGATAATCTTCTAAACTAATGAACAGATAATTACGAATTTATGAATATATATTCTAGGCAACACGGTGAGTAACATTAGCAAATTATTTGTTTTGTAAACTTTACCATTGTGGCAGTAGTTGTCCACCATAAACATTACTAACTCAAACATACTTTCAAAGCATAAGCGTTAAGCCACTCCCTCGAAACACAATGGAAAGTTAACTCGATCCCTGCTGATAATTGAAAAATACAAGTTGGTCGTTTTTTCCTCCGATTACGATCGCCCACACATTTCAGCTTTCTACATCACTTTCTCACCCAAAGCCGAAATACCACTAGCAAAGACTTGGTCGAAAACTATGCAAACACACCACTCAACCAACCCCCCAACTATTTCAAAGCAGCATAAATTCGGCAAGGAATTAATTTCAGTCGTTTGTTAG
This sequence comes from Sepiola atlantica, assembly GCA_963556195.1. Lineage (NCBI taxonomy): Eukaryota > Metazoa > Mollusca > Cephalopoda > Sepiida > Sepiolidae > Sepiola > Sepiola atlantica. The sequence continues at coordinate 90,381,932 of OY744527.1, read as the reverse complement.
TTTTATGGGATGACCGACTGTAATGTCCCTTCCCAGAGATACATTCGACAGCTTTTCCTTGTGACTTGTTCTTGGCCTTTTGGCTAAGATCAAAGTGTAGTATCTGGCTGTCCTGTGCAGTTCTAGGAGGTCCACCCTCCCAGGCTTTGCCTCTCTTCTTTGGGGAGGAGTAAGTTTATTGCTTACTGCCTGAGGCGCCCCTACCGGGGAATGCTGACAGGGCTGCCCAGGCAATTTTTAAATGGCCAGAGTGCTCACCTCTCGAGCGCTGGCTTTTCAAACCCCACTTTCTCGACCTGATCTTGGGTCACATCTTACTTGTGGGAGTAAGATAAAACTGGCCTTGTGCCTAACTCCTGGGGAGGAGTAAATAAAACACTTCAGCTGGGGTGGGGGCAGGAGGTCCCCACCTCCAACTGTGTGGACCAGTCGTCGAGCCCAGAAGCAGAAGAGGACAGCAGCAGTAATGAAACTACTTAATACGATTCACACTTTGCTGTCTGCTCCATCCATCCGACTTCATCTTTTCTGCACCTGCTCCATCCATCTGACTTCATCCTTTCTGCTCCAGCTGCTTCCAGCGGCTCCAGTTCCTTTCCAGAAGTTCCTTTCCTGAAACCACTGCTCCAGGTCTTTTGCCTTGTTCCAGCAGCACCATGTTCTTGTCAACCCAGCCTTTCCTGCTGTCAAAGTTCCGGAACCTTCTTTTCTGCTGCCAGCTTCCTAATTCCAGCCTTTCCCGCTTTCAGTGACCTCTCCTATTCATTTCAGCATCTCCTGCTTCCAGTGACGGTATTCCTGTCTTGTTGGTGACGTCACCTCAGCTTTCCTTCTCACGTTATTACCTTTATGGTAAATAAACCTCTATTTTTCAACTGTTCATCTGCGTTTGTCCTCTCTTCTTTGCCATTGCCATATATTTACCTGTGCCCACTTTCTTAGTTGTAAGATCGATCACCTCAGAGTAGTGGCGCTGCCTAAGCGTCGCACCTGATGCTGCCCAAGTGTCGGCCCAAAACTTCATCTCAGGTGATCGGACCCTGCAACACTTTTTAAGTTATAAACTAAAAGTTTGACTTTCCTTTTTATTGATGATATGCATTGCACAGATCCCACAATATTATTGTTCTCTTTGATCAAAATGAAATATACTTATTCAAGTACTCTGGGTAATGCAGTTTAAAAATATATATAGCTATATATATCTTCAAAATCGTAGGAGACGTTTATGACGTACTTCCAGCACGAATACATACTCCACGATATTATTTTACCCTAATCATATATTAACTTCGTTTTTTATGGGGAAAGGTTTATTCCTATGAGGCTACCTAATTCCTAAGGGTATGCTGATTGGACTATGCATATATTGTTGATCCCTTTTACGGGTGGGTGGATTTTCACCGCCTTAAATACAGTAAATATAAACATATTTTTACTTTTTAAAAACTCCTTTTCTCTTCTCCCTCACACCTCCGAAATCCTATTTCTCTCTTTCATTAATAGGCAAACTTGCAAAAAGAAAGAAAAACGGAGCTAGCATTTAAGCAGACGACATGTTAACCAATTGTGTTTTGATTCAGTAATTTTTCATTTTAATTAAAGTATTATGCAAATAAAATTGTTTAAACTGATTAAAAGTTTAATTTCTATTTGAACAAATTAATTGAAATATTTATAAAATAAAATATTGAATTAAATTGAAAGATATATATCGATGTCTTTGCATTCTCTCTTTCTTTATCATAATTATATTCGGTTTAACGTCCATTTTTTATGCTAGCATCTATTGGATGGCTTTTAGAAATTGATTTCTAAGTAACCTCTCTCTGGCCAGGTGATTATTTATCCTGCTTTCTCTGAAGTCCATCCTTATCACTTCTTCCCCTGTTTTCCTTGCCAACTGACCCTGCTACTATAACTACATCGACTAACTCAAGAATTCTCATCCATTTTTTTAACGTGGCCAATGAAGTCTGCTGTTCTGCATGCATCTCCCAATGCTGTTCAGATTTAATCTTCCTCTAAGGTCAACAAATCTAAGCCTGTCTTTATTACACATCCATCATACCATTCTCATATCATTTCTCTCCATGCAACATATGTCCTCAACCCTCACTGGCCAGGTTTCACTTCCATACATCATTACATGTATACACATGCCCGATAGACTCTTTTTTTCAGTCGATATTGGTAACGCTCTGCTGGTTAGGACTGGCAAAAGTTTTCTGAACTTACTCCATTCACTTCTGTTTTTCAATATAATAAAACGAAAGACAGAAATAGATATATAGATTCATAAGCCTTATTCCCTTTTCGTTATTAAATTATTTTTAACATAACCAGGACAGGTCAACACTAAATCCGAGGATATAAAGTTTGTCAGTATATCTTGTATAGTTTGTGACTTCTAGTCTATAAAATATAGCAAGAATACCCAGCGTTGCCTGAGATTGAATAAGGAACCCTATGTCCTTTTGTGCCCATCCCATGAAATCACTTTTATACTCTTATTTTTTTACATTTTACAATATTACATTTTTGGGGCAAGTCCAAAAATGTACTCAAAATTGATTGGGTAGGAGGGAGTAAAAATAACTGGGAAACATTTTGGTAAATTTATAATCTTAACCACCCTGAAGAACATATGGGGTTTCCCAGAAATCGATGAGGACACCTGCGCATTCAGACTCCAAGCCCTCAACCCCTTATTAACATTTCAATTTTTATTTTTTTATTTTTATAATTTAAAAAAAAAATAAACGTTGTATATATTTATTAGATAAAAAAAAATACATCTGAATAAATAAATATGGAAACATTTTTTTATTTTAAAGAGAAGTAACTTTTGCCCTTGTCTCGCTTGCGTCAAAGATATTTTGAGAAGAGTTACATCCTTTGCATTCATTTTTTAGAGAACAGATTTCAATGGACGTGCGCTGCATAGTGGTTTCAATTAATGCCCTCATTATAACAGTAAATTCTTCTTCCAGTTATAAATATATTAATAAATATTATTGTTGACCTATACTTAAGATTTTTCATCCAAATTCATTTACATATATTCGTCCTATGTCTTACAACATCACTTCAATAACCGATACAGTCACATAAATACTTTTTATGGATGTTAAGCCAAAATGCAGACCTTAAAATAATGTTGCACCCCTTTTGATTAAAATGAAATATACTTGTTGAAATACTTTGAGTAATGCAGCTTCACAATATATATGATTATAAGGGTCTATCTCCATTTTCAAGATATAAATACAATAAAATAAAGTTGTCTGGGTTGGTTTTAGTGTATACATGTATCCTGTCAATAAAAATAAAACCTAAGGAGATTGTTCAAACCCAAGAAATTTATACTGTTCTTTTCGGAGAGATGTTAGTAAAAAGAATATGAAGATGTCTGTAACGACAGAGAACAAATGAAAACTTAGGCTGCCCTTATCACTACAGAAATTCCATCAACTGATTCTGCTGACAAAATGGACACACTGTGAGAACTAAAAAAAACCCACCCCAGCTACGTTAAAAATATAGCGTTATGAAAACAAGTATGATCAAATATTTAAGATAAATAAATTTAATCTAAATCTAGGAGGCTTGGGATAGTTGTAGGATGTCTTCTCCAATCTCTTGCAGCTACAGTGAACGAGTCTCTATATCTGTTCACCTCTGCAATGACCTCCCAAAATAGTAAAGTACGAGGATGAACAATCAGTGACTTGATTTACCTAGTTCTTCTGGGAGATGTTGCAGGCCTTAATGTCTCTTTTGCAGGTTTCTTTGAATCAGAACGAAGGACGAGCAACCCTTCCTGCACTCTGGCTCAACTCTCCATATAGCAGATCTTTCGGCAGTCTTCCAAGCCCCATGAGGTAAACATGTTCCAACCATCGAGGGGTGCACTAGTTCAACAAGATGCTGGAGATATTACTGCATTTCCTATTATTATCAAAACCATTAACATTTTACTGCTTGACTTAATCTATAAAATACTAAGTTTTATTTTATGCTGTGTTTGAGGATTAAATGAAAAATATGCTGCCTTTACATTGATTCAACTCACAGCCTTATGAGACGTCTAGTTTATAATATACATATGTAGCCATAAAATATAAATAAATAATAGTAGATAAGAATAAAGGATGATGTGTAGATTCAGCACTCCAATTATGCTGTTAGGTGAAATGGATGAGCTTAGCATTTATATCTATAGATGAATAATTTGTTTTAGATTTTTAATGAAAAAAAATTATTCTAGGACCAAGTCGATTTTAAAATATCTTTTTATTTACATTTGGGAAGACATCAAATACAGTGTCATGCTATAGAAAACCGAACGGAATTTCCATAAACAGTTTCTTTTAAAGAACTTCCAATGTTTGGAACACATTGCCACGGGAATGCTTCCTTGCAGATTACAACATAGTCGTCTTTAAGTCCAATGTCAACACATATTTATAGAGCCGTCCTCTTAAGTAATCAAATTGTGTCCGTTCTATTCATCGTTTTCAAGCCTCTCATAGTATTGTTCATCACCCGACTGTCAATCTCATTAACACTTATTGTTGAGTGGCTTTTGGCCTTGGTAAGTGATGATTCATTAATATAAAAACAAACATAATTGGGGTGTTGAATCTATTCATCAAAACACATCTGAAGGATGCACAAGTGCACATCGTCAGTGATGTTATAAAGCAGGTACTTTTTGGTTTGGGGTCTTTTACATCAAACCACATCTCTGCTGTGACGCTATCGATAAAATATCGATATCTTGTTATTACCACTAGGTATGCTCAATAAGAGACAGGTGCTGAGAGCAACTCATCTCTGTGGTGTGTTTATTGGCTATACTCCTCCTCCCTCTCACCAGGCTTTAAACCTGTGCGCTGCAGCTGACTATCACTTTGAAACCCCTGTGAAAGACTACGCTGGGGTGCTGGTCCAACTACACTGAGTCCTGAATAAATATTATATCTATAGATAAATATAAATATGAATATATAATAATACAGAAATTCTCACTAAATTGTTACAAAGAAGATTAGAAATATCTTAATAAAGACGCTTTTATAAAAATGACTGAATTCACCTCAAAAAGAGAATACAAATAAAAAGGAATGGATAAGAAAAAAAACTGAAAAATACTTCCGACAAAAAAAAAAAAGCCTCTAAAACTGGAGTTTAAAACTAAAAATTAATTTAAAAAAAAAAATTTTTTTTTCGTTATGAAAATATTTTTTGATAAATATGTGTATAAAATGATAATACTTGGCGGTGTATATCTGCAGAAGAAATTAGGCAAATGTATATTTTTTTTAATGGAAATCGCTCCAGACAAAGCATGATGACACTTGATGTAAGGAGCTAAAAAAATACCACTTCAATGACAAAAACTAGCCAATGGTAAGTGTTATATGGATGGATTCCGACCAAGAAAACAGCAATTCTTCCCCCTTTGTCAAAAACATCGATAATGGAATTTTAAGTCTAAAGGACAAAATAAGAGAAGTGAGAGTTACGAGGTTGCCGAAAGTAAACCCAATGTTCAATTTCTACTCTCCATCTATTAACATATCTAGTGGAGAATGTAGGTTGTATGTACACAAAGAAAGTTTCTAAATTGAGTTCTATAACCCGAAACGTTATAATGACTCTATGCATTTTAAAAAGAAAATCAATTAAGAAGTGGGATAAAGTGGGTAGGGCCACTACGTCAGTAACCCTGAGCACAACATTTTTGGGGGTACATTTCCAAAGGAGATATATAAAATTATCGTTTTATTTTAAATTCATTCTAACACAAACAAAAGAGATAAACAAAAAAGAACAACAAAAAAAATACTTATAAAATATAACAGGATTTATTTGCCTTTAAAAGTAATACGCAAAAATATGCACACATGTCAAAACTTCCTAATGTGTTATTATAGAAAAAGTGGGCTTACTAAACAATTGTCGAGACTTTATCTCAAAGGCAAACAACAGAATTAATCTAGCTGGAGAAAAGACTAACGGCATGCCAAGAGAATTTGTCTGGGTAGATAGTCAAATTGAAAAGTGGGAAAAAAGGATGTGATCTTCTGAGTTACACCTTTTATATTTGTGACCACGTGACTAAATCAGCCAATGCTTGACCAGCCCATCGTCATAATCACATTGACACACCGGTTCTCATTAGATCACCGTTTAGCCTGGTCAGTAGCAGATGGGTGATTATTTGGGAATACCAGGCGCCGTATGTAGGAGGACGTCCGCATCTCTCTGTAAGAACTGCAAAAACCTAATGTCGTCATCTCTCCTGACAGGGGATATATATGCGACTGGGGACCGCTTTTGAATTTGATACTCCCATGAAACTTCCTGCTTTGGAGGAAGCCGGTTCAACCCACCCAGAGTGAATCCCATACCAGGTACAGGGGCTACCCTGTCGTCATAAAATCTGGGATTCCATGTATTAGAAAAAAAAACTCAGCTTCAGCAGTAGCAATAAAATATCAAACATTTGTTGAGACTTTATCTCAAAGGGAAACGACAGAACTGGTCTAGATAGAGGAACGACTGACAGCATTTCAACAGAAGTTGTCTTTGCTCATAAAGAAGAATGTTGGACGGACGATATTGTTACCTTAGTGGTCAAATCAAAAAAGGGATAAAAAAAGAAAATGATTTTCCGAAGTCACAACTTTTATATTTGTGACAACTTCGTCGTCACGTGATCTCGGATCAGTGGTGTGCAGAGGCCTGGTAATACTCTGGTTATGCTGCCCAGACCCAACTCGTTGCTTGTATGTCCCAAAAACTCAAGTATAAGTCCTAATACTGAGAAATATTATAAGAAAAAGAGAAAGCTTAACTATGATTAGATGTTTTCCCAATTTGAATACAGCAGGGCCACCGGCCTATCGACCCCCCCCCCTTTGCATGCCATTGTTTGGGATTCGGTATTTACATACATCTCCCATAAGTATAATACAGTACAAGACTGGAAGGTTGAGAGAGTAAGTCAGTGTCCTTAAAGAAAGGGATGTCATGTATTAGAAAATTCCAGCCCTAAGAGTAGCAATAAAATAAAAATAATAGCACACCGTTTCCTTGACATTTTGATAATTACAAATGGTCATCGAATTAACCATCTTTACTTTTTTTCATATATTAAGTATGAAAATTACAGGTGGAGAATAGGTCAAAGGGTCTAGCATTATCAGGTGAGCATTTTGACAATATTTGAAATTTGTCTTGCTTTGAAAAGTAACATGTACTCTCAACTCATGTCAACCTGTATTTTTCGCTTTTAACTAATAAAACTTCATTTGTTTGACCCCTAAAACTGTGCTGTAACATATGTATGATACAATGGTAAACTATTTTATGTTTCCCGCAAATGTTAAGACAGTGCAAGAAGTTCTTGGAAATAGCATTACCAGTATGCTTGAAGACTAAATTTTGCCAAAAGAAAAAAACATCACAAAATGATGGACCAAAGTTAAATCCGGGAACAGACGTTTCATCGCATGATTTTGTTGATTCACGTCCATCTACGTCTGGATTGAGAAAATGCAAAAGTACCATTGATTATTCCAGCTGTACCTAGTAATCTTTTTCTGTTTTGAGCGATATTTATGTGTCTTGTTATAAGGTGGGGTTATAATGATGTTGTATGGTGGGGCTACTATGATAATGTATTATATAATGTATTATCATAGTTATCCCTCAATAGGGGCTACTATGATATATTTTTGACATTAAAAAAATGTATACAAAGCTGAAATAAATTTTTTTTCCTCACTTTATCGATCAGTTAGTGTTATTCATTCAAGGAATAAGGCTTGTTTGCGCAACAAGAGTGACACGGTAGGAACAAATGTCCCTGTATATAGTAGACCCGGGAGATGATACTGAAGGATATTTTTTAAAGTATTATTAAACTGATAATGCATAAATTTTACGTTGACTATTTTCTTAAAATAGAATACATAATAAATGAGGTAAGGTTTGAATAATGGATTGATGGAACTGGTGTTCACAGTTTTTGATGCGGCCGCAATACATGCCCCATGGCGTTGGCAACTCATGCAATGCCACTGCAACACACAAATAAAATAAAAATAAAATAAAGGTAGTTTCAGGGTTACAAAAATCTTATAAATATATAAAATAAAGTAAAAAAATGAAAAACAAAAAAAAACAAGAAAATAAAATGAAAATAAGAAAACAAATAAAAATACAAAACAAAACAAAAGGAAACAGAAGATTAGCAGTTGATTTTGTTGAGATTTTTTTTTGTGAGATTTTTTTTTCATTAAGATTTTTGGCGCAGAAAAGCAACAAGCTTGAATATGTTTTTTTTTTGTTTTTTTTTGACAATTGCTTAAATAAACCGTGAGTGTGAATGGAGTGTATTAAAAAAGGAAAAAGAAAGAAAAACATTTTTTTTTTACTCCAGGAAATGCAAAAGAAAAAAATTGCAAAATATTTATCTCCCAACACCTTTGAGTTAGTTTTGTGCTAGAAAAATCAAATTACCGTATTTTGTGGCTCGTTTAATGTATTTCCAAACCAATTAAAATGTCTTAAAGAATTTTTTAAAAATCGTTTTCTTTTGACTCAATAATTATGAATTGGTAATTTCTAGAAAGAGTTCACTTCATTTCATCAGAACTCATGGAAGAGTAATTAGTGTGCTAGAGGAAACCATAAATATGCACCCGTTAGTAAGTTATGGAAATTAATGTGGAAATACTAGACAGTATTATCTATTGGGTTGGCCAAACAGTTCGTTCATTTTTGAATGGCATCTTTCCGGCCTACTCAAGATCGTTTTATATTCCTATTCTTTAAATCCTGTATTTGGTGTAGCGAGTATGTTGACGACAGTGTGTAATAAGCCTTCGAGCAGAGGATTTATTACATTTTTGCTTGTATTGCAGGCCTTGAAATGGAAGATCAAGCAGAGCACTACTGACATCTGATGTTTTTTTTTTACTACAGAAAAGGAAAAAAAGCTACAGAAACCTCCATAAAGATATTCCATGTGTATGGGAAGAATGCTGTTACAGAACGGGTGTGCCAGAAATATTTTGCTCGATTCCGCAAAGGAAAGTTTTCAATGAGAGATGATCCTCGCTCTGGCCGGCCACAGATGATCGACAGTGACGAAAAGAAAGCCGTAATTGAACCAGGTTTCCGTTTGACAATTAGAGAAATTGCAGACATTCTCAAGATTTCCAAATTTCCAAATCGAAATGGAAAATGAATTGCATAAAATCGGTTGTTTCTAAACTTGATGTTTGAGTTCCCAATAAACTGACAGAAGCAAAAAAACGAACAAACTTTTTGCCCAACCCGATATATTTATATTAAGTTAGGTATGTGTATATGTTTATATATTTCTATATACAGAAATCATATGGTCATTAGACACCAATTAAGCAAGATTCACTCAATTTAAATTTCTTCTGAAGATCCCTTAAGCCTAAGTTTGATCAAAATTGGAATAAGTATTTTGGACATAATGTTTAGTATCATTATACTTTGATTTTAATCTTCCTAAGCGGACATAAAAGTGGTGCAATACTGTTCTGTTCAGTGAATTAATTTTACCCATTCCAAGTCGGGTATTCTTCTGGTTCATAATAAATCAATAATAAGAACAAAAAAAAGTTAGATATTGCAATAGGAAATTAACCTCTGCAAATATAGACTAACTGTACTAACCCTTGCATGAAAATCTATGCCTGATAATAAAAGACTGGTCAACCATTTTTTTTTTCAGAAAAATAAAATTAGCAATTTTGAAACACAGAAACGTGTGCGGAATAGGTCCACATTCTAAAAAGATTTCAATGTTCCAAAATTGGTAAATTTTATTCCCCCCGCTCCAAAAGAAATCCTACCATAATGCATCAGTAAGCAAGAACAAGAAATGTCCGCCCATCTGGTATCTTCTATCAGTATAAGTGTAAACAAGCCATGATCCCCATGTTGAAAATCCAAAATGACATCTCAGACACAAGTATAATGATTTATTTATTAAATTATATTACATATTTTATCAAAATCAAAACAAAGAAAACATGAAATATAAGGTTTTAACAGTAAAGTGTTTTGAAATGGTGACGGCAGCATTATTTAGGATTCCTTAAAATTAATGTTAACTAAAAGATTGAATGTCTGGCAAGCATGCTAATCTCCACTCTTCACGGTTAATCTGATCCATCATTAACAAATGATTGCGTTATCAAACAAAACAAAATCTTGATAACATTTATATTTGTTTTGTGTTTTAGTATATTCACTAATAAAAATAAATTGATAATTATAAGAAATATTCTATGAAGAAAATTGCAAATAAAACAATTTTATATTGAGCTTTATTTTAAGATAATCTATAAAAATGTTGAAGACACCGCATGTGTTCCTATTTACTTGCCTCCCCATGAGGGAAGAGTTAGACACAAGGTCGGTTTTTAATGTGGGGAAAACCCAGCTCTCATAGAATCAGAACACATATTACACTTTGTTCCTAGTCAAACGATGTGCAATTATTGATAAAAGGAAACAATGTTGTAAAAATGCAAACATTTTCAATTTATTATTTCCCTATAAATAATAAATTGAAAATTATTACATATTTTTACAATATTGTCTCCTTTTATCAACCATCACCACCTATAATTTTCTTTCAACTCACATTGTGTCTTCAACCTTATATCGCATTGGCTTCAATATCCTAAACTTTCTACACACCATACACAATGCTTCAAGCAAACTACAACACTCTTTAAAAAAAATAAAAACATTTTTAACAAGTTAACCTACTATTAACCTACTATTAACTATTACTTTTTCATGTGGTACATTATTGACCTAATGTATAAAGTTACAGACAATGAAATTAACTCATGCCAGATTCAACTCCTATCAGATTTATTGTAATCTCTTCTGCATTAATATCTTATTTGTGAGATGATGTGTTGTTATTGAAATAAGAGGAATCTATGTATACTGTTTGGAGCAAAAATAACTAAGTATTGCGATTGAAAATTAAGTATTCAAAAAAGTTAAAAAGTATTAAAAGTATTGAAAAAAGTGCTGAAGTATTAAAAACAGTCAAGTATTAAAATCTAAGTATTGTTATTGAAATAAGTGGAATCTATGTATTTTATTTTACACAACTATATTCTTAGAGTCGTACTCCTTCAGCGGCCATCTTGGATCACATCTAGAGGAACTCTCTTGCAAGACTCTTGTCTGGTTTTTTTTTATTTTATCCCTCTTCGTTATAATGAAGGAGGTTACTCTTATTTACATGTTTCAAACCGTTATCCTCACCTTTGTTGTTATAGTCACAACTCTGCAACCTATTCAGATGCTTAATGTTGTAGATAGTATTTCCAGGAATTTCTGACTGAACCCTTCATATAATCCACAGAGGTAGACTCTTCTCACTCCATACCTTCAGATATATTCTATAACTATTCGTACATAGTTTTCAGTTGATGTACTTTTTTTAGATAACCAATTTGTGCCATTTTATTTTTCTATTCTATGAGTTGTGCCATTTTCCCCCATTACCATTATTAATAAGCACCATTAAACAATTATCTAAATGATCACTTATTAACGACTGAAATCTAAAAAGCCACAAAAGTACAGGTAATAAAGTCTTACTCTAAAAGTTAGTTTTGTACTAAGCAACAATGTATTAGTCATATCTACTTCTACATAACAAATATAAACCATTTGGATACCAAGAAAAGAGACTACCTATTTGAAGAATCAAGTACAAAGACAGACTCGTGTCATTTTTATTGAACTGCTACGGCATTGTGCCATTATCAATTATGTAATTATTTTTCTAAGAATTATAAATTATGTCATTAGCTATTTAATTATTTTTGCAACTATTCTGAATTGTGCCATTATATATTACTTCCCCAATATTTTTTATAAATATCGGGAAAGCATGCCAATATTAAAAATGTCTTTATTAAATTTTTTTACAATGCTTCTAAATTTCACTACTGTTAAACATAAAGGTCACATAAGCTAGATGAAGATTTAAATTTTAGGCAGGATGTAAGGATGATTGCGAGGTTCATGGTGTAGACCTCCCCTCAGAGGGGAGGTCATGCAACACTATCATTAAAAATGTGTCATCATTTACTTATTTTCCATCTGTTATGGCTTATGCAATTATTTTCAAACATTTGTAATTTGCATAATTTTTAATTATTTTTCCAAAAGTTGTAAATTATGCCATGATATAGTGGTTTAAAATGTGGGAGATGAAGACGGCCTAATAATTAATAATGCAGACTAGGGAATCGGCAAGCCAAGAATAAATTCAATTGCATCTATGTTTGGTTGCATATAAATATAGTTGAGAAAATATGAACCTCTATTTCCCTCCATTATAAATATTGCGATTATTAACTAATTTAAAATTGTGACATTACTTAATTATTTTTCAAAATGTTTAAAATTGTGCCAATGTGTGTTATTTTTTTAATTATTTTGAAAGAGTCCCAATATCAGATTATTTAAAATAATTAAATTCTGCCAATATAAACTATTTTTAAAAATTAAATTGTGCCAATATCTTATTATTTTAAAACTTATTCAAATTGTGCCTATATTTTATTATTTCAAACATTTTTAATATTGTGCCAATGTTTTATTATTGAAAAACATTTTTAAAATTGTACCAATTTTTTTATTATTTGAGACATTTTTCAAATTGTACCAATATTTTATTATTTGAAACACTTTTAAAATTGTATCAATATTTTATTATTTGAAACATTTAAAAAATTGTACCAATATTTTATTATTTGAGACATTTTTCAAATTGTACCAATATTTTATTATTTTAAAAATTCTTTGATATTGTAGAAATATTTAATTATTTGAAACATTTCTAAAATTTTACCAATATTTTATTATTTTAAACATTTTAAATATTGTACCAATATTTTATCATTTGAAACATTTTTAAAATTGTACCAATATTTAATTTTTTCAAAAAAATTTTAATATTGTACCAATATTAAATTATTTGAAACATTTAAAAAATTATACCAATATTTTATTACTTGAAACATTTTTAAAATTTTACCAATATTTTATTATTAGAAACAATTTTTGATGTCGTTCCAATATTTTATAATTTGAAAGATTAAAATATTGTTTGCTAATATCTAAGTATTTAATACATTTTTATATCGTATCAATATCTAATTATTTAAAACGTTTTTAAAATTGTGTCAATATTTAATTATTTGAAACATTTTTTAAATTGTGTCAATATCTAACTTTTTAAGATATGTTTTATCCCAATATATACTTATGTTTTTTAAATTGTAAATTTTGCTTAATTCTAATTATTTTTAAATTCATTACTAGTTCTAATATTTAATTATTTTCAAATAGTTTTAAATTGTGCCAATATCTTATTAAAATAATTATTAATACATTTTATCATTTTGAAATAAAATATTTAATTTTGCCAACATTTTATTTTCAGTATACATTATGCCAATATCTAATTATCTTTTCAATTATTGTAAATTATGCTATTAATAACAATTTGAAGAAGAACATTATTGATTAAGTCATTATTTTTCTAATGATTACACATTGTGGCGTTATTAATTACCTTTTAGCAACAATTATTAACTCTGCCATTTTTAATTATAAAACATAATTATTCAAAAATTGTAAACGTGTCAGTCTTTTGATATGTAATCTCTGAACTTGGTCACCAAGATAATCTATGTTTGATAATTGCCAATGTTGTTTTAGTAAGAGGTTCCCAAAGCCAAAATAAATAGTACTTACCAAGAACTGTTTTCGGATCACACTGCAGAATGTTCTTGGTCGGTTTCACCATTCTCTCGACCATCTCACTAAGTAGGTTCACGGCCTTCTTATGACAGTACTGATCAATGCCATTGATACAAGCAATGTACTTGTAGATAACTCTGGGGATAAAAAGAAAGAGAAAAGTTAAAAATGAATATGGCTTACTCCACAGGAAGTAATGCATTCAATATAATATCACAAGTTATATTACGAGTATATTCTAAGGCAATATAATGTCATTATATTGTGTTTTTATACTTTTACCAAGAGGACGTTTTTTATGAATTCGAAATTACATAGATATGTCATTCTTATTAGATTATAAAAAAAGAAAAATATGCAATATGGATATTTTAGAAGGGACTATTCCATGGGGAACGAATAACAATGCTTTGTAGCAGGGAAATCTTTGGAAAAAGAATTGCTTGGATAATGGGATGAAAAATAGATCAAAGTGAAAAGAAGAAGAAAAGGGTAAGGGGGAAATAAAACAAAGACGATAAGAGGAGAAAAGGCAGAAATAAGTGGAGGGAAGAAGCTGTGTGGTAAGATTAGAAAAAAAGGAGAACATGAAAAGATGAAGAAGATGTAAGATGATGTGAAGTAAAAAGGTGAATGAGAAAAACCAGAATGAAAACCAAAGTGAATGGAAGATGAGGAAAAGAAAAGGGATGAGGGGAAAAAAACGACAAAAAAGATGGAGGAAAGAGAAAAATAAAAATAAAAAGCGAAAAAGTGTAACAATGAGGAGAAAGAAAAAATGAAAGAAAATGATAACAGAAAGAAAAGAAGAAAACACAGAAGAAAGAAAAGAAAAAGAAAGAAAAAAAAGAAAAAAATTGAAAAAAAAACGAAAAAAGAAAATACAGAAGAAAGAAAATAAAAGGAAAAGGGAAAGAAAAAGAAAAAGAAATAGTAAAAGAAAAGAACGAAAAATAATGAAAAGAGCAAATGAAATGAGAAAACAAGATAAAAAGAAACAAAGAAAATAAATGAAAAAAGAGGGAAAAATGAAAGAAATGAGGGAGAACAAGTAAAAAGAGAAAAAGGAAACAATAAGCAACAAGAGAGAAGAATAAAACGATAAAGAGAGATGAGATGAAGAAAGAGAAGGTAAAAAGAAACATGTACAACAATGTAAGAGAGAAGAAAAAATAGAAGAAACTAGGAAAGAAAAAGCAATAGTATGGAGAAGATAAAGAGAAAAGACAAGAAACAAGAAGACGAAAAAAATAAAGAAAAAGATGAAAATGAAAAAGAAATCTGAACAAAAGAGAGAAAGAAGTAAAATAAAAAATATAAAAAAGGAAAAATAAATGAAGAAGAAACAATGGAATGGGAAGAAAGAAGGTGATAAGAAGAAGAAAAAGGAGAAAAAAGGCGAAACCATTGACAAATAAATTATATCTTATTGCTTTATTAAAAAGATGGAACGCTATTTTCATTACAAAAATGTTTTTCTAGCCAGCTACTAATATATATATATATATATATATATATATATATATATCCAAGAAGGTTCCCTTGTTTCGAGAGATAATGGATATCCCTTATAAGTGTTCTTACACCAGGAAACTACAGTGAAGAAAGGGTTGTGTAACTGCATTTCAGTGGCAAGGAAAGTAAACAAAAAAACCCCAAAAAACAGAAACAATTCTAGGAAAAAGTGGTGTTATTTCAGAGTTTTCTTTCTCCTAAACTAGTTGCACAACCAATACTTGTCTACCCTACCGTTTAACCTATCGCTATAAGGAGGGTATATCGATTCATACCTTTCCAAATGTATTAGTGGAAATGATACAGTAACCCCAACAAACATATATATATATATATATATATATATATATATATATATATATATATATATACATATCGTCGTCGTCGTCGTCGTCCTCCTCCTCCTCCTCCTCCATTTTATCGTCTTATTTTCCTTGATCAGAGGTCTGATGTTTTCTGGCAGCCTGCAATCTGTTTCCAAGATTGGCAGTCTTAGGGAGTGATTCTATTCAAATTCCACTGTCATATATATACATTTACACACATTATATATATATATATATATATATATATATATATATATATATATGCATTGTATGGCGTTTTAATTGCTCATTATTATTTTTAACAATTCATATTATATATATATATATATATATATATATATATATATATATTGTCTCACACATAAATATATGTACATACACACATATGGATATTATATATGTATATGCTATAAAAATGACAAGAAAACTTTTTATGTGCAAAAGGCTTTGTTCGGTCCATATTACGCTTTGTTATACTCTATGCTTTCTTCAGCGATGCAAAAACTAACAGATAAAAAATGTTTCCACATCAGAGACAGCAATAAATGAAATAGAAAATATTTGTAACTATATCTAAGATGTGTTTAGCAGTATTTTTCACTTTTCTACCTCATATATGTATATAATAATCCAGGTAAGCTTACGTCTATGGGGTAAAATCCAGTGAATCCTTACTGTATTTATATAAAAGCACTCAGTAATAAATTGAGCCGTTTATTAGATATAAAACTTTTTATTTATACCATTTAAGGGCTACGCATTTGCAGACATATTTCGGTCAAAGCTGTAATCAGCTAGACCTCCTCAGGCCTCTGTTCTAAATGGATGTGAAAATCGAAATCTTTTTCACATCAATTTGGAATGTCTGTAAATGTATAGCGTATACATTACTACAATAGTGTATACATTATTACAGTTCAAAAAAATAATAATTTAATAAAACTGAATTTGTTTATAAAACAAACATTTTTATTCATACAATTGTTTCTGCCCATTATCCAAAAACTGTTTTATTGATAATAAATTCAAGATGTTTTCAAAAGTCTTAGTTAGTGAGTCTTTTATCCCCATCAAATTACCCCTCACCAAATAAAACACAAAAAAACAGAATCGTTAACATCAAAAGTTTTCTTTTCATTTTACTTATTAATTCAATTTTCGAAAGCAGACCAATGAAAAAATTTTTCTAGTTGCATCCTTATGTAGGTAAATAGCCAAAACTAATATTTATATATATATATATATATATATATATATATAAACAATAATATTTTTTTAAATAAATATTAAATATTTAAATACCTAGAGACATCGATGTTTCATGCTAATACAATCTTCAGTCTAGGAACTAATTCCCGACGGTCGGTGGGCACGAACCCCGAACACAAATCGCCACTGATTCGTAGTCGGTGATCTTAACCAAAGGGCCATCGTCAATTAGTTAGTGAATATAGAGTAACTTTAACTGTGAATTGCGACACGTGGCCGCCATTTACCAGGCAGCTTAGAGTGATCTTACGAAACGGTGTTCGGATCTCGCATATAGCTATTAGTACTGCTTGTTATTAAAGCCACTCGAAAGTGCCCAGCCCTTGTGGGAAGGGGGGCTGATAAACAATAATATTTTTAAAAATAAATATTAAATATTTAAATACCTAGATATATATATATATGTGTGTGTGTGTGTGTGCGTGTCTACAGAAGGGGACAAAATTTCAAAAGAATGATAGTAATTGAAGAAAAGGATAAAAAAATGTTATTCTTTAGATTGAAAATTCTTGATTTATGACTTAAAGGCACAGACAGAAAATTGATTCTCTTGAAGTGAGAAAGGCCGATTATTTTCTTATTTTCTCGCCACCCTCCTCATTGTATAATTGATAAAGAAAGAAATCTGCATTAAAGGAATGGACGAACAAGAAACTTTAAGATTTAGAGCAACAGAAGCGGGACGTAATCGTAGGCAGAGAAGTTGCAATGGTCTGTAAGTAAAATTGATAGGGACTCGGTCGATTGTCCCCCTTCTCCCGTCAATCAGGATCCAGGAAACGATGATAAAGGAGAAACATGATTTATTGTCGGTGTAAAAGATAAGGATCCAAATTTGAGTGCATGGATTTCGGCTGGGTGCATTTTAGATAGGCATTTGCCATAGAATGGTGGTTTGAGAATAAGTCTCGGAAGCGATTGCTAATTGAACATTGCTGTCCTTTGCAGGAAACTTCACTGAACTTGTTCCTATCCCTCTTTGTCTTTTCATACTATTCCCGTTTTTTTTCATATCTGTTTATCTACCGATCACGATCAATTATCTATTTCAATCATGTATTATCTACACACATTCAAATCTCTCATTTCTATTAGATAGTATATCTATTTCTGTCTGTTCACATTTTTTTAATAAAATTCGTTCCAGACAAGAACAAAAGATGATTATCACAAAGATAAGAGATGCCTATTAGCCTTAGTCTTGAAATATCTATATAATACTAAAACTCTATTGTTCTTGTATGTTTGCAATCAGCTTTCAGCTTTTCGGTTTTCAACATCCGGTTGCGCATGCGTAAATAGCATTGTCTTCAATCTGTTATTCCAATTCCGTTATTCTCTATTATGATTAACGAACGCATGAAATTTTTCATTCTGGAAATTTTTAAACAATTTCATTTAATTTCATCAAATAGTTTATTTGTTTTCTTCACGGCTAAAAACATTCAACGGGAGGACTTCGTAAAGTCTGTCGCAGTTTCAAAAAAACTCCTCCCTTTTAAAAAACAAAAACAAACAAACAAAAAAACAACACTCATTATTAATATCATCCATACTAGCGGTCGGTGAACGAAACCACCACCCACTTTCCCTCTCATAGATTTCACCACTCCTACTCCCTCTGTTTTCGTTACGTACGCGAGAAAGCCTGCTGTTCCCCCTTCCTTTCTCAAATCGCCCTAACCAACCACTTATAATTCAGTAACTGTAATTTAAAAAAAAACAATTATAATAAACAGAACGACTCATAGAAATCTATCTATATTCTTTTTTCATTTTAATATACTTTCATAGAAATGCTTTTGTTATGTAAAAAAAACCTATTTTCTTTATGCCACAAGTGTCACGCTCATACATGAATTCCATAGCTAATATAACAAACTGACCCAACGGGTCACGGGTGGTCTAGTTATTTATATTAATCTATATTACTGATCTATATATGTATCTCCATTTAGCATAATGGTAAGAGTGTTCGATGGGAGACCAGGGTTCAATTCTCGGTTGAGTCATGCCAAAAACTTTAAAAATGGTACTTGATGCCCCTTTGCTAAACACTCAGCATTATAAGGTGAGGGGATCAAGGATAAGTGGAGTAATCCTGGGAAAGGGAGCCTTCGGATCGCCCATGACTATCATCAATCACTTTACTTACTTATATGTCTATCTCAGTCTGTTCATATCAATACATTTGCATTCACATCTAACCCCATCTTTAACTGATATTTATATTCATTTTCTATCTATTTATCTATCAGAGTTTATTCATGGTTATGTATCTATATTGACATTTACATTATCGATCTATATATTTATCTCTACATATTATATATACAATTGTGAGATTATATATATATATATATATATATATAGTGTGTAGATTTCAATTTTGTGTTGAGAATCTGAATAACAGAGCTCAATGTAATTTAAACAAAGCAAAACAGAATTATAAAAAGAAAAAACTATACACACATTAAGGTTGTACACATTATAACTTATTTCGACCCCTTAATTAGGTCTCCTCAGATGTATAAACAACAATGGTTTTTTGACGTGGTTGTTTATACATCTGAGGAGACCTAATTAAGGGGTCGAAATAAGTTATAATGTGTACAACCTTAATGTGTGTATAGTTTTTTCTTTTTATAATTCTCTCTCTCTCTCTCTCTCTCTATATATATATATATATAATATCAACACATATCTGCAATATTTTGTATATATTTATACGTATACACAAAGATATCAGATGTTTTATATTAAGATACATAAATATTTGTTTATATAAATATATATATTGTGTGTATCTAGGCAGCATTCTTTCATTTAAGCAAACATTGTTAAAGATAACAGAATTCTTCTGTTTGAATATGCCTTTTTAAAAAAATGTTTGATTTTTCCAATGGTCTTTTTGTGTCAAAATCAAAATAAAATTAATGTATGCTTCATATGTACTATGAACGTTTCCGATTCTTCATCGAATCATCTTCAGGTGACAAAAGCAAATGTACAAAAAAGCTGCAGAAAGGAAAAGAATTTCAAAAAGCAGCCAAGAACGCACATATGAAGTCAATTAGACTGACTTCACATGCTTGTTTACATGCAATCAAATACAACCAAACTTTAGGTTAGAAGAAAAAGCTATAAAAAAAGATTGTACACCGATACATATCTCCAAATGACAGTAATAATAAAATTAGATTCATTATTTACTATAAAAAATTCAAGACTCAAAATCTTGTAGTAAAAACAACTCTTCCCCAACTCATAAGACGTTAGAAAAAAACAATGTGATGGATAAGTTTAAATGCCCTTTGAGAGAATGCAACTCCCATAATAATATAGCTACATTAATTTTACAACCACTACCATATTCCGCCGCCTCACTATGCACTTTGTAAACCCTAGCTCAATTTACCAGCATTTACAAAAACATACCTGCCCCCACATCGGATTTAAGAAAGATTTTAGTTAATAAAATTGAAATAATACATTCTGAAACAAATTTTTAAAAAAATACTTAAAGCTATCTTTATTAAAATCCAGCAACCTACAATAAACAATATTACGTATGAAACGAGTAATAACATTTTAAAATGCTTCACATAATACAATCTTTCATGTGAAGCTAATTCTGGCGTCCAGGAATTTAAATTGTTAACGTCTCTCCTGGAACTGCACTGGTTTGTTCTTTTCACATCTAACTGACTTCACATGTGCGTTGTTGGCTGCTTTTTGAAATTCTTTTATTTTCTTCAGTTGTTTTGTTCATTTGTTTTTGTCACCTGAAGATGATTCGATGAAGAATCGAAAACGTGATACATATGGAACATACATAATTTTTTTTTGATTTTGACAAAAAAAAGATCATGAGAAAAATTGAAACAAATAAAAAAGGTATAATCAAACAGAAGAATTCTGTTAAGTAAAACAATATTTACTTATTTACATTATATAAATAAATAAATATATATATAAGTTAGGTATGTGAATATGTTTATGCATTTGTATGTACAGGATTCACTCTTGAACTAATTAACTGATCATTATAAATTTTGGAACACATTGGCTATGCGTAAAGGTTGGTAATGTGGGCTATAATTAGTTTAGTTTCATGCAAAGAGGGGTAAAATGAGGGTTAGACCCTTTGTAAAAATTCAAATACCTCTTTTAGAGGGCATAATATGGGCACAACCTCCCATTTGAAAATTAAAATGTTTCAGATTTGAATCGAATTTAATCCATAGTTATTAAACAAGATTCTCTTGAATTTCAATTTCTTCTTAAAACCCCTTAAGCTTAAGCCTTAAACTTTAGACATTTTCTAGAATCAAAATCATGTGATGGATTTTGATGAAAATTGGAATAAAGATTCTAGACATTAAGTTTATTATCATTATAATCTTCATAATTATTGATTATAATCTTCATAAGGGGACATAAAAGTGGTGCAAAACTGGTTTGTTCAGGGAATGAATTTTACCCATCCTGGAACTGGTATTGTTTTAGTTATATATAATAAATACTTAAAATATCCAGTGTGTATGATGAGGATGAATAAGTTAATTTTAGTTGATGGACGAATTTATTGGCAAATAAAAATAAATTTATAACCGAAAAAGTTTTGGACACAAATCAATAAACCACGTTGAATATTTGATAATGTGTCATTTATTTGCTGTGATGGCTGTCAGACGTCTGGAACAAGTGGAGCTTTCTTACAGACACAAAGTAACTTAAATTTTATTCCATTCCTCTCCACAAATCACCATCGTATATAAATTTGTATTCCATAGATTTTCTATGGGATTTAGGTCAGACGACTAACTTGGCCAGCCTAAAACCCTTACTTTCTCTGCCTTTAACCATTTTTTCATTGTCACTGTGGTATATTTTCGATCACTTTCATGTTGAAGATGTTTTACGGATTTAAGTAATTTTCTCTCAAGTATTTCGCAATACATCTCACTGTTCATAGGTTCTAAAGCTCAGATCCCCAGTACAAAATGAATGGCGGTCTTCTTGAAGAAAACGCTTGTTTTGATAAGCACTTAGGACTTACTTTCACCCCAGATCTAAAATGGGAGTCATATATCCAATCTGTTGCTAAGCTTGCTGGAAAATTGTTGGATCATTCTACCACTCCAGAAAGTACCTGACTCCAGATGCAATCTTCTACGTATATAAGAGTCAGATATGTCCAAAGATGGAATATTGCTGCCACATCTGGGGAGGTGCTGCACAGAGCACTCTTTCCTGCTTTAACAGAGTACAAAATCGACTTTGAAATCTAGTTGGAGGGGAGTGATCTTTTCTGTTCCCTACAACCCCTTTTTAACAGAAGAGACGTGGCTAGTCTCTCTCTCTCTCTCTCGGTCTACTCTATCGTTATTTCCATTGAAGGTATTCGACTGAACTCCAGTCTTGATTCATCTTTGTAAGACATTTACAGCAAGAACTCGTCAAGCGACCACAAATGAAAATGTCTTTTCATTCTCCCCCCCATGTGCCTAACGTCAGGCAGAATTTCCATGGACAGAGCTTCTTTGCAAGGCCTTCCCGTCTGTTGAACACATTACCGCAGAACTGCTTCCCTGCAAATTACAACATAGTCGTCTTCAAATCCAATGTTGATAAATTCATGTTATGCATCACTCCATAAGTAATCACACATTGTTCATATCATTGATCAATCTTAGTACTTCCATAGTGTTCCTCATCTCCGGCTGGCAATCATTCCTGTCTTATTAACCTTTATCCTCGAGTAGGTCTTGGCCTTGATAAGTGGTGACCCTCAATAGTAAAAGAAACAAAAAACAAACAACCCTAAATCATTATACTTCTTTCACATTGTTTAACTGTTTGTATGCTATTTTGAGGGTTATCCAAAATGTTGTCTTTTCTTCAGACACGCCTCCAGCAATTTCTACTGTCGAGTTCGATTATAATCTTGCGAAACCATAATATTTGTCCCAAAACATTCACAACAAAAACCCGTCTAGCTACAACTACTGTAAATAATTTCCCTTTCTCCCTCTGTGTACTAAAAACTAAATGGAACTTCCATGAGCAAAGTTTCTTTCCAAGATCAACCCGTCTGTGGAACACAATATCACGGGGCTGCTTCTCAGCCCACTACAACATGGTCGTTTTCAAGTCCAATGTAAACAATTTTTTGTTGAGCCGTCCTCTTAGATAATCAAATTCTGATCAATTACAAACATCCCCATAACGTTTTCTCATCGTCCTCCTGACAAACTCATTGACCTTTATCCTCGAGTGGCCTTTGAGCTTTGATAAGCGGTGACACAAGAACTCTCATCGATTCTTACAATGTGGCCATGCCATCGAAACTTCCTGTTCTGCACAAATCTCCCTATACTGTCCATATTTAATCCTCCTCTAAGGTCATCAGAACTAAACCTATCTTTAAAGATCACATTACACATCCATTGTATCATTATCGTATCATTTCTCTCCATACAACGCATGTCCTCAACCCTCACTGACCAGGTTTCACTTCCATACCTCATACATTGGTAGACAGTGGTAACGCTCTTTATTATTAATGATAATAAAGGTGTCTATTCACTTCTTTTATGTGTGTATGTGTATGTACGAATGCGATTATTATAGATTCCTCTGTTTCCATGACTCAAAACCAAGCTTCTATTTTCCTTTTTGTTTCTTCAGAAACCAAACTGATTTCAAGTTTCCCTCACAATACTCGTTTTGTTTCGAATAAAAATAATTATAAGAAAAAATTAAAAACAAAAAAACAAAACGATGTTTTGTGTTGCAACATTGGTTGGAAAGACCAAATTCAAACAATGAAAAAAGTAATGTTTTCATTATGGGAGCCATCTTTCTTTTTCTTTTTTGAACGAATCTATAAACTCTTACAAAATATACTTGTATTAATTAACTGTACATTTTTGATACAAAACAGACGGTTCCTTGGAGGCATACGTGAAACTTGAATAGCACGGAACCAATTATCCTGTCTCATAATAATAATAATGAGGATAATTGTATTGAATATAGAGTGACCTGTAACAATGAAAAAAAACCCTTCTGGTGATATATTCAGCTTAAAACAATTAATAAGAACTTCAAGTTAGAGTAATTTGGCTAATAAGCCTTGTTCAATGGTAATTTACATTGGAAATATAAAAATAAGCAAGAATATGAATTGTAAAAATTCAACCAAATTGTATTCTACATTTCAGACGAAAAAAACTCACAAAATACATTGTTTTGTTTCACAAATAACTGGAAAACAATTTGTTTATTTGGAAAGGATTATAAGTAAAATTTCCTAAGGGAAATTATATGGTGAAATTATTCGAAGTTAATCAGTTCATCTCAATGGATTCAATCTTTGGTAAGTTCTGAGGATCTAAAAGTGTTCATCATGAATCAGGAATAATGGGTTGTTATGCGACAGCTCTCATGGATGAGTTCACTTTCAAAATGCATCTACGATTTCATATACTTTCTAAAGACATTCACTTCCATCACCCTGAGTAGTCAGCAAGTCTACCTTAAATAGTCTCCACTTCTTGTATAAAAGGCTAAGTCCATCAGTCAGTCTGTTATACTTTATGTTTCGGAATTTTTGAGATGAGGATAAATAATTTGGATTATTCGGACTACTATTCATCTAAGATGAGAATAGTTGTTCGAATAAACCAAATAATACAAAATATCATGCTTTTGTTTTAAAAAGCATTTTTAATGCTAAATGTGTAGATTTAATGGATGGATTTTATTTTAGCATTGTCCAAGCATAGATTGGTTTGGTTTGTTTTGCAGCATTACAACCATCTGTGGGTTACTTAATGCCGAATAAGACTGTCAAATATAATTCTATATGTAGGGATAATTATTTATATTCCTAGAATACATTGCTCTTAGAAAACATTGCCCTTTGCAAACACTACTCTTTGAAGTCCAAGCATAGTCGGTCAGTCACACTTACATTTGAAATAGCACTTTACTCTCTGAATGCACAGATGTATGGACGCATCTTAAGAATATCAATTCTTGCTTTTTGTTTTAAATATTTTCTGTTAAATAATGGTAATCGGCTTCGAAAACCAGAAAAATGAAGAAAGAAAGGAATAGTAAAAGTCCAACCAAATTCTATTCTTCATATCTCGTATAAAAGACTGGCGAAACGCATTGTTTAGTTTGCAAATAACCGGAAGACCATTTGTTTATCTTGAAAGGATTATGAGGAATACTTCTTCAGGAAAATTCGATGGTGAAAATATTATTCGTTAAATAGTTCATCCCAATGATGCAAACATTGGTAAATTACTAGATGAGGCCTAAATAAAGATCTAAAAGTTGTAATCATTTAGCGATAAGCAGTTGTTCTGTGGCTGCCCTAATTGATATGTCGATTTTATGGTGAGTCTCAAAAAACAATGGATAATCCCTGTGCAGGGAGTCTATTGTGAAGCAATGGTTGCACAATCGCCCAACCATACCTTTCCTGAAGTGGCATTGCTTGGGTCCAGATGTAGCAGACTTCAGACCGCTATTTTATTTATCTACCTCCCACAGCGGTAAGATGTGACACAAGGTCGGGAAAGTGGGATTTGATAAACCAGCGCCCGAGAAGGTGAGCACTCTGGCTATTAAAAATTGCCTGGGCAGCCCCGTCGGCATTCCCCGGTAGGGGCGCCTCAGACAATAAGCAATAAACTTACTCCTCCCCAAA
Organism: Sepiola atlantica; assembly: GCA_963556195.1. Classification (NCBI taxonomy): domain Eukaryota; kingdom Metazoa; phylum Mollusca; class Cephalopoda; order Sepiida; family Sepiolidae; genus Sepiola; species Sepiola atlantica. The sequence continues at coordinate 90,356,237 of OY744527.1, read as the reverse complement.
GAGGGGAGGCAAAGCCTGGGAGGGTGGACTTCCTAGAACTGCACAGGACAAACTCATAGACCGGCGTAAATCAAGCCCCGAAGGCCAAGACAATACCAGTCTATGGGTTGCAGTATCCATCAGAACAGATACTACACTTTGATCTTGGCCAAAAGGCCAAGATATACCAGTTGAGGATCCGTTCTTGATAATCAGTCAAACAGAGACTAAGCCAACTCTGTGGCCTTTTATCTGTCGGGCTGATGTATTAGTTCTGGGTACTTCTAGGAGGTCCACCCTCCCAGGCCTTGTCTTCCCTCTTTGGGGAGAAGTTAGTTTATCGCTGACTGCCTGAGGTGGCCCACTGGGGAATATCGACGAGGCTGCCCAGGTAATATTTAAGAGGCCAAAGTGCCCCTTTAAAAGGGGTGCTTACTTATTCTTCCCACCTTCCGGCCTTGTACCACATCTTTCTACGGTCGCAAGGAAGTAAATACAGAGCCAGTTGTAAGCAGAAGTCCAGGACACCTGAGAACATTACCGGTATAAGCATCTATCCATCCTATATACAGCACTTGGTCTTCCAAAACGGTCACCATTTAGTATTGACCAGGCTTAACGTCACTTATATATATTTATATATAATAATCCTGTTAAATAATAACTAGTCAATCATTTGTAGATAAGTGTATATTTATTATTGTCAGCACTTGCAACGTTGAATGACAGCTTAGTAGGTTAAGGTACCCACTGTCTTTTTTTGTTGTTGTTTTTAACATAGTTCACCCCAAACAAGGCAGGCCGCCACTGTAGACGTAAGAGGTTACTGAGAAAAAAGAAAAGGAGAGAAGGTTGGGGGGGGGGGGGTCAACCTAAATTGGGATCTGCGCAGCGAGATGTTTGTTTACATTAGTTTTAAATTTCTGCATGGCAGTACTGTCGGGGAAAAACGGGGCAGGGAGGGAGTTCCAGAGGCCAGGAACTTTAGGCGACAAGTTTTGGAAGAAAAGAAATACCACATGTCGTTTATAGTCACGTGATATCCTTGAACCACGCTCCTCATTGTTAAAATGTGCTAGAGTAGAGAGAAGCGGCATTCTTGGCCTTTTCGCTAAGATCAAAATGTAGTATCTGTTCCGATGGATACTGCACCCCATAGACTGGTATTGTCATGGCCTTCGGGGCTGTATTGACGCCGGTCTATGGGTCTGTCCTGTGCAGTTCTAGGAGTTCCACCCTCCCAGGCTTCACCTTCCCTCTTTGTGGAGGAGTAAGTTTATTGCTTACTGCCTGAGGCGCCCTTACCGGGGAATGCCGACGGGGTTGCCCAGGCAATTTTTAAACCCCACTTTCCCGACCCGACCTTGGGTCACATCTTACTTGTGGGAGTACGATAAAACTGGCCTTGTGCCTAACTCCTGGAGAGGAGTAAATAAATACTCAGCAAACAAGCCGCAACATAATGATTTTTTTTTCTTGCAATCCTCAACTTCCCGTGTCGCCTTTGAATAGCTCAACATATTGCTTAAAATGCTTTACTTTACAACAAAAACAAAAAAACAAATCATATCATCAGGACGAGCGTACAGACGACATCTGCCATAGGAGAAACTCTGAAGGAATTCCACAGTGTCCATATTCCTTCTATTACTTTTCCTTCTGTCAAGCACACGGCTGCCCCTGTGAGGATTATTCATTCACTTGAAGACCTTTAACCTGTTCCTGCTATAGTGACTTATTTTCCCGCAAAACAAAACGACACTTGACTAACGTTATTCTCAAAATCCGACTTCAATAGAACGATCTCCATATTATGAAGCCATGTACAGCAAGAGAGAACATTCACTTTTGATATATTTTCTTTACTCGGATTTTTCTTGTATGCTGTGCTGGACAATTTTATTTATTTGATTAGCTTTGTAGAAAAAAAAATGTCGTCCTCATTATGTCGGAAGAGGTAAAGAACTTAAAAGGTTGTTACGGACAAAAAATTGCGTTTGAATTAAAGGTTCACAGGAAGCCTCAAATAAAGGCTAGTGTCACAAAAAGCCTCGAATAGAGGCAAGTGTCACAGGAAGCCTCGAGTAGAGGCTAGTGTCACAGAAAGCCTCGAGTAGAAGCTAGTGTCACAGAAAGCCTCGAATAGAGGCTAGTGTCACAGAAAGCCTCGAGTAGAGGCTAGTGTCATACGAAGCCTCGAGTAGAGGCTAGTGTCACAGAAAGCCTCGAGTAGAGGCTAGTGTCACAGAAAGCCTCGAGTAGAGGCTAGTGTCACAGGAAGCCTCGAGTAGAGGCTAGTGTCACAGGAAGCCTCGAGTAGAGGCTAGTGTCACAGAAAGCCTCGAGTAGAGGCTAGTGTCATACGAAGCCTTGAGTAGAGGCTAGTGTCATACGAAGCCTCGAGTAAAGGCTAGTGTCATACGAAGCCTCGAGTAGAGGCTAGTGTCATACGAAGCCTTGAGTAGAGGCTAGTGTCACAGAAAGCCTTGAGTAGAGGCTAGTGTCACAGAAAGTCTCGAGTAGAGGCTAGTGTCACAGAAAGTCTTGAGTAGAGGCTCATTATATTTTGACTCATGTGATATTTAAACAACTGGATATTATATAAATTCATATGTCTATTTCTCATTAGCTTAAAATAGTTTTAAATAAGTGTTCACTTTACTCATACTTATATAAAAATGAAGTACATCTTTCTTATCCACAGCTTTGTTAACGGACTAGAAAGTTATATATGATACAAGAAAAAGAGGGAAAAAGAAATGGTTGTATAATGTTTGGTTGGTAAGAAAATAATTTTGACCTAACTTAAAATCCTTGTAAATCACCCTAAACACAACTTTAATAATCAAAATAAAATCATTGCAATCAATTTTTACCACACAGAAACTTTGGAGATCCTGATTCATTTCACTGCTAGTTAGTCCTTGCCGTGTGTCAATAGCAGTTAATAGTTCCTCCTCTCAGATCACGTACCTTGGACAACTGGACTAGAATAAAATAAAATAAACTTATTCATATTCGCCGCACACACGCATTTTAAACTTTTCAATTTTAAAACTCTTTGTGAAAAAAACCCGTTTCTTTTAAGATTTCAATATGATTTTATTAAACTCCCATGGAATTCGGAGATTATTACTCATTATTTTACCATTTTTCCTGTTCGGATCTGTGATCACCAATGAGCAGCCCAAAGCTGACGCTGCAACGGAATTGGAAACCTGCCACATGCAAACAAACTGCACATCGTGCATTACCTTTTCACAGAATTGCTACTGGTGTGAGCAAATACATTACAAAGAATACCGGTGTGATTCAGAGGCAAACCATATTACGAATCCTGCGAGAGACTTTGAGGGATCAGCTCAGGACTGCGTTTAAAAAAAAAGTCAAAATTGGAGATATCATTCTGATAAAAAGGCCCAATAAACTCAGACCCCTGTAGATGATGTGGCGGATATTGAGTCTCATTCACGGTGAGAATGGGTTGGTCAGATCCGTAAACTTCAGGAAGGGAGATGGTAGTGTTTAATCACACACTATTAAGCGCCTATTCTCATACAGAAGAAGGAAAATAGAGAGATGATTTGCTCTGAATGCGGCGAACAAGAGGATGACCGACCCTTGATATGTTGTGATGGTTGTGACGAGTGGTACCACTGGGCCTGTGTGTATATTTCTACAGCTCCTGAGGAGGAGCAATGGTTTTGCTTGACCTGTGTGAGCACGTGATGGTATTTGGTGAGCTCCCTGTCAATTAGTTTTTAAATAAAAAATATATAATAATGAAAGTAACTTTGAACTCAAATGTCTAATTTTTTCCTTACTAGAGTTACAAAAACCCACTTGTGTGTTTGTATATATATATATATTGGGTTGTGTGTGTATATATATGTTAGAGTATTTAGTTCTTGTTACGACTGACAACTGCAAAGTCAACAACTCCAATAATTGAATTAGAAATTTCATACTTTCATCTAATATGTTGAATATTTAGTAGTGGTGACTGACTGTATTGAAACCAATTTGTTTTATAGCGTGTAGTGCAGTGCACAGACGGCTAATAAAGCTCAACGAGTTTGTACTTGGATACACAAAATAAGGAGAAACAAAAACGATAATCTTGATTGCTTATGTTATAACCGTATTGAAAATGTTAATTATTCTTTTCAAATATATGTTGTACTCTGATAAATAAAATTTGGCAATAGTTAGCACCTATTTCATGTCAGTCAAATGTGACGAAAACAAAATGTCTTTGTAAAAAAAAAAAGATTTTTTTTCTGTCTCTCTGGAGAGTGTTAAAATTAATATTTTTAGGCGACAAGTTTTGGAAGAAAAAATACCAAGTGTCTTTTATAGTCACATGATATCCCGGAACCACAATCCTCATTATTAAAAAGCGCCAGAGTAGGGAGAAGCGACAGTTCTACTCGGCGAACAAGCTGAAACATAGTGATTTTTTTTTGTTGCGACCCTCAAGATCCTGTGTCACCTGTGAACAGCTCAACATATTGCTTAAATTGCTTTAGATGAGAATAAGAATTTCTTTTGTCAGTTGACAAATATTGTCAATTACGTTTCAAAATTTTTATTTACTCACAGATTAACAACAGTGAAGGACATACATCTGATTGAAGGTGAATATTATGGAATGTATGCAAGTGCTTTGTGGCAGACTTGAGTGCGTGAAAACGAAAAACAAAGCAACGTGAGATTGACCATTAGCCAGAATATGGGTAAAAACGAAATGAGATAAAGGTTAAGTGATAGCATAAAAAAAGATAATTAGGATCGCTCTCTTTTTTGTACAGTCACGTGGCAAATCAAACACCTATTGCTCTTTGGTTCATATTTTTCATATGCATATTAGACATTCCCACACAATTTCGAAACCTATATAAACTATTAAGAACAGATTAAAAAAACAACTTTTTTTCAACGTGGAGGGTAGTATTTGTAGGATTACCTACTTTTCCACACACCTATACATTCACCTAACGCACGCACAAAATTCAACATATGTGAGACACCTTCTCTCGACTTTTTAACGCACACACTCTTTCAGACATTCTTGGGCTTGTCTACGCGTTTTAGACATACAATCCAACTGGGTGCCAGCGTTCTTGGGTTTGCATTCAATAAATGGTGTTTCAAACATAGTGCCTTCGTTTTGTTCCTTGTTTCATTTATTTGTACGATAAAACATATACGTGGAATGCTGTCCAGGTGTCCACAAAACCCTGCAATCTTTAACTTCATTACAAACAAATGAAGAAACTTCAAAGATGCAATGAAAAGAAATAAGTTTATTTTTGTAATAATATATTTGAATAATTCTTTCACCCTACACGAAGAGCAGATATTGAACACTAAGTAAGCACCTCAAGTATGGGACTGCGCACGACTTAGGGGTTGTGGATAATAACTGAAGGCTCTGCGATGTTTTCTAAGTGTGAGATCGATCACAACTAGACAGTAAAATGTAAACGATAACCAAAGAAAATAACATTTCTGAAACAAATCGTCTTGGGTTCTTTCCGGAGACGGGTGGGTTGTTTTAAATTCATATCCAAGTACAGCTTCAAAAACAATCAAATTGAGAAAAAAACATTCCTTCTTTTTATTCGCTTTTTTCTGTTTTCCTTTCTTTCATTTCCTTTGTTTTTCTTCACGTTCCTTTCGTTTCTATTTTCCTTCCTTTCCTTTCTGTTTTCCTTCTTTTGTATTTTCCTTCCTTTCCTTTCTGTTTTCCTTCTTTTCTTTTCTGTTTTCCTTCTTTTCTTTTCTGTTTTCCTTCTTTTTTATTTTTCCTTCCTTTCCTTTCTGTTTTCCTCCTTTTCTTTTCTTTTCTGTTTTCCTTTTTTTCTTTTGTTTTCCTTCTTTTTTTTATTTTCCTTCCTTTCCTTTCTGTTTTCCTTCTTTTTTATTTTTCCTTTCTTTCCTTTCTGTTTTCCTTCCTTTCATTTGTGTTTTTCTTCACGTTCCTTTCTTTACTGTTTTCCTTCCTTTCTTTCCTGTTTTCTTTCTTGTTTTCCTTCTTTTTTATTTTCCTTCATTTCATTCCTTTTTGGTTTTCCTTAATTTGTTCTGTTTTTCTTCCTCTTTTTTCTTTTCTGTTTTTCTTCCTCTTTTTTCTTTTCTGTTTTTCTTCCTTTCATTTCAGCTTCTTTCCTATTGTCCTTTTATTTCTATTTTGTTTCCCTTCCGTTTTTTTTTAGTTTTTTTTCTTTCGTTTCTGTTTTTAAAAATTTCTTCTCTCCTTTTATTTTATTTTCTGTTTTATTTCCTTTCTTTCCTTTCTTTCTTTTCTCCTTTTCTTTTCTGTTTTCTTTTATTTTGTTTCCTTTCTTTATTAACCGTTGCCCTTTTATTTCTCCTTTTTCACAATATCTTCCTATTCTGTTTGCATTCCCTTCCTCGATTTCCCATTGTCCTTTCTTCCTTCTCTTTTCTGTTTTATTTCGACTTGCATTTCATTCAAACTTTCTACAGAACACCCTCCTCCTCCTCCTCCTCCTCCTCCTCCTAAGTCCAGCTTCAAATACAATCAATCAAAACGGAACACTCATACAATTTTGCTTTACATGTTATCCGGAATGCTCATCGTCTTGAATTACACTATCAGAAACTTCTTTTACTAAGCCTAAAAAATAGTATATCAATCATATTACAAAGCTGATCGAATTTTCAGTGACAGTTCTCATATTGTTGATACATTTTTTTCCCCACATTTTCTAGGATCTTGTTTGTGATTCACTGGCCAGAATGCTCATTTTTAAATAATTTCCAAAAGTTTCTGAAGTTGGTAAAACTGTATTTCAGTCATGTAACAGATATGATAGGTTATTTAGTGAAACTTCGGATGGATATGTTCATGATTATTTCGACATTTTGTCGGATTTTCCTGGATATGTTTAGCCTTCAATTCTTTTATTTTTTTAATTTTTATTCATCCCAAACAAGGCACATTGCCACTGAGATATAACACTCATAATTTATATGCTTTTATGCTTTTTTATTCACCCCAAAACAAAGAATCATACCACTGAGATGTAACACTCATAATTTATATGCTTTTATGCTTTTTTATTCACCCCAAAACAAAGAATCATACCACTGAGATGTAACACTCATAATTTATATGCTTTTATGTTTTTTTATTCACCCCAAAACAAAGAATCATACCACTGAGATGTAACACTCATAATTTATATGCTTTTATGCTTTTTTATTCACCCCAAAACAAAGAATCATACCACTGAGATGTAACACTCATAATTTATATGCTTTTATGTTTTTTTATTCACCCCAAAACAAAGAATCATACCACTGAGATGTAACACTCATAATTTATATGCTTTTATGCTTTTTTATTCACCCCAAAACAAAGAATCATACTACTGAGATGTAACACTCATAATTTATATGCTTTTATGTTTTTTTATTCACCCCAAAACAAAGAATCATACCACTGAGACGTAAGGGGCTACTGTGATTAGAGGTCAGATTTATAGCGGCATCCTAAGTGAGGAGTTGTGCAGCGAGATGTTTGTTCACATTACATTTAAATTTATGCATGTAACAGTTGGGAAACAGGGAGCAGGGAGAGACTTCCAAAGGTAAGCGGTTTAAGGAAATAAGCTATTAGAGTAGAAAACTCTCCGGCATCTAATAACCTCTAGAGTGAAGGGGTAGGATTTTGCTGCTTGATGGGTATGTTGGGGATATTTACGTTGAGGGGGGCACAAATACAGCAAGTTCGTTGGAGCATATTCCGTTGAAGTAATTGCAAAACAAGTACAGGGATGCAACATTGCAGCGATGGGACAGGAGCTGGATATTGGTAGACAGTGTTGGACAGATTTGGTTAGAGGCTCATTTCTGCATCAGCCCCGCCTCATTATTTTGGTATGGAATCAAAAAATTCTCAGACTAGACCGAAAGAAAGTATTTTAATCTTATAATATTGTTAAATTGTTAAATGTCTGTTTAGAGATGTTCCCTATGCGCGTGTGTTCATAACCTTTGTCTACATTGTAACAGAAAATCATCTACCTTGCAAAAGAGGTTGTTTTTGTGTATGGTCTCCTGAAAGAAACACACAAAAATTATTAACCAAAACCTGACATTTTCTTTCCACCCTCAATGGTGCAGTCAATCAGTAAAAGGGCTTTTCGAATAAAACCAGTTGCTTTGTTTAATGAGGACAACTTATTTTCCAGCTTAGTGAGTGAAAGTGCTTATCCTATGTTGTGAATGGAAGGTTTGATTGTTTTCCATATTAATTTGCCTGCTGGATTGTTTACGACTACTTTGCCTTTTCGGACTTGAGAACGCGGGCTTGTGATTAGACGTATTGTTAGGATACATGTTTTTTTATTGACACCTTGGTTAATATCTTTCTAGAATTTTGCTTGTGATTTGTCAACCTTAATGTATAGCATTTTCAGATTGTATAAAAAAAAGTTATTGGACTTAGCCGTAAAAATGAAATTATTTAATTAACTTTTTTTTTTAATAACGAGTCACCACTTATCAAGGACAAAAGCCACTCGAGGATGAGGGTTAATGAGATGGATAGATTGTCATTTGAAAGATGGAGAAGCTAAGGAGAGGATTGAGAATGATTAATGGAATGAACTAAGTTTGATTACTTATGGGGACGATTGATGATAAGACTTCGCTGAAACACGATTTAAAGAACAGTTTTTAAACTCAAAGAAAGTTTGTTATGCAATAAAATTTCAGAATTTTGTAATACACCAGTCTTTGGCTTGGAAAAAAATTTTTTTTTTTTAAATTTAAACATAAAAATGTATTTCAGATATGTGAGAGATTTGGTGGGTTGTACAATGACAGGCCTAATTGATATGTTCATAATATGATAGTTTTTTTTAGTAATATGTAACATATATGTACTCAGTGGGTGATAGTTTTCAAATCTGGTGTTCATACGAAGTGGTGCTTGATTGTGTGCAGAAAACCACAAAGGAATTCCAAAACAGTTTGTTTTCGTCTGGTTAACTTTTTCGTTCTACTGTCCAGTTCACAGAGGTTTATCAAACAGTACATAGAAAACACGTTCATTATCCTCCACTGTTGAACTCTGCATGGTGTTGAATACAACTCTTGGTGTAAGGTGAAAGAGTCATTTTTTGTGCGTATTTATCTTCCTCCCACAGTGGTAAGATGTGATACAAGGTCGGGAAAGTGGGATTGAAAATCCAGCATCCTAGAAGAAGAGCACTCTGGCCTACAAAAAAAATGCTACGTCGGCATTCCCCGCTAGAGGCGCCTCGGGCGATTAACAATAAACTATCTCCTTCTCAAAGGGTGAGAAAGCAAAGCCTGAGAGGGTGCACCTCCTAGAACTGCACAGGACAATACCTCAGACCGGCGGAATCAAAGCCGTACATCGAAGACGGTACCTGTCTACAGAGTGTAGCATCCATTGGAAGATATACTACACTCTGATCTTAGCCAAAAGTCCAATGAGGATTTCTATCTATCTATCTATCTATCTATATCATCATCGGTTAACTTATAAGGAACAATTTCTAAATTTAGCATGACAACTTGTTTATGATTTAAATAATCCAAATAATCCATAAAAGTTAATATCCAACACTCATTAATGTTAAACTATTTAGTTGTATTTTCTTTGTTCCTTGGTGCTTCTCTGTTTATCTTTGGTTCTCTTCAACGTTAAAAAAGATATTTCGCCACTACAATAGATTTTCAGTTCGAATGTATCTTTCTTAAAGATCTATGACAGATGTAATATCAGTTTTAAAGTTGAGGGCGCTTTGGTGGGAACAAAGACACGGTGTTAATTGTCAAGAGTTCAAATAGAATGGAAGAGACAAAACGGAAGTATGAATTAGTATGCCGGGAGCTCGATAGAATTCGGTTAGAGGCGAAACGAACGCATGTGTTAAAACGTAACTCTTACAAATAACAAGTAGGAGATCCCCTTTGTCTCTCTCCCCGAATAATGTGCTTGAGATATTAAAATAAACAACATCTATTTTGGGTACAAACGTCTTTGCATTAATTATTGATAATAAACAACAGTCGAGTCAGAGTGAAGCCCCCTCCTCCAACAAGAATAACCACCAGTTCTGTCCAGCAAAACCGAACCCACGACCTTACCAAGTAAGTATTATTCTTTAATCTCTTCGCTTCATAAATCATCATCAGCAGCAGCATCACTATCATCATCGGTAGCATCATCATCATCATCATCATCATCATCATCATCATCATCATCATCATCATTATCATCATCATCAGCCTAAGAAGTTAGTCGATATGCAACATTGAGTAATGTTAAGAAGTAAACCAAATATTGACCAATACACTTGTAAATCGTCAGGACATAATGTAACAAGATTTTGTTCCCCTTGAGTGCGTGGTCCCTGAAAACGCGACGCCTGTGGAGACCATACCACCATTCGCTATGCTAATCTAGCATTATCGGCGTAAGAAAGGTGAAATCAGGGGGAAATACGATGTTTGATATTTTTATCACATTGTAGTTTGTTCACCTGGATTCTTCAATTGGGTGTGAAATTGAACAGATGTCATATCGATAAATATAATAATGATTGATGAGATGATAGTCTAGAATCTAAGAGGCACATGGTTTATTTAATACAGACATCGAAATAAACCGTTCTTCTAGATCTTGGCTATATATGATATATTCAGTGATAAGGCACTTAGCACTATTATAACATGAGTAGTTGCTCTGTGTTAAGTTGAAAGCTATGTTGTTGGTTCGTTTTTAATGGAGAAATGAACAACTGCAGACTTACTTACTTAGACTTAGGAACTCTTGCATCCTGCAACACATGAGGCACTCAAAGTGTCCCTCCAGCTTCTCCCCGCTGTGATTAAATCTCTCTCGATTGTTTGCTTCCAGTTCATTTTTGGTCTTCCTCTTCTTTTTTTCCCATCAGGGGCCCACTGAAGCACCTGGTCAGCAATTCTCTTTGAGGCCAATCTTAGGGCAGGTCGATATCAGCTGTTGGTTAGTGCGGTCTCTAACTATTTTGGTTGGTAGTTCGATCGCTCCATTTGATCCCTAGAATCTTTCTAAGGCATTTGGAATCTAACGCGTCTAATTTCCTCTCTTGGCTGATTTTGAGATGTCAAGTTTCACTTCCATATCTTAAACTGCAGTCACAGGTATAAAAATTAAAGTCATTTTCTTTGCTTTTAATAATAATAACTACGGCATAATCACGTTCACAAACTGATTCTCGTTAGATCAGTGAAGTTAAGCAACGTTGATCTTGGCCAGTACAAGATGGATGACCATTTAAAAATACTAGTCGCTGTATGTCATCTCCCCTAACCGGGATATACACGCTGACTGGGGACCGCATGTGAATTTGTATTCTTCATAAACTTCAACTCTCAGTGGAAGGCGGAATGCTCAATGCAGGGCGAATACCACAAAAAGTGATATTACTGTACTTCGAATAACTAGCGGGATATTAAAAGAAAAATTGTTTCTTTCTACTATAGAAATAATGACAATGACAGTCTAAATTGATGTGTTCCAGCTAGCGAGGAGCGTCCATCACTTTGGGACTCTTCTTAGCGTTGTGTACAACTCTTGGTGTAGCATGAATGTGTCTATATTTACTTGCCACCCACCCCACGAGGACAGACACAAGGTCGCTTTGGATTGTGGGTAAATTCCAGCTCCCAAAAAAGGGATACTCTGGATTGGAACAAAAAATAAAAATTGCCCCAGTCTAGAAAAATTTCTCCTTCACTGACCGAGGACAGAAAAAAATAAAGTGAAGTGTCAGAACACATACTACGCTTTGCTCCTAGCAAAAAATGTTCATTTATTTATAATTCTTTAAAGTTTTATGGTGTTTAGTTGGAGAAGGTTTGTTCTGAATGTTCCTTGTCTTGACTCACTAGTGAAAATGTATATATATATATATAATTTATTTAGATACTGTATATTACATATTTCAGCAATGTACCGCGGTTTCATCCAAAAGGGCAAATTTAGACATCTTTAGTAAATCTCTGTGCCCAGTAGAATCATCGGCAAGCTGATACGTACTAAAGATGTCTAAATCTGCCCTTTCGGATGAAACTGCGGTACACTGCTGAAATATGTAACATACAGTATCTAAATAAATCATATTAGCTCTCTTATATGATCGAGCACTTTATTTTATTTCTTTTCATATACAACCTGACATATATATATATATATATATATATATATATATATAAAAATATATATATATATAGGATCAAATATAAACCAAAGTAAAAACTCTAGTAGATGGAACCTATTGTGAAGAGGATTAGCTCAATATACGAGATAGAGCAATTGTAGAGATAGAAGAAAAAAGAGTGATAAATATGCGACGATTGTCCAAATTTATTTCAAATTTCAATTGTTCAATGCAAGGTGTATTCAGTAATAAACTAGTGTTTATTATTCTTTCCTTAAGCCAAGGCTTTTCAAAGATCGAAATCTTATCATCAGAGGAGAAATACAGATGGATAAGTTGGCTTTCGAAAAACCAAAGTTCAAATATTTGAAAAATATGAAAATTATTATTAAAGGAATTTTTGTTAAAAAAACGCAGTGAATGAAAAGAAAAGTTCCGTGAAGAATATATGCAGATTGTCCGGGTGGTAAATTTCTGTTGAAAAGAAGTCAAATGAATTGTGGAATGTGAAGAAAACTCTTTTCGTGGGAGCAGTGTGGAGAAAGTGCTCAAAATATAGGTGAGTCCAGACGCACTTAAAGGGGATTGAAAAGGGAGAAATTGGCCATTTTTTTATATACTTCCAGGACCAAATAAGGCAGATGATATCTCGTTCCAGGTTTAAATCAAAATGAAACAAAAGGCAAAATAGTTAAAGATTTGGGGTTAAGCGGCTATTTAAACAATCCCGTACATCATAAACCCTCCCCCCTAACCCCAAATTGTTAACCATTTTGCCTTTTGTTTCAGTGTAGTTGGAACTTTAGTGTAGTTGTAGTTGGAACTTTATTTAAACATGATACTTAGTCTTCTTAATTGAATTACATCCGGCATCCAATCGGCTCATTACGCCAAAATTGATACTATTCTATCAATAGGTTTTGAGCTTTTATGTTTTTACAATAATTGTTTTTGCTAGTTTATCACTATCTTCCCCCACTCCCCCCATAAGGAGGAGGTAATCTCTAGGAAAAAGATACTACACTACTCCCACTCTCTCAAACAAGGAGGATGTAATGCCTGGGAAGATTGTAGCATGACTAACGAACATATACTACACTGTCTTCCCCCAAAGGAGGAGATAATCATTGGGAGGATGGTCTCATGACAACAGAATAGATACTGCACAACCGGAACCAAAGGAGGAGGTAATACCTGGAAGGATGATCTCATGACTACAGAACAGATACTACACTACCCCTACTCTGAATTGAGCATTGAAAGATAGTACAAGAGTGAATTGATAGAAGTAATAGTATAGTTTCGGCTTCAGACAGACATACCAAATTTTCATTAGTAATAGATTATTAGTATTATTGGAATTTTGACTCTCTATGACACATCGGGTAACCAAAGATTCTTCATCGGAAATTTAGTGCTATTCAATAGAGTAATTCTAGAGCCTATACGCTTTTATAATTATTATTCTTTTTAGTGTTACTTTTGAGCCCCAATGTAATGCCCAGCATCCCGACGGCTCTTCATGATAAATTTAGTGAAATTCTATTCAAATATTTTTGGAGGTTCTAAGTGTTTATAGCTATATTATAGGTAGTTGTAATTTTAGTAATACTGATATAATTTTGATTTCTCATGATACACTAATATTCCAACGGTTCTTCATGACAAAAATGTATACCACTGGCTGTAGTTAAATGTCACACCAGGAAGGATTTAATTTAACCCATAGACAGGACCCTGGCAGGTACTACCACTCCGGATCGATTTGGTTTGGTTGTTTTGTTTTATGGCATATCAACCCTTTTCGGGTTATTTAGTGCCGAATCCGGTCATTTTGGTAAAAGTTTTTATGATTCAAGTTCTTTATATGTTCAGTATTTATTCATGATGTTTGCTTTGGTTGTTTTGTTTTACGGCATATCAACCCGTTTTGGATTATTTAATGCCGAATCAGGTCATGTTGGCAAACGTTTTTATGCTTCAAGTTCTTTATATGTTCAAGTATTCATTCATGGTGTTTGCTTTGGTTGTTTTGTTTTACGACACATCAACCCCTTTTGGGCCATTCAATGCCGAATCCGGTCATTTTGGTAAAAGGATTTATGCTTCAAGTTCTTTATATCTTCAAATATTTATTCATGGTGTTTGGTTTGGTTGGTTTTGTAGAGGAAAAATGTTGTTTTTGTTTTTGACTTTGCAGAACAAGACTGAGTTTTGCAAAGGGAAAGGACAAAACAATAACATAAATGTTTGGTGCATTTTTGGTCAGGAAGCTGGTATCTTCAGACAGCCTGATCTGGTAGCACCAGAACTCTGGATCTTAGTGAACCTAAGAGTGATGGCAACTAAAAGGTGACATCACATTACCCAAAGCTTCAAAATTGGGCCTAACCACCGGATGTAGTTTCATGTCGTACCCATGTGGGAATACCAGGTGCCAAAATCTAGGAAGCTGAGGTTGTGTAACAGTTACCAGCATCGATTCTAAGCTTGGTAATTTATGTTCAAGTTCTGTGAACCATTATGTCACTTTCTTTAATACCCATGGAAAATGTATACATTCATATATCCTACCAAAATTTTAGGTAAAATAGTAGGGTAGACTAGACTCTTGAAAAGACAGCTAGTCTGAAAGAATGTAAACTAAAATGTAAATAACTAGTCCTTCTCCATTTATTACTTTTATATTTCTTATCATCTTGCATTTCGGGACTCCAGCAAAATTGCTCCAGAAGAAATGCGGTTATATTGTGTAACTCTTACTTCACTATATCCTTCTCCTCTCATCAGAGGTTATCTGTTGTCTGAAGACAGAAGGAGGCCAATAACATAATACAATCATGTTGGTCAAAAGTTATCTTTTTAAAGATGAAATAGTAAACTAATCTGCTCTTATTGTTACTCAAAACACATGAAAGAATGTATTTATATTACGTGCCCAGACATCATGTAGCTGGCTTCTAGCGATCCCTGGCAGGAGATTTCATAACTAAGGGCAAATAACTGACCCGCATGTCCGTTTATTTCCTTTTTATTCATTTTACAGTCTTTATTCATAGCTGTATTCCTTTTTATTTCCATAATTTTCTTTATTCACTTTTTCTCTATTTTCTCCTCTTTTCTGTTTGACTTCCTTTCTTTTCTTTTTCCCTTTATTCTTTTTTCTTTCATTCCTTTTATTCCTTTTTTACTTCCTTTCTTTCTTTTCTTTACTATTTTCTTTTCTGCTTTCTTTTCTTTTCTGTTTTACTTTCTTCTTAATATTTTCTGCTTACATTCATTTCTGTTTTTCTTTCTTTTCTGTTTTCTGTCGTTCTCTTTTTTCATTTCTGCTTTCATTCATTCGTTTCGCTTTTGTTTTTCTTCCTTTCATTTTTTTTCTGTTTTACTTTTTCTTTTCTTAATTCATTTCTGCTTTCATTTCTGTTTTTCTTCTTTTCTTTTTCTGTTTTCCTTCCTTTCTTTTTCTGTTTTCTTTCAGTCTCTTTTTTCATTATTGTTTTCATTCATTCGTTTCGTTTTTGATTTTTTTTCTTTAATTATTTTCTGTTTTATTTTTTCTTTTCTTAATTCTTTTCTACTTTCATTCATTAATTTCTGTTTTTATATCTTTCATTGTTTTCTGTTTTACTTTCTTTCATTTTCTGTTTCCTTCTTCCTTAATTTTTTTTTGCTTTTCTTCCTTCATTTGATGCTCTTACTTATTTTCTTTCTCCTCTCTTTCTTTTTTTTCCCTTCCTTTTTTTCTCCTGTTTTATTTCCTTTCATTGTATCTTTCCTTCTTTCCTTTATATTTTGTCAATTCTTTCCTTTACTTCAGCCGCAACAGAAACCAACTTTCTTTATGGAATCCATTTACAAATCCATTTCTCCTCAGACAGTTTCCGCAGAGTGAGTGGCAGGAAAATTGGTCTAAGGCATTTTGCCCATGGGTTCTTTGCAGAATTCCAACCCAATCAATGAATGAAAGACATGTGACAGTGCAAAGATAACCATTCCACTTTGACTCAACAAAGGAAATTCATGAACATTATAAATCAAGTTCTCTTGTTATTAACAGAGAGAAGATAAAAAAATACACAACATAACTAAAAACAGAAACGAAATAGAAATCATGAAATAGAAAAGATGTATGTATCGAATTAAAAAGTGCTAAATGTATGAAAACAAATCAGTTGTAATAAAAATAATAATTATATATATATATATATATATATATATATATATACGATTAAGCTATTTTCACGTCAAGACTGAGAGAGAAATATAATAAAAGATTCAAACCTAGCAACGTTGCAAGTTCTCTCTCTTGGGTAGATAGAACATTGTCTGTTTATTACTGTGTTTACAAGTTAACAAATAAATAAATACAGGGCTTATTTCTCTCGCATTTAAAATGTAGCTGTCACGACAGCTTTGCGGTAAGAAGCTTGGATTCGAATCATTCGGGCCCGAGGTTTGAATCTTTTCGACTAGTAGTACAGTTTCTTTATCCGCACTGATGATTATTGATTAAAATATGAAACATATATATATATATATATATATATATATATGCATGGATATTAAAAATATTTATTTATTAAAAAATAATTATGTATATATATCTTCTATATAATAAAGTAAAGTTAGTCAGTTTGTTGATTTTGGTTATCAATAGCTTCTATCCTACAAAATCAATATTTCATTCTAAATAGCCAGTTGTTCTTGTGGATCATGGCATCATGTTCTTTAGAACAATAAAATTTAATTCGATTTAATTACATCCAGAAAATACTATCTGGATTTTATTTTAAAAAGCAGCCATCTTAACAAAAAGGGGACAAAAATTCGTCCATACATAGTTACTCCCCTCTGTTTTGTATAAAAATAATATTTTAGAAAAAACGTAGAGGTTTACAAAAAACAAATTGCACATAAACACACTGCCAGTTAATGCCGGTAGGTGCAGCAGCAGATTTTAAAAAGTGCCAGTTTGGGAAGCTATTTAATTATTGTTCTATAACAATTTTGTTAGAATTATAATTTGATAACCTAACACAACTGTGATAATTAAAGGAAAAAAACCCAGCTTACTTTAAATAAAAAAAGAAGAAAACGTGTTTAAATAAAAATATAAGTAATATGTACCTATTAATTGCTTGTATATATTTCCCTATCTCCGACCCTGGCAGCATGTGTTATTTTTCTCATTGTATTTGGGGTTGTAATGTATTCCTTCTTCAGTACTTATGTCTGTTGTTCTCCCTTTGTACATTATATCATGTAGAACCTTATATGTTTTCTATCCCCACTTTACATTTGTCTTTGATAAACCAGTTATCTGTGAATAAATGTGTATGTGAATTCAACAGTTTTTTTTCATTATTGCCCTTTTCTCTTTCTTCGGACACTCGTGTATATTAACCAACATAACACAGCATATGAGGGCGATGTAGTTTGTTTGAAGCATTGTGTGTAATATATATAGATAATGTATAAATGCTAATAACTATACAGAAATATACTTGATTGTAATAAGGAAGACTAAATACTTAATGACAACGCAATTTTATAATATACTAGCAAATATATTCTCCCTTCAGTCACATATTTTTGTTAGCCTGGGATGATGATATCATGATGAACGAACATATACTAGACTGCCACCCAAAGGAGGAGGTAACACCTGAAAAGGAGGAGTTAATACCTGGGAGGATGATATCATGACAACAGAACAGATACTATACTACCCATCCCCATTAAAATATAATACAATAAAACATTAAATAATTTTTTTGCATTTATTTACAAATGTCTAGCTATAAAAAAACATTTTTATGGTTCCTTGGCCTTTTGACTAAGATCAAAGTGTTGTATCTGTTCCGATAGATGCTACAATCTGTAGACCGTTAACTTCTTGCCATTCGGGCCTTGATTCTGCCGGTCTAAGGTATTGTCCTGTGCAGTTCAAGGAGGTCCACTTTCCTAGGCTTTGCCTTCTCACCCTTTGAGAAGGGAGTAGTTTATTCCTAATCGCCTGAGGCACCCCTAACAGGGAATGCCGACGGGACTGCTCAGGTATATTTTGTAGGTCAGAGTGTGCTAATCTTAGTGTGCTCACTAACTACACCTGACCTTGTCTAGCCACCTGGAGAGGAGGCAAATAAAAATACTTTGACCTTGTGTTTAACCTCCTGGAGGTAAATAACTTGGCCTTTTGAATTAGATCAAAGTGTAGTATCTTTTCTCAGCATCTCAGTGACATCAGACGTTTCTCTACCAACGAAAAAATTGCGTATATATAAGAAAATATGACAATGCCAAATTACAACTGTATATTACAAAATACTAATTTATTAGGAGCTCATTATAAAATAAATATGCAAGTTAAGAAGACCTAAAACTGTTTGTGGGCATTTAAAGTCTATTATATATAGCATTTCAAAATGTTATGCCATCTTATAGAATTAAATAAGCACAATCTGTTTTGATGTTAATATAGTTAGGATAGATGGAAATAAACTTTCGCATTTATTAATTTAGATATAACAAGAAGAATACCCGTCCCAGGATGGATAAAATGAAACAGTTTTGCACCACTTTTATGTTCCCCTCACGAAGATTAAAATCAAGATACTAAACATCATGTCAAGAATCCTTATTCCAATTTGGATCAAATCCATTACATGATTTTGATTCTATAAAATGTCTGAAACTTAATGCTTCAATTCCATTCAGAAAATACTATCTGGGTCGGATTTTATTCTTAAGGGGTCTTAAAAAGAAATTGAAATTCATGGAATTTTGCTTAATTGATGTCTAATAACTATGGGTAAAATTTAATGCAAATCTGAAATATTTGAATTTTTAAATAGGAATTTGTACTCATAGTATGGCCCTTAGAATTCTTTAAAATACTGCAAAGAAACTGAAATTTTGGAAGTAGTTATGAATTTATTTCTAATACCTATTGTTAAAATTTTACAAAGATTGGAAGTACCTGAATTTTCACAAAGGACTTCAACCCCATTTTTACATGAAACTAAATTAAACCAAATATAACCCATATTACGACCACTTACGCCTAGTAGATGTGTTTCAAAATTTATTATGATCGGTTAATTAGTTTAGGTTTGGATGTTTTGTTTTACAGCATATCAACGATCCTCGAGTTATTTAATGCTTAATCCCGTCATTTTCGTGAAAGTTTTTATGCTTCAAGTTCTTTATATGTTCAAGTATGTATTCATGGTGTTTGGTTGAGTGAAAGGGGGAAGGGAGGGAAAGGGGGGATTTTTATTTTTGGTTTTGGGTATTGCAGAACATGATTGAGTTTGGCAAAGAGAAAAAAACAATAAAACATCAATGTTTGGTGCATTTTGGATCAAGTAGCCGATATCTTCAGACAACCTGATAATTAGTTTAGGAGTGAATCCTGTACATGGAAATATATAAACATATACACATACCTAACTATATATAGATAAAGATTAAATCTTACTTGCTCCAAGATTTCGCTTAAATCACTAGAGTGGTATGCGTGACGCTGGAATATCACAATATTTCGGGAAGATAACACCTTTTATCAAATGTTTCTATTTCTTTATCTCAGGCTACTTGCTGCCTCATGCATATATTTGTTGACTGTGAGGTAACTGTTTTGAAGTCAAAGACTGAATGTTACATAACGAAAATTATATATATATATATATTGTTTCCTTTTCCTTATTACTGGTATTATTTTTTTATATAATACATGGGCAACGCCGGATAACCCTGCTGGTACTGATTATGAAAACAACATGATTAGTATCTGTAACTGATGTTGACATCAGGTCACTTTGCAAAAAAAAAAAAAACAATTTGTTAAGTAAATGACTAAATAGCAGATGTCATGTCTTGGCGTTTTTATTGTAAGCTTAGCTCAGAAATTAGATCGAGTTGACAAAGGTCCATGCAATTTGACCGAAACGAAGATGTCAGGTTAGATGAATTTCAATTATTTATGCTATCGCATGTAGATAAACATCGCTGTTAAGCGGAGCAGCTGTTCCGAAATTATCTGAGTAACAAGACTGATGTGCATCTGAATATGTTGATTTATTTGAGAACGGCTTCCAATTTGGTTTTATCTCAGGATGACCGATTCTGCCGAAGACCAATAAACCAAACGTTTTGATGAAAAGCAGGTTGAAAGAGGAGGAAGGGGTATGACATAGACACATAAGCAGTAGAGCCATGTTAAATAGTATATTGTTCAATAACAGTTTTGAAAGAGTCAAGCCTACATTTTTGTTGTAACCTGAAATTCTGATTCCGAGTCTTTATTTTAAAGTCTTCCAATATTCAGACTGTTGATTCCTAGGAAATTAAAAAATCCGACTCAGACTGACTCCAAACATGCTTACGAGTCCAACCTCGATGCCTAGAATGCTTACGAGTCCGATTCATAGCATGCTTACGTGCCTGACTCCTAGCATGCTTACGTGCCTGACTCCTAGCATGCTTACGTGTCCGAGTCCTAGCATTCTTACAAGTGCAATACTGATTCAGATTCTTTGCATTCTTACGGGTTCGAATCCTGGTTCTAACCCAAGTATTAAGGTTAACACAAGAATTAAAAGAACATCTCCAACAAATATTAAGGACAGAAAATAAGGTTTACTAAAAAAAGACACAAGGTGAACAGAGTTATTTAGAAATCAATAGGTTGAGCTAGCAAGTCACATGAGGTCTCATTCTTTTTATAGGAAAACAAACGATTCCATTCTCCTTATTTGGTTACTATATGACACATTTCCAAACTGGGCTTAGTGTGGTGGTAGTTTAGTGTGTCTGTTTAGTGTCAGGGCTAATAATTAAGGTAAAAAAGTGGTAAACATGCAAATTCTCATAAATTAATTCATAATTAAATTAATATTAGTTTGTTTTAGATATGCTTATGGAAGTTTATTTGATTATTTATATATTATATTTATTATATTAACGCTGACCATGTCCTTTTCAAATAAATATTCTTCATTAGTTCAAACTCATGTTCCTCAGATGTTGGGCCAAAGATTGCTACCGTTATAGCATCAATATAGTGTAATGTACAGATAGTTTTCAAAGTAGAATTATCTATCCTGGATGAGCGACAAAGAATAACCCTAGCGTAATCTAAAACCCTACATGAAAAGTAGCTGATCGCTTAGCTAAAATTCTGGCAACCACTGAATTTAATTTCTATCATCAAACCTCTCTCAAATCACATAGTGAAGCTGCGTCTTTATATGGGATGAGACGCTGGGACAAAAACAAACATGAATGGACTTAAAACTGTATGGGACAAAGCTGTTTTTTCCCGACCTTTTTATCAGAGCATTTTTTATTAAATAACACCTCTGATGAAAAAGGAGGAACTTCATTAACACCGGTGTATAACTGGATTAAATAATTAATGGATATAGATAGAGTTGTTGCTGGTGTTGTTTTTCCATAACGTTTGTGGACGTCCTTGGGGAGTCAGGTAGATACTCTATCTATCCTAACTTTTTTGTTGGCATGATAGAACCTGGTAGTGCCCATATACTCTCCAGGCCACATACAGCACCTGGTGTTCCTAAATGGTCACCCATTTAGTACTGGTCAGGCTCAACGTTGCTTAACTTCGGTGATCTAACAGGAACCGGTGTGTCAAAGTGATTATGTTGTATTGTACTCATCAAACCATAAATAAGGTATATGCATGCTTACTTGTATGTATATATATTTAAAAAAATATTTGGTCGCCACTTATCAAGGCCAAAAGCCACTCGAAGATAAGGCTTAATCAGATGGAATAATTGTCAGCCAAAAGATGAGGAACACTCACTGGTATGAACTAAGTTTGATTACTAGGGGTGCTTTATGACAAGCTTGGAATACAAAATAGGTTGACTGGTGATACCAGATCAGGCTGCCCTGTAGCTCCCTGAGACGAAATTCACCTACATTGACGTTTTTTTTTTTTTTTTTTTTTTGTAAAACTTAATTATGTTCTACAAAACCAAAAACAAAAACAACAGCCCCTCTCCCTTTCTCCCTCCCCTTTTTTATTTTATTTTTCCTACCCTACTCCCGGTCCTGGATATGACCTTAAACTACATCCGATGGTGAGATCCGGCTTACGGACTTTGGGGAATGTGGAGCCTCCTCTTAATTACCATTGCTCCCAGGTCCACCCTGACCCGGAGTGGTAGTACCTGTTAGGGTCCCAACTATGGGTTAAATAGAAACAGATATTAAAAGGGGAAAGAAACAAAAAAGAGAAGAAAACAAATATACTTTAACAACCAAACCAAACACCATCAATAAATATTTGAACATATAAAGAACTTGAAGCATAAAAACTTTCACCAAAATGACTGCATTCGGCATTAAATAACCTGAAAAGGGTTGATATGCCGTAAAACAAAACAACCAAACCAAAATAGGTTGAGTCCGCCGACATATATATACTATAGAAATGGAATTGAGTCAGTTGGTTTCTTCTCATCTAGCAAAGACGAGTAGAGAATGATAACGTCTTGTTGCATTGACATCTGAACTGTTTGTAATTTGTGGGAAAAAAGGTTTAGGCTGAAGTGAAAGTTGCCTCCTCTGCGAACAGTGTTCTTATTGCCCAACGTATATATATTTCTGCAAGTGAAAATATTCAAGTGAGTTCTTACCAAGCCACATACTAATCACTCTGCGAGTGAATAGATGCAAGTGCAAAAGAAAATAGATCGTAATTATGTAATTGCTACACATGCTTACTTGTATGTATATATATATAGAAAGAGAGAGATAACTTGCAACTCTGGGGTTACTTCATACCAAAATCAGACAGGCAGAGTCTAGGCCATTGTTGAGATGGTTTGTTTTCTGTCGTACTGAGGTATTATCCTGTGCACTTCTAGGAGGTCTACCCTCCCAGGCTTTACCTTCTCACCCTTTGAGAAGGGGTTAGTTTATTTCTAATCGCGTGAGGCGCTCCTAGATGGAATGCCAACAGGGAGATAAATAAACATATAGATAACTTTCAAATTTTGAAAATATTTTCTTCATTTATCCAAATTAAAGGATAATTGTGTTCATTTTTCTGTTTCTGAAATGGGCGATTATGTTTAATGGCTCATTACCTGCATCCTTCGGTCTTCCTCTCATAGGCAGTCATACGCTGAGCTAAGCTTTGGAATTTTCTCATTTCGTCTTGCAGCATTGCTTGGCAGTTGTAAGCCGTCTCGTTCACTATGGATTGCTTCCAGCAGTCTGAGTAACTCAGAAATTCTACAAAGAATAAAAAACAAGAATAAAAAACAACAATTAATACATGTAACAAACACGAACATAAGTCAGTCATGAAACTGCCTGACAACGTAAGGATGGGCAAAAGTTTTATCTGGGCTTTATTTCTCCATATTGTATGAAGTATTCCCGAAGTTATGCCATAGAAACGCGGATAACTCGAAAAACTATTTATGTGATCAGGCTGAAATTTTGCCTGATGGCTACTGTTATAAAAGAGCATCAGATCCATAAATTAAATTTTTAAAAGTAGAAATTCCGTCAAAATGTTAACCGTGAGCGAACTTTTCAAGATAAAGATAAAGGTCATATAAAATGCGGAACTTCATTGGCTGCAATAGGGGCCAAATTATAAAAATCAGTCGAGAAATGCCGTTATTTTAAAAACACTGACAATCATATTAAATATGAGAAAAATGAACCCTATATTTGATTTATAAATATAGTAAGTCTAAGAATGTGTTCAATCTGCCAAGGGAGAGAACTTTCGCAATATTGCTCAATTAGAAACTTTTCATATTTCCTTCAAAGTACTTGACTTGATCGGAGCTTTAATTATTATTTTTTATAAATAAATATTTTAAAAGCACATGTTTTTAAAATAACAGCATTTTTCTACTGACTTTCATAATCCCATATTTGGTTGAAAAAGCCAACAGGGATTGGGGAAAATTTCCAATTCCACAATGGAAAAGACAAAAACAGAAATAAAACTATATATTTAACAATATATATCTATCATACTTCTAACCAAATTCCAATCAAACCGGAAGGATTTAATAAACAAAACAATGAGTTTCAGCTACCCGTACGTGACTTGTTTTTGTCATTGATTTCCTACTATAACATCTTAAAACAGAAGTATCTGTGGACAAGCATTATTAAAATGTATATGCTAGAAAAATGCCCATCCTAGGGCGCGTAAGTTTTGCACCACTTTTATGTCTCCTTATGAAGATTAAAATCAAGATATAAATGCTGCTAAATCTTATGTCTGAAATCCATATCCTAATTTTTATTTTTTATCAAAATCCATTACATGATTTTGATTCCAGAAAATGTTTAAAATTTGTAGGCTTGAGCTTAAAGAGTCTTAAGAAGAAATTAAAATACAAGGAATCTTGTTTAATTTGTGTCTAATGACTATGGATCAAATTTCACAAAAATCGGATGTATTGGAATTTTCACGAAAGGATTTCACCCCATTTATAAACCCTTTAAATACAACTAAATAAAACTAAATATAGCTCACATTAAGACCCTTATGTCTAGCAGCTGGATCACTTAATTAGTTTAAGAGTGAAACGTGTGCATACAAATATATAAACATGTACACATACTTAACTTTATATAAATAGAGCTATAAAACCATTATTATATAATATTCTTATATAAAATAATTGTTATCATACATATTCTTATATAAAAATGTTCATAAAATTATTTATACATGAAATAAAATCCTTCTAAAACATGTTCATAAAATCATTCTTAAATAAAGTCGAAAATCCTACTTCAAATCCTCATATAAAAATCATACTTATATAAGATGTTAAATCATTCTTAATAATTTCTTATATTGAATACAAAATCTTTTTAAAAACATTTTATTAAATTATCCTGAATATAATTAATTATACAAAATCGTGCTGAAAAATCGTCATATAAAATCATTGTATGATATATTAAATCATTGTGAAATATTTTTATAAAAAATCCTTCATATAAAATGTGAAATTATTTTCAAAAATTCTTATTTAAAACCGTTCTCATAAAAATACAAAACTATACTCAAAATGCTTATATAAGCATTCTTAAAATATAAAATCATTGTATGATATATTAAATCATTGTGAAATATTTTTATAAAAAATCCTTCATATAAAATGTGAAATTATTTTCAAAAATTCTTATTTAAAACCGTTCTCATAAAAATACAAAACTATACTCAAAATGCTTATATAAGCATTCTTAAAATATAAAATCATTGTATGATATATTAAATCCTTGTGAAATATTTTTATAAAAAATCCTTCATATAAAATGTGAAATTATTTTCAAAAATTCTTATTTAAAACCGTTCTCATAAAAATACAAAACTATACTCAAAATGCTTATATAAGCATTCTTAAAATATAAAATCATTCTTAAAGATCTTGATAAGATCATTCTTATTTAAGATATACAAACATTCTTAGATGTCTTATATAAAACCATAATATATCAAACATAATATCATTCTATACTGAATATATCATTCTGTAGAAAATATAAAATCATTTTGATATCAAACATACAATCATCCTTACAAATTCTTATAATTATTTCTCATATTATTGAAATATAAATCGTTCTTTTGAAAATATTAAAATCATTCTAAAAATAAGAAATCATTAGTAAAAAATATTTTATGAAATCATTATTCAAATATTAAATTCTTTTTAAAATTATTTATACATAAAATATAAAATGCTCCTTCAATTTTTCTCAAAAAATAAAATCATTCTTAAAATATATATATAATTATTTTTAAAATGTATTTTGTGAAATAATTATTTACAATATATAAAATCAGCTGTTATATAAGTCTTAAAATATCAAAAAATTATCATGTGAATATATATAAAATATGAAATCAATTTTAAAATAAAAAATATCTTCTCATGTATAAAATAAAATTATTTTCTCTTATTTAATTGGTGAGTATAGCTTTCAGTCCAAATGATACATATGCTAATCTGAAACTTTCATCTGTGGGGGAGGAGGGGAAACAATCTTTGGGCGAAATGACTTCTAACAGTCCTTCAGACTTTAAATAGTTGTGTTACACACACCGTCTTTTTCTTTATTGTATTGCTACTCGGACTTAGGGTTAGTGTTAGGATATAAAGAGACACAGTGCCTTTGTGTTATTTAAAATTCATCACATATGATAATGTAATGGAAGGCAATCCACCCAGGTATTATGTTTTGGAGTAGAGTTTATTGTTTGTCGTACTTTCATTCATAACGAAGCGCTGACGGGACCGACCAGAATATTTTGGTGCAAAATTGACTTTTAACGATTCTGTTACGCCCATTTTGCATGCACTGTTTCTGACCTAAAAAAGAAATTCACCTAGACCGAAGGTTAGTTATAAGATTAATTAAAAGCATCTATTTTTTTTTCACTCATATCGAGTATTATCTGCCATCCAATTATTTACCCCCCCCCCAAAAAATCCTCATCTCTAACGTAAGCAGGTTACTGCAAAGATACTCTTTTGTAGTTATGAAATAATATGAACATTTAAATGTTATTTATAAATTTAATACCTATAGAACATTACAATTAATATTTATAGCTAAATAAAAAATGGAGTAAAACCATTTATATGATGTTCATGAGTGAGAGCATAAGTTTCTTGGGTTCTGCGATTTTCCCGGGCATAGAAATATGATACCAGTTAAAAATTCTTATATAAAATCATTCGTAAAACTTGTTATATCAAGGAATTGTCAGAGTGGTGTGAGATTCATAATATAGGTTAGCAGCATTTGAATGTGAAGGAAACTATGTTCTTTCTTGTTCAATGTTGTTTATGTTCCAGACATTGTTTCCAATCTTATTAAATTACTTCCCATCCAACTGAATTAATTACACATTTCGGCATTCAAACAAGAACTGTGAAATTGTTAACTCATTTATTTACATTTTTGAAATTTAATCAAACTCATTTGACTCTTATTAAATTCTGTTTAAATTAGAAATTTTGAAAAAAAAAATGAAAAATTTACTCGATTCCAATTGAGAAATGAAGACAGAATTCCGAAATCTCTTGCTCTTTAATTAAAATTAAACTTCCTATTTGCTTTCTGCATTTCAGAATTGTTTAAACAAGTTCCACTAATAATCCGAGAACATCAAATAATCATTTCACAGTATAAATGCGAATATTTCAATACTCTTCTGCATTGGTTGGGTGATTAGACATTTCAAAGAATCCAAATGTATTGTAAGAATGTACAAGCCTTTAATATATCTTATATAGAATAGTGTACTCAATCATAAGCAGAAATACTAGACATTGGAATTTGAACATTATGTTAAATTTAAAAGGCATACAAAGAATATATAAGACTAATTTATACCTTATATATCATAGTGTACTCAACTATGGATCGTGGGCCTTTTGGCTAAGATTAAAGTGTAGTATCTGTTCCGATGGATACTGCACCCCATAGACTGGTATTGTCTTGGCCTTCGGGGCTTGATTTACGCCGGTCTATGGGTCTGTCCTGTGCAGTTCTAGGCGGTCCACCCTCCCAGGGTTCGCCTCCCCTCTTTGGGGAGGATTAAGTTTATTGCTTACTGCCTGAGGCGCCCCTACCGGGGAATGCCGACGGGGCTGCCCAGGCAATTTTTAACCCCAACTTCCCGACCCGACCTTGGGTCACATCTTACTTGTGGAAGTAAGATAAAAACTGGCCTTGTGCCTAACTCCTGGAGAGGAGTGAATCAATACTCAACTCTGGACTCTATAGCTAGACATGGGAACAGAAACATTATGTTAACATTAAAAGGCATACAAAGAATATATAAGACTAATTTATACTTTATATATCATAGTGTACTCAACTCTGAACCTAATAACTAGACATGAGAACAGAAACATTATGTTAAAATTAAAAGGCATACAAAAAATATATAAGACTAATTTATACGTTATATATCATAGTGTACTCAACTCTGAGCCTAATAACTAGACATGAGAACAGAAACATTATGTTAAAATTAAAAGGCATACAAAGAATATATAAGACTAATTTATACCTTATATATCATAGTGTACTCAACTCTGGACTCAATAGCTAGACATGGAAACAGGAACATTATATTAAAATTAAAAGGCATACAAAGAATATATAAGACTAATTTATACGTTATATATCATAGTGTACTCAACTCTGGACTCAATAGCTAGACATGGGAACAGGAACATTATATTAAAATTAAAAGGCATATAAAGAATATATAAGACTAATTTATACCTTATATATCATAGTGTACTCAACTCTGGACTCAATAGTTAGACATGGGAACAGAAACATTATGTTAAAATTAGAAGGCATACAAAGAATATATAAGACTAATTTATACCTTATATATCATAGTGTACTCAACTCTGGACTCAATAGCTAGACATGGGAACAGAAACATTATGTTAAAATTAAAAGGCATACAAAGAATATATAAGACTAATTTATACCTTATATATCATAGTGTACTCAACTCTGGACTCAATAGCTAGACATGGAAACAGGAACATTATATTAAAATTAAAAGGCATACAAAGAATATATAAGACTAATTTATACCTTATATATCATAGTGTACTCAACTCTGGACTCAATAGCTAGACATGGGAACAGGAACATTATATTAAAATTAAAAGGCATATAAAGAATATATAAGACTAATTTATACGTTATATATCATAGTGTACTCAACTCTGGACTCAATAGCTAGACATGGAAACAGGAACATTATATTAAAATTAAAAGGCATATAAAGAATATATAAGACTAATTTATACGTTATATATCATAGTGTACTCAACTCTGGACTCAATAGCTAGACATGGGAACAGAAACATTATGTTAAAATTAGAAGGCATACAAAGAATATATAAGACTAATTTATACCTTATATATCATAGTGTACTCAACTCTGGACTCAATAGCTAGACATGGGAACAGAAACATTATGTTAAAATTAAAAGGCATACAAAGAATATATAAGACTAATTTATACCTTATATATCATAGTGTACTCAACTCTGGACTCAATAGCTAGACATGGAAACAGGAACATTATATTAAAATTAAAAGGCATACAAAGAATATATAAGACTAATTTATACCTTATATATCATAGTGTACTCAACTCTGGACTCAATAGCTAGACATGGGAACAGGAACATTATATTAAAATTAAAAGGCATATAAAGAATATATAAGACTAATTTATACGTTATATATCATAGTGTACTCAACTCTGGACTCAATAGCTAGACATGGAAACAGGAACATTATATTAAAATTAAAAGGCATATAAAGAATATATAAGACTAATTTATACGTTATATATCATAGTGTACTCAACTCTGGACTCAATAGCTAGACATGGGAACAGGAACATTATATTACAATTAAAAGGCATATAAAGAATATATAAGACTAATTTATACGTTATATATCATAGTGTACTCAACTCTGGACTCAATAGCTAGACATGGGAACAGAAACATTATGTTAAAATTAAAAGGCATACAAAGAATATATAAGACTAATTTATACGTTATATATCATAGTGTACTCAACTCTGGACTCAATAGCTAGACATGGGAACAGAAACATTATGTTAAAATTAAAAGGCATACAAAGAATATATAAGACTAATTTATACGTTATATATCATAGTGTACTCAACTCTGGACTCAATAGCTAGACATGGAAACAGAAACATTATGTTAAAATTAAAAGGCATACAAAAAATATATAAGACTAATTTATCATTTATATATCATAGTGTACTCAACTCTGGACTCAATAGCTAGACATGGAAACAGAAACATTATATTAAAATTTAAAAATATTATGTTAAAATTAAAAATATTTCATAATTCTAAAAATATATTTTTATTCAACGCCAATTTCCTCTTTCCTTCGTCTAGTATGATAAAGGGAGACTATCTTCATTTCCTTTTGCCCCAAACGAAACTAACCAAGACAGTAATAACTTGACAATTAAGAAGAAGAGGCATGATTATTCTACTCTTCGTAAGAGCATATAAAAGTGATGCAAAAATCTTCTGTTTGGGAGAATTCATTTTACCCATCTTCGGACGGGTATTCTTCTTGTTTGATTCATGTATGTTTACAAATGCATCACCAAGTTTAATTCTGTGAAATAAAACTATCGTTGAATAGATTTCATCTGCTATCTTTAGAAATGCAAGACAAACAACAGCAAAAATCTAAGATTACTTGACAGTTGAATAAGATACCTGATAGTTCGAATTCACAGTGTTTTTAAAGGGCTTCACGTATACACTAATACTTATGGCAAACCGAAATAAAACAGTTATTTTAGCTTTGCTTTTCAAACTCTTATTCTATAAGGCACCTTTTCAACAACAAGTCTTCAACTTAAGAAAACCATAATATGAACATATCTTGATGCATACTATAGTAGTCCTCCATTCAGTCCCGAGAGATAAGGGATACCCCTGTAAGGGTGCCTTCGTAGAGAGTCTACTGTAAGACAAGGGTTGCGCAATTCGTAACCGCACCTCTCTTGAACCGGCATTGCTTGAGTCTAGTGACAAACACAAGTCCAAAATAACGAGAAACAATGCCGGGATAAGCAGAGAGCCCTCTTACATACAGCATCTGTTATTCCCAAATTGTCACTCATTTAATACTGACCAGCCTCAATGTCGCTTAACTTTGGTGATCTAACATGAACTGACGTGTCAACGTAATTATGACATATATATTAATGCATTCGCATGTTTGATAATATTCATATAATGGAGATTATACAGTGAAATTTAGCTTTTCAATACTACAGAGTACCCCCCCCCCCTCCAAGAAAATGGCACCCATGAAATCGTTAATACAATTCACAATCCTTTTGGCAATACAACCATATTTAGTACAAATCTACTTTAGTCTATGCCTGACTTGTCCACCAAGTTCCAGTCATGAATTTTCAACAGTCTTTGTTTTCATCACCGTTCAATTAAATGCTCCGAATGTGCACCTCTCCGCTGATCATTTCTGAATGCTACAAATTGGATTTTCATCTCCTCTGCATTATAAGCATTATTTATTTCAATTGTAAATGTTTAAATTCAAAATTCAAATCAT
Source organism: Sepiola atlantica (assembly GCA_963556195.1). Classification (NCBI taxonomy): domain Eukaryota; kingdom Metazoa; phylum Mollusca; class Cephalopoda; order Sepiida; family Sepiolidae; genus Sepiola; species Sepiola atlantica. Next base: position 90,324,843 of record OY744527.1, on the reverse strand, counting down.
CCGATTAAAGAAGACATGCGCTTTGCTTCCATCAATTGAGTGTGAGAAAAGAAAGTTCGGTTCAGGGGTCCCAACTTTGAAATACATGTGAAGATTGGCCAAGTCTAAAACTGAAATGTTGTGACCAAAGCAAAATAGAGTGAGAATATTGGTTCGATTGTGAATAATGCAAAATCAATGCCTTCTGTCTATAAAGACACATACGTACATAGAGACACAACATATATACACGGTCACACACATCGGTACAGGAAAATAAACATACAAACAGGCACATATGTATAGACACAAATATACAGATGCACAGTGTCACACACATCGGTACAGGAAAATAAACATACAAACAGGCACATATGTATAGACACAAATATACAGATGCACACATACATATATGAGCATAAAATACATGATATATCATGACATGAAAAGTGGTGGAGACAGAATGTATAAAAGACAGAAAGGAAAAACAATTTAACACAGGAAGAAATAATTTTAAAAATCAGGAGATTTTACCCTTGTTTACTTCGGATCAACAAACGTCTTCAGAAAAAGTGAAAATTTGAAATTTATCGAGAAAAAAGACCAAACATAGGAAAGAAGACGCGGAACGGGCTGCATAATTAATTTCGAAATACGCAGCTCGTGTGAAAAAGATGTTAAAATGTACATATATACATAGGGAGAGTTGAATTACCTACTAGACACAATCCTCACATGTCTTCGGTCTCTCTGTACAAGGGTTTGTCAGGACTATCTGACATGAGGATACTTCACCCTACAAGTAAACCCCGGCCAAATATTCAAAATAACATAGTATTCGAAGCTCAGATAAGATCAGCTCGGCACAGCTATACACTGGCTCATACAAGGAATGATGCATCTTCTCTTAGTTATGTTACCTTAAGTAACAGCACTTAGCTGCATACCCCACTAGACAACATAAATTATTGTCCTTGAATCCATTAAGACCAAGAGACCACAAAAAAAAGTTATACTATAACATAGTGTACTGGTCAATTGGGGGGAGGAAAAATAATGTTCTTCACTTCTTTAGTAACCAACGTTTGACAGGTAAAGGAAAAATTTAATGGAATATTCGAATATCTATGTATCTCATATAGAGATTAAGTGTTCGCCCAAGGAAGGAGGCCTCCGTGATTTCTGAGAACTTCGACTGAAATAAAACGAAACATATAAACAGATAAGTACAGACACACATACATAACACAATAACACACATACAAACACATATGTACATACATAGATATGCATACAGACACATACTTACAGCTTGAGCAGCTGTTGTTCGTACTAGTTAAGGTTACGTCTTTGACAATCAGTCTGGCAGTGGCTTTGTAGCTGTCGAGCTAAAGTATGGGTTCGTTTAGTCCTAGCAGGTCAACGCTCCCAGGTTTTACCATCTGTCTGAGAAGTGGTTAGTTTATTGCTAATTGTCTGAGGCGCCCCTACCGGGGAATGTCAACGGGGCGGCTCAGACATTTTTTGTAGGCCAGAGTGCACTTTACCTATTGCGCTGGCTTTTAAAACCCCCACCTGATCTTGTTTATAACCTCCCGCAGAGGAGGTAAATAAACGCAGACTTATATATACATACACATGCGTAGGCAGGCACATACACACATTCATGTATACACATTCATATACATACTTAGACACACATACATATAAGCAAATATTTACACATGCATAAACATACGTACATACGCACGCATACATATGTATACTATTACCCTCAGATATACATATGTATACTAACTTTCTCACACATCCAATCACACTTAGAAAATCTTACTTGAATTGATCGTCGTGATTAAACACGCATACATGCATACACACACCAAAACCATTTTTCTATTGAATGTATTTACAACAGCGGATTCAATCTGGTTGATGAACTAATTGAAATGGCCAAGATTTATGGCACTTTATGAATTAAAATGGCCAGCGATAAGGTCAGCATTCTTGCATCAAAACCATAGACAATTATATTATTAGCGTCAACTCAGCTGATTCCATTGGACGATTAATTTCCATCCGACAGAGGTAAAGCTTTTCTCCACAAAATAAAAGTTGGGGGTTGCTATCAAATTGAATAAGAAGTGAAGAGAAAATAAAGCAGAAAAAAACAAAAAACAAACGTGGGAAGTCTCTTCTTTTTAATGTTTATTCAGCAAATTCAATTTGATGAGATTGACCGAGAGGGAGGAGTATTTGCATAATGGATAAATATGGATTTACAATGAAAAGTTATACACAATACTTACACATACACATAACATTATAAATATCTAAAGTAAAGTGGTTGACCATAGTCGAGGGCGACCCGAAGGCTCCCTTTTCATTAGCTACTACACCGAGATGTAGGGGAGGGCGCCACTCTTTTCCCAAGATTACTCCACTTACCCTTGATCCTCACCTTATAATGCCGAGTGTTTTGTAAGAAGACATCAAGTACCATTTTTTGAGTCTTTGGTATGACTCGATCAAGGATTGAACCCAGGTCTCACAGCCCACTAATTAACACTCTAACCATTATGCCAAATATATAAAAATTAAACCACGATAGTTTACGTCCTACAAAATTAAAATTTCATTCTGAATAGTCAGTCAATTACAGAAATGTTCTGTCTGTGTTGTTCAAAATTAAAATTTGAAATTCAAATAAATTTCCTCAGTCAAATATCATATCGGACTGGATTTTTTTGGATCTTCATCGTTTATTTTCATTGGATAATCAATAGAGATGATGGCGGCTGTTCAGAATTTCCAACAGAAAAAAGGGGGTGAAAAAAATATATCGTCGACAAATAACTGCTACCAAACGAAAAAAAAATAATTTCCTATCGATCTGTATAGCTTTTAGGTTCTGGAACTGTTTTTATTTTCTATCGCTATCTACAAGGCAGTGAAAAACAATATGTCCACCACGTGCCACCACATGAGATTAAATTGTTCGGTATAGAGCAAAGTATTAGGAAATAAAGAAGAACTTAAAACCAGTTTCAGTAAATGAAAAAATATTTGACCGACTGGTGGCAGTTATAGATTGTATTTTTGTTTAATTTTCTGATTTTCACTTGTTAAACTTACGACATCGAATCTTCACAGCAAGTAAAGAAACAATGCCATTTTGAATATCATTTTTCAAAGCCCTGTGGATAGCGATAGAAAATCAGCTAAAACAAACATGTAAAAACAGTTCCAAAAATTAACAGCTATGCAGATCGATAGGAAATTTTTATTTTTTTTCACCTTTTTTTTCTGTTAACAATCTTAAATTCTGAACGATTCTTATCCAGTGAAAACGCTGCGTCTGTTAGAAATGGTAAATGCAAAATCACATCCATAGAAACTAATTATTCAGAGCTTTTACATTATTTGCATAAAAACTATGTTTTCAGAATTAAATTCAAACACTTATCTAATATATACAACAAAACAGCCCCAACATTTCTTCGTTTGAAAAAAACTGATTTTATTTTCGTGTTGTTGGAAATACAGAAGTTGCTGGGCGTTTGTTCTATATACATTAATCACACAAAATACATGCTAAAATATACCGTAGTTTTGTGATTTAGTTATGTTTGAAAACAAAATCTATTTTAATAAGTCGTAATTTGTAATTAACTGAACAAGTCAACCATCTTTCACTTAGTTATCTATGCTTTTCTTTCCTTCCCTCTCACTCTTTGCTGGTTCAACCATTCTCAAATATTTCTTAATATGTCTGTGAACAGTTAAAGAAAAGGTGACTCTTTTTCA